>VZTE01004704.1:1082131-1136253 GCA_013397775.1 Eulacestoma nigropectus
ACATAGAATTAACTAAATGGAGGGGGGGGGGGAATGTGAGTTGGTGAGCAAAAATCAGGACTTTGTGTTTCTGTGCCCTGTGTATCTGTGTATTTCATTAGCCAGTGACAGGAACTGAGGCTGTTAGTGGCATATCTTCACTCCTTGCTGCCAGAGCTTGTGGCACTGCAGTTTTCAGCTTTCCTGACATAGCTGTGTTCGTGTCTCCTGGAGACATGGATTTCCATGAGTAAATATCAGGTGTTAGTGCATACAGTCAGCCAGAAAATAAAGGCTTATCATACCTGTTTCTTATCCTTAGGTTAGCTCACAGTTATCCTGTGGCAACCCGGTTTCTGCCTGACATGTTGGACAGTTTGTACTGTTTTCATCATCTTTCACAGAATTGTGCCCTGGATTGATTTCCTTTGTGGAACTAGTGTTAAACAGGAAATCTGGGCTGATTTGGAATATGCCAGCTAGGTGTGCTCTGGCATGGCTGGGGTTGCAGGTGAGGTGTGTTGTGGTGTGCTTTCTGAATGGATGAAAGCCTGGTTTGTGTGCCCAAGTGGGTGGGACACTGCCGGCTGCGCCAGTCCGAGCTCCCAGAGATACCCACTAGTGCTGCCTTCCAGTTTGCTGTTTGCAGACTGTATCAAGGGAAATAAATGTTACCTTCATGTAAATTGGGCCTTGCTGCATGACAAAGCGCAACAATTTCTTCACCTTTATGAAAGTAACACTTAAACTTTGTCCATAATAATGTAGACAAGCTGGCCCAGAAGCAGGACTCTGTGTTAAGAGATCATTTCACTGCACAGGGTAGGGGGAGGACAGGTAATTATTTTTGATGCATTTCTCAGGAGCAGGTGTTCCAGTTTGTGTATCTCCCACAACTGCAGAACACAGGCAAAATGTACTGGAAAATATTTCACATGGCACGGAGCCCGAGTGCTGCTCCTGCGGCGAGGGCCGGCAGGGCCGAGGGCAATTGCTGTGAGGGAATGGGGAGGAGGAGGAGGTGGGAGCCAGCCTGGGCTTTATGGAGCATTTTGGTGTATTAGGAAGGATATATTACCAGAGGGCCCAAGGCTTCTTTTCCAAATAAAATGTTGACCTTCATTCCCTTCCATCCTTTTGTCAGAGGTAAAGCAATAGTTAGATGAGCAGAGTTTGCTTTATTTGAAGCCAGACGTGTTATTGCTTGATATTAATTTTTTTATATGCAGTAATATAAAGTAACTTTAACCTAGTCTTTTGCAGGGTTTGCATATCTGGGTGGCTAAGGGTTGGTGTGTTACTGTAGAGCAGCACAGCAGGGCCAGAGGAGGAGTTGCAGCCTGGCAGGATTTACAACTCTGGTGCTGTTGAGCCAGTTCCCATTTTGAGAATAAGTTCCCTAAAAATCCATGAAGTTCACCCATATGTAAGAAGTGATGGATTGAACGAGTTTTTGTAATCATTCTTAGTTCAGAGGATGGGAATAGTATTAAAAGAAATCCCATAGTTGCGAGAAGAGCTTGTAATTTAATTCTGTGCCATTGGAAATATGGATTGTACTAATCCTTGTGTAGGGAATGACATACAGCAACTAATGTTATTGAATAGTAGTTCCGAATCATATAAGTTTCTTGTCTTGGCAGGTAATTTGGCATAAATTGTTAATGTAAATCCAGGTTAGTGGGGAAGACGTTATTTTACTAAAAAAGATAAACTGCTGATTAATTCAGTATAGAACTCAATTACAAATTGAAAGTGTCTCTGCGGGACGCCAGTACCCTAAAGACAGCAGATGTTGAATTGATACTCCAGCATATTTCACCCTGGTATGAAATATTAACGTGGTTTATTATACTGGTGGTGTATGGTATCAGAGAGGGGGTGGGGATGAGCCTGGGCTCACAGGCAGCTTCCTCACAATGCGAAAAAACTGTTATCTCTGAGAATAATAATAAGGGACTACTGAGCAGTTTATTTGGAAAGTTCTTACCAGAAGATGGTTAGAAAAATAAACATTGACTGAGACTTCAGTCACAATGAACCTGACATAAAATGCATAGGTCTGAAAAAAAAAAAAATTAAGAAGAAAGTTGTGTCATTCCTTATTCTGAGGTAGCACTGGAAATGCACTTTTTGGGGGGAGACTTGTTAAACATGAGTGGTTTAAATGACACATGCCAGCCCATTTCCTGACAGCCAAACCAAATCCATTCTTGCTGTTGGAGCCTTCCAGCCTTCCCTTAAAAGAAACATAAAGTCCTTTGCTACTCAGAGTTGTTCTCTTTGGACTTAGAGCAGACTTCAGCCTCTCTTCCAGTTCTGATCTGCACCCCAGCCCCTCACGCACCATACGCTGCTGATTCTCTTCCAGAGTCTATTTATGCTCCTGTAGGTGCTTATGTCCTTCAAGAGGTACTGCTTTCTAGCCCCAAATTCCCAACACTCCTTTATGGATTTATTTTTTTATTGTCATTGTCCTTCCTGAAGCTTCTGATTTTTCTTCCCACATGAGTCTTGGGGATTCTCGTTTTAAGTAGGATCAACGTTTTATATGATAGTATTTCTACAAATCTCATTGTTGCAAATACTTATCATAACAGTCTTTTACATTTGTTTATTTATACAAAAATATTTACTTGCTTATGTTCATTTTATACTGATTGTGCACTGCATTTCAGATCTTTCTAAGAATTACTTCGGAGAACTGCACCATGTATTGCATCTCTAACAGTGTTCTAGTGACCTGCAGAAGGGATTAATTTTATTTTGGTAAGAGTTAGGAAAAAAAATTAGTTATTTCTAAAGTTTTAAAATCTGGAAAAGACTTCTCCTGTGTAACTTGCTTGTGAAGTTAGAAAACGTTGAGGAAATAATGTTCACAAAGCCATTCCAGCTGTTCCCCTTGCTGCCGGAGCATAATGATAAACTTGTTTACAGGTTATTAGTGAAGACAGTATTAATATAATGTAGAAGTAGCCTCATCTCCTGTAGGAAAGTCTCGTTTTTCCTTCAGTAGCGCTTGAAATTTGGAAATTGCTTAAGTGAGAAGAGAAAGTTGATCCAAGTCATATACAAGAATAATGTGTAAAAGTTGCTTCTCAGTGCTGTTTGGGACTCGTGGCAGAGCAGCTGTGAGAGGTAATCCATCAGCTGTGAGTGTCTGCAAACTGCAACTCTCCAGATAACAGGTTTAAAGTAAAGATTTAATACAGGCTCTATCTACTATGATGTTGCAGTGACAGTTTAAAACTCATTCTCTAAATCTCAGCAGACTTTATAGCCAGCAGTGGGCCCATATAAAGCTTAATGGCATTACAACACATAAATCATCTTTTAAAGACGCTACCAGTAGCGCCAATATTAAATGCAGACAATTGTCTGTGTTATAAATAATTTATCAAACACTGTTTCAGATTAGCCTTCCATGCTGAGTTATTTATTTTAGCCTTTACTGCCCTATTCCTCAGGCACCCTTTGGAAGCTGTGTTGCCGGTCACTGTAATGAACTGGGCTCTGTCCCACAGCACAGCTGTGCTGACCATTACAGCGCGCTGGACCTCGCTGTGCCTTTGCCAAGCGCTGCCCATTTGTCATGCGGAGGTAAATGGAGCTGCACATTGGAGTCCAGGGACACATTGTGGGCTGTGTGATGGGGACAGACAGATCGCTCCATAAAGTGCTGCTTGTCACCGCTGCCTCGCCGTACAGTTCATCACTTGGCTGTAATCTCATTTAAGGAGCAGTGGGGGCCCCAGAGGAGGATATTCCCAGTTAGCTTGGTCTTTGCAACCATAAAGCAGGAAGTGCTCCTTTTATATACTCTGAACTTTTAGGGTTTTTTAAGATTAATTATTACAGTGACTCATTGAGGGCCTTGTACTTGGGACTGTGTCAGCACTTTCCTGCTA
This sequence comes from Eulacestoma nigropectus, assembly GCA_013397775.1. Lineage (NCBI taxonomy): Eukaryota > Metazoa > Chordata > Aves > Passeriformes > Eulacestoma > Eulacestoma nigropectus. Next base: position 1,086,019 of record VZTE01004704.1, read on the forward strand.
ACCCCCTATTTTGTGACTGTAAATAGCAGTCCTTGCTGAACTCCACGCAGGATCTCTGTAAGGAATACTTTAGGTTTTTCTTGTGGCTATTCTGTTCAGCTTTCTAAATTGTAAAAAGAGGAGCAGGAAGCAGCACCGAGGCAGGGTTTTCAAAAACGACAGTAATCCGTGTTCGCAGACTGAGCTGCACTGTTAGTGAAGGAGCTGAGGTTACAGCCTGGGCTCTCTCTGCAGTGGCTGCCTCAGTGCAGTTACACCTCAGCTCTTCTGACTGCACTCTACTGGGTATTTTTTTGAACTATTTTGATAACAGTAGAGTGATAGAGTATATTTTTAAGAGCAAATCAAATTTAAATTAGAGGAGTCTGTGAGGTTTACAGTGTTGACTTAAAAGGATGAAATTAAAAGGAAGAGTGGAACAAACTCCATCAATCTGCTGTAGTTTTCCTAAGCTGCGTTTCTTACACCTAACAGTCATATAGTTTAAAATTATTCTGCTTTTGCTACCACTTAATTCTTAAAACAGATCTACACATACTTCTTTGGTTTATTTACTTTCACTATAGTACTAAAATAACCTTAGTCTGCAACAAATCATTGACAGTCTTTTGTCAGTTGAGTGAGGAATTACTTGCTTCTCAGGGTTTTATTGCCCAAAACACTGAAGGTACAGAAATTATTTCTGCAGCATGGCTGTATTGTTCTAGTCAGCTTGGTAGGAAGCGTAATTCAATTTATTTTTTTTTTTATAAAGAGTAATAGTGGTTAAACTGGGAGTGAAGTAAGAATTGCTGATGTTTCTGTAGTTCACTGGAAGCTGTGCCCTGCTCCTATGGCTGTTGGCACAGGAGTACTGTCATTCCCACTGTTCCAGAGGGGCACCAGGGAGTGCAGGGCGGGCCCTGGGCGCAGGCGGGCGGGAGCTGAGCTAATTTTGGGCTCCTCTTGAGCCGCACTTGGGGCTGGAGCAGCTGCAGTCGGAGCTGCCGCTCCTGGCACCGCTGCTGTCACGTGGCGGGGTCCTGGCACAGACGGGCTGTGAAAATGAGGCACACTGGAAAAAGCCGCATTTATCAAATTCAGCGTTGACCCCATCTCTTGTTCCTGGTGTCTGGTGGCAGAAGATTATTCCAAGGTGTGAAATAGCAGCAAAGCAATGACGAGTGAGCCTGGGAGCCTCGGCATTCCGGCAGGATTCGCTGGGTGAGCTGAGCAGCAACTGCTGCACACAACCTGGGGACAAAACGAGTCCACACCTCTGTGCCCATGGATGTGTTCCAGTCTTTCTGTTTCTGTACTGGAACAGCAGCTCTAGTCAGTGTTTTCAAGTAAGTTACACACCTTTGAGAGAACGTAAGGGGTCTTACATTCTCTGGTTGTACTTTCTAGGCTACTGAAAAGATTTGTGTGTGTGTGTGTATGCATCCATATTTATATTTTTATAACACAATCTGTTTTCCTTGCATTCTGACCCTTTGGCCAGGTGAGGGGGCACAGGCTCAGTGGAGCTGAGGGTGCAGGACATCCCCTGGCTGCTCTGGGCTCTCAGCAAGTCCTGCAGTGCCATGGGAAGGGTTGCAAGGGCACAGGCTCTGTCAGTGAAAATTTGTCCTTTGCCCCAGGAGTTCCCCAGCCTGGGTTACAGCAGGAACTGAGGCAATGTCAGATGGTTCCTGATGGCCCTAGCTGAGCGTGGGTTTATTTTCCATCAGCCTTTTTGGAATAGCCCCAGCCCTGCCTGGGAGCTGCAGAGGGAGCCAGTGCTGCTGGAATGACCGGGGAAGGCTGCCAGTCCCATCAACGCTCGTATTCCCGATGCCTCCACAGCAACACCAGTCGTGTGTTACTGGGGAGGGGGGAATGTGATGCTTACAGATCGGGTGTAATAGTTTAATGGATTTTTTGATGACTTTGAAATGTTTCTGTGTAAAAGATACTCCTGAATGCTGTTGTGTAACATGGGCACTGTTGCACTCTGGCGCCTTCTAATTAGTAACTGTGTCTCAGTTACATTCATTACTGTAGCAAAGGTTCCTTTTTTGTTTCACATAAGTGGTAAAAACGTAACTAATTGCAGTATTGTGACTGCCGTACCTGGTGATTGAAGGGTTTGGTGTATCATTTATTGTTCCAAGCTCAGCCTCCACAGGCACAGGGATACGCAGTCCTGGGAAATTGCAGCACTGGGGCAGTGACAGCTTTTTAACTGTTCCAGGAGGAGGAGGCCAAGCAGCTCGTGCGAGATGCCATCGCAGCCGGCATCTTCAACGACCTGGGCTCCGGCAGCAACATCGACATCTGTGTCATCAGCAAGAACAAGCTGGATTTCCTCCGTCCGTACGATGTGGCCAACAAAAAGGGGGACAGGTGAGTAATCCTGAAGCTCTTGTGGGGTCCCTGCTCTGCCTGGCAAGGCCTGTTTTCAGTAATACCAAATTCTGTCAGTGATCTCTAGCCTGTAGGAATTTCATCTAAACAGCGCAAGTGAGCGGCTGGAGCAGCAGCTGAACAGAGGCTAATACGTTGGAAGAATTACCCTAGAGTTGCAAAACATAATTAAATAGCTTGTTCTTTGGTTTGTAGCACAAATGTCCCCACCACTTTGAGAGCCCACTGATTTCGATAAAAACCTTTCTAGTTAGATGGCAGTGTTTTTGTAAACAGTTTCCTTGAGTTGCTGGTTTATCTGCAACTCTGCCAGTTATTGCAATCAGTTTAGATTTTGCATAAGCACAGTTCTTTACTTCGGACTTTTATAGGAAACTTTTAAAGCTGATCAGTTCTAAAATTTTAAATGCAAGTTTTCCTCTGTACCATGTTCCAGACTTAATTTTGTCCCATTTCTTTACTAGGTTTGGTAGGTACAAGTGTGAAAAAGGAACAACTGCTGTTCTCACAGAGAATGTGGCACACCTGGAGCTCGAGGTGTTGGATGAGACCGTGCAAACCATGGACACATCCTGAGCCCCGTGGGTGCTCAGAGAGCAGCTGGTGCAGAATAAAGAGGGCTCTGCCCAATCTCCTCTGTGTGTCTGTACCTGGTGCTGTTGGTGCTGCTTCTCCCTTCCTCCTTTAGAGCAGGCGAGGCTCATGCAGCCCTGAAGGGCTCTGGGACTGACCCTGAGAGGTCTGAGCAGGTGAGAGCTGTGCTCCCCTCCAGGAACCACCCGGCACTGGGGGCAGAAAAGGAGCTGCTTTGTTACCTCAGTCTAGGAACAAAACAGCAGGAATAAAACTGCTCTGCAGAAGTCTAATTTGATATGTTTTAATTTAATAGAATGTAAGAAAACAGTGAGCATTAATGTTTCTGAATTGCTGCCCTTGCCCTCCAACAGACACTGCTCTCCTGCTACCTCAGTGCAGGGTATCACTGGTCAGCAGGGGATGTTGATGTTACTGCTTCCCTGTTTGCTGTAGATACAGATGGGATAGAGGGCAGATCCAGCATCATTTCAAGTCTTGATTGTCTTGTAATTCACCCCCACTTGGACCTTTAATACTGGACTTTTTTGTTTTTTTAAACAAAGGTGTTTATTTTGGAAATAATTTTTTTATTTATTTAAAAATGCACAATTGCAAAAAAATTACCTTTTGAAATACATTTCTTTATAAGCACTAAGAAATTTTATGTAGCAAGAAAGTGACCAGACTTCTCCAGATAGTCATTTTTGAGCTGAGCTTCCCTGGAAGCCATGGCTCCAAGGAAAGCTGCAGTGGAACCAGAGAGGTTCAGGCTGAACTCTGGGAAGTGCTAAAGAAGCTGGTATAAATAACCAGGCTGGTTGGCGTGGGAATGGTGGGAGCAATTTGGTGCCTCCACGCTGTTCTCCTGCTGATTTGAATTTCCCACATCTCTCCTGTGAGCAGCAACCTCAACTTTCTGCTGAGAAGCCTCAGTAAAATGGCACCTTGCATTAATGATACCAACCATATTCACAGCAATTAATGGCTTTTCTTGGTACCCTATAAAATATTCCCAAATTTGACAGGAAGTAGTTGAAGACAGCACTGCAGTTTTCCTTAAAGTAGAGAAAAGTAGGTTAAAAAAATCCACTAAAAGCATATATATGTATGTAACCCTCTAACCCTAATCTTAGTTCAAAAAAATCACGGATTGTAAGCTTTCCTTAAGAAAAAAAACAAGCACAGGCTGCATTTGAACTGTCACACACAAATCTATACATTGGCACGAGCCCCTGTCACACGTGGAAGCGGCACTGGAGCAGCACAGGCTGAGGGATTTCCTCTGGAGCACTGAGTGCAGCCCTGCTCCTCCTGACAGGCACATGGAATGGAGACACTGGAACGTGAATCCATGGCTGTTCCTAAAGCAGTGAGTATTTCCATTGACAGTAATGAAACAAATCATTGATTCAATGAATGAATTTAGCTGGTTGACAATTTTCATGCAGTTAAAGACGATGACTCCTTCAGATCAGGTTGAGATTTTATAAACATTCACATTCTGTAATGAGCTTTCACAGTTTGAGAGAAGGGGCTGATCCTATGCAGAATTCCATACACGAAGCATTTCATTTATTTTTTAAAAATTTCCAAGTGTTTAAAACACTGCTGCAGTTCCACTGATAGCACCTGACGTACTATTGAATGTGTAAAAGTCTCTGCACCAAAACTGAGTTGGCTTTGATAAACACTGGTTTTAAACAAGAACCTGGAAGTGAAGAAGAACCATTCCAAAAGGGAAGTATGAGGGTAAGGAGCAATTCTCTGCAGGAGCAAGGCTGGTTGAGGTTTGCTTGGCATGTTTGTCTTCTTTTCCCCAGGCTCATGTTTAACTCATCTCTGACAGAGAAATGCATCAGCAAAATACTCTTTCAATTAAAAAAAAAAAAAAAAAAAAAAANNNNTGAAAAAAAAATCCATCAGAAAAATACTCTTTCAAAAAAAAAAAAAAAAAAAAAAAAAAAATCATGAAACAAAAGTGTTACCCACCCCCCAACCCTTCCCAGTTCCCAAGTCTGAAGAGGAAGAAATTAATAAAAACATAAATGGTTGCTTTAAAATATACCAAGTAAAAACTGAATTTCCTATTAACCATTTGCAGAAGAGGCAAAGTAGCAGTTATACAAATTACACAAAATCTATGGTAATTCTTACATTAGTATAAAGTGATTTCACTGAAGGAATTATTTCAATATTTCACATTACAGTTAAGATAGAAGGTCTGGCAAAGGCCAAGCCCTCGGTAATAGCGGCTATCCTAGATTACACACGACAGTTTTAAGAAAGGACCCTTAAATGATCTACATCCATAACATTATTTGCCTTAAAAATAAAAAATAAAAAGAATCACTTGCAATACCTCACAGAATCTTCACGTTAAAGCACGACCACCTGTAAGAGTCCTTGTCAAATAACCTGCAAATGATGGAGCCTCTGCTGTGAGTGCTCAACCTCCCACCTGTGTGACCTGGCACCAGTCGCTTTCAGCTGAGAAAAAGAATTCAAGTAAGACTGAGCTGTGCTGGCTCGGCGCGGCCGCGGCGCTCATGTGCTCGAGGTCCACACGTGCATTTGTTTGGCTATTTGGTGCACGTAACCGATGTCAGGCCTTTGAGCTGGGTCGGGGTATATGCACATGCTCACCAGCTCCCGCAGCTGCAAGACAGCAAAACAGGCAAACGTGAGTGAATCCGCTGCTGTCTTCTGGAAAAGGCTGCAGGAATGTCTGCCCAAGCTCTGCAGGCCGTGCCAGGAGAGGGGAACCTCTTTTATGCAGACGTTGCTGGGCAGATTGCAGGCATGTGTCTGTCTCATGTCCTTGTGTCCCACCTCCAAAAGAGCCAGGAAGAACCTTTTCCACCAAATCTTGACTAAAGATTTAAATTTTTCCCCAGAATATTTTACATCGTTGCAGGAGGACCCAGTCTGCACACCCAGGGCTGGGGAGAGCGTGGGACAGAGGGAGGCACCAGTAGCGTGAGCAGGACACAGATGAAGGAAGGAAGGAAACCCAAGATCACTTCCAGGATGTGACTGAAGTGGGAGGTGAGGAAGGACCTGCCAGTGAAAGGGAACTGAGGAAAGGGGGAGCCTGAGCAGAGCTCTCAGGAACAGCAGCTGTGCTGCCCTTCTGCACCAACCCCGGCACTAAACCCGCTCAAGCCTTTGAGTGTAACAAGTCTGACCAGCACTTGTGTATCTTAAGCTAGAGGACACAGCTATGAGACCCTGGTGCTTCCTAAAAACCTTTATGAGGAAGAGAAACTGGTCATTGATTATGTTTAATAAATAAAATGCAGAAGGGCTGGAGCCTCCCCACCTCCCAGCCCTCTTTATTGTGCACATGAAAGATTGTAGCTTTTAATTACACAGACACTGAAAGCTGCTCGTACCCCTGAGGCACCAGGAGAAACAGCCTTGAGCCTCTGATCTTCTCACATCCTCCCAGTAGCCACAGTGCCAATTATTTTAATGGTAATTAAAAGGATGGCCATAGAGCTATCAAGCACATGGCTTCAGCTGCATTAACGAATGTACCCGAGGTTTCCAGCTCTGGATGGAGCGAGGCCCAGTCGTTGCTCCCAACCCAGACCTTCTGCCTGGCCCTGCCCCATTCTCTGGTGACTCTGACCAGCTCAGGGCAGGGACATTGCTGCCTTCACAACCCTGAGACCCCAAAGGGTGAACACGTATATCAGCCCTGACCACAAAACTCCCACAAACAACTGAAAATGCTTCTAGAGCTCTGCCCAGGGCCTGTGCTATCAGTACCATTTGTCCAAACAGTAGCTGTGCTCCCCTGTGAATGCAGCACTGAAACACAGCCCAGGCAGTTCTGTCCTCGCAGGCATTCACCAGCACCTACAGGAACCAGTGGGCTGAGCCTGGATCAGCATCTCCAGCCAGCATCTCCAGTTACCAGCAAATTTGTTCCCAATATAGAAAACCAATCCTGGCTGGATCTCAACTCCTCCTGCTTCCAGCAGCATGCAGTTGCTCACAGGAGGGTCTGGACTGGTGAGGCACAAAAGGCCACAGAGAAGAGGAACATCCCTAAAAGGAAACTAAAGCAGGGGCTCTGCCCCAAACACTGCCTTGTTCCTCTTTCTTGTTCCAAGGAAATACCACACTGGATTCTGTTCGTGGTGGAGCCCTGTTCCAATTCCCTGTTTGTGCTGTTTCAGTGAGCACCAGCAGCAGCCGAGGAGCTGCAGCCACAGGCTCAGCCTCTGCCAGCATCCCGTTAATAGTGCATGAACCATCTGGAGTTCCGTGGGACCCGGCGCCTTTGAGCTCTAAACCATCCTTCTCACCCCGACCATATCACTGCACTACACACACTCTTTAGCACTGCCAGAGGGAAGCAAACAGACAGTAATTGTAAAGACAGGAAACACATCTGTCAACTTACACTAATTCCTGCTGCCAACAGGCATATCCTGAAATGCAAGCTGCAGCAGCACGGCAAAGGGATGCGCGGAGCCGGGCGCTGCTACGGAGCTTGGGGCAAAAAAAATTTAAAATTCACTTTTACAGACTAGTTCTCAAAGCATCGTTTTGCACGAGTTACTTGGCAAGGAAAAACAAAGCAAAAAGTAAAGTGTGGTGCAGGGTCCCTCCCAGGGCGGAGGCCAGACCGGCTGCGCTCGGTATTTCCCGGCATCCTGCCTCCTCCTCAGGATGCTGAGGTAGAGTGAAACAAAAGAAAGACCCCACGGGATATAGCGAACATTTAAAATTCCATTAGTCATTTCCTTTCAAATAGGAGGCAAATGTAAGGAATGAGGAGGTTGAGGAAAACCAGCTGCTTTGTCCAGGTGAGGCAGAAAAAAGTCAAGCTCATCTCAAGAGGCCCTGAGGAAACCCAACGCACATGTCTGCAGCTGGGGGAGCAGGAACTGGGACAGTGGGGTTTATGCACTGGCTCAGATGCTGCTGCCCATCTCTCTTGTTCAGACACACAAACCCGGACTCAAAAAGCCCCCGTGCAGCTGCTGTAGAGGTGCTTATTGCATTAAACTAAATGGCTTTTCTTCTCTTTTTCATAAAATGAATCCTTTCCTGCTTTGTCACACACTGAAGACTTCATAAACAAACATATCAGTGCTCTTTTATGAAATGTTTTATGGGAAAGGAAGCAAGGAGAGGGCTTTCCCACGGCTCACTGCTGGTTTCTGCCAGCGTCACAGACTTTCAGTTTCACAATATTCCCCACGTTAAGAAATCTTTTTTGTTTTGATTTAGCTTGTCAATATTCAGACACCACAAAAGTAATTTCCCCAACCAGGTATCCAGGACCCCCTGGCCATCCCCTGTTCTTCCCTGGATGTGGGGGGTTCTCCTCTTGGGTTCTCTTTCTCTGTGCCAGCAGGAATTTCACTGCACCTCCCCATTCCCCTGCAACCACACTCCCAATTTACCTTTTCAGAATAATGTTCAGCTGGAAGAGGTGGGTAGTCACATTGCTCTATTTTTTGGCAAAGAGAAAACAGGTTCATTTTATCTCCATAGAAGGGACTTTGCAGAGCTGCCATCTGGAGAGAAAAAACCAAAACGTTCAGAAACACAAAAGGATTTGAGAGCCCTCGGTGCTGCCAGTTTGCAAGAGCCAATTTTGTTCTCTGCCAGTGAGCAGAGCAAGGGATGCTGCTGCTCCCAGCCTGCCCCAGCGCAGGCTGCTCCGAGATCCCAACAGCTCTGCAGCCCCTGCAGGGCTGGTGCCAGGCTCTGCCAGGCTTCCCAAGAAAAAAAACCCAAGAAATAGGATGCTCAGACCACCAACCCATCAGTAAGAACTCAACTGGCTCTAAGACAACTCTGAAACCTCTCAGATACAATCATCTCTCTCTGTCTTTGGACATTTAGCTGCTTAGAATATGAAGGATCTTGTAAGCATGAGCAATGCACTTCATCTTTTAAAAAAACCCAAAACAATCTCAAAACAAACGTATCTCCTGCTGGAAATATGCTATTTAGAAAAGAGTATCCCAGGCAGATTTGAGAATGAAACTACTGAAAATGTTCCTCATCAATGTGGTCTTTTTCCTCTTTCACTTTCATCCTGAGGCCGGCTGAAGTTGATGCTTCTCACTACGCTTTAAGAGGGTTATTTGATGATTAATGGTCTGTTGCTCGTTACCTGTGCAGTGAAAGTGTCTGAAGAACTCTGGCTCATTCTGACACACAGTGAGCTCCCAGCAGAACTGAAGAGAACCAATACCAAATGCTCCAATCTATTGCCCCACAGTGTGGAACCCAGATTGATGGATTATTAGTGATTTGGTGACAGACAAGCTGTTTTGATGAGGGCAGGGGTTGAAATGATGGGTTTGGGCTGGATTCCCAGGGGCACTGCAGGAAGGGGCTGCAGCCAGGGGGTCTCACCAAAACCTCACCACCCCTAACACACATGCAAGTGCTGAGCATGCAGGACACACCAAGATAAACCACCCTTGGTTTAAAACACACACCTATCTTTTAAAGAACTTGAAGTTATTATGTTTCTTCCTCACTCCTCACCACTACTATCAGCAGTGACACTAAGTTACTCCTCACAAACCCACAGACCTGAGGGTGAAGAGTCTCCTGATAGGATCCCAAAGAGCCCCAGCACTGGGCGAGAGCGTCTGGAACATTTTGAAGGCAAAAGGTGAAGTATCACTGTTACTTCATTACTGTCATGACAGTAGCAGGCAAATCACTGGGAGAAACATTACAGAGTCCCATTAGAGACTCTACTCCCCAGTAAGGATTGATAGCAAACTGCTCTCAATCAGTTAAAACAAACTGGAGAGCCCAGCACAGACTGTTCCAGGGAGAGCACTAATGGGGGCATTAGGGAAAGCACAGAAAGCAAGCAAGGGTTAAACAGGGTCTCCAAGATCTCAATACACACATCAATAATGCCAGTGAGGGTGAGAGGGATTTTCCAATTCCCATTAACTTCTCATTCCAGGTTTAGTTAAGTGCTCACGTGCAAAAGGGGAGGAATGAAAAGGAAACACTGTGGGGTTTGGGATAGTAAATGCAGTGAATTAAAGTGGAAAGAGAGAGCACCCAGTTGTGACTACAGCAGTCAGGGCTGCAGGGCCATGACCACAGGCACTCCAAGTATCTCACTAACTACAGTTTGTGATGCTACGTTGGGGTTTGCTCCTGACATTTTGATTAGAGCAATTACCCCAGGCCAGCCAGATCTCCATGGAAAACGCCCACCACGCAGCATGACTGGTTCAACATCCAGAGATGGGAATCCCTGTTAGTGTTTAAATTGATCGTCTTGCCAGAACTGCTGAAGTCATTGCTTGTAGCTACATTCTGGGAATTAACAACTTATTTTTATCCCCTCCAAGTTATCTTGCTGACAGATATCTACAGGAAGTGAGGGATGAAGACAGTTACTACTATATTGATAAGATTTAATAAAAATCACTGTATGATTATCAATGTCAAAGTTAAGTGGTGCTATGTGGCATCATGTCCCAAAGCCCTCAATGTTCCCTAAGTGGATGCCAGTGGACACACGTGTCTCTGAAGGCAATTTGTACATTAAATCTCTCTGCAGCTTATCTACACAATCTATCTAGAGAAATATCAGAAGTGACTCATACCCAAACAAGCATCCTTTCCTTACTTCTAAGCCAAATGAAAAAACACTTTCCTTGCAAGACATTAGAGCAGATAAAACAGTTCCTTCAAAGACACACAGATCTGATGCTTAATTTTCCAAATTCTAGAAAGTTTAAGAAGTCAAGTAGCTGTTTAACTACTGAACATAAAATTGGTACCTGTCCAGTCCTCCCTGGAATCTGCAATATCTCACAGCTCCTGTTCCCTAAGTTAAGGCTTACCTACATACGAAGGAGATTTAAAAATGCTTCACATGCCAAATCTTTCAGATGTTACTGTAGTACTGCTACTCCTACCAGAGAATTATGTTTAGTGTGCAATTAATTCAGCTTCTTGAAATACAAGGAGTACCAAGACTCCTGTGCCATAAGGGGACCATATTGCCTGCAACAAAAACATATCTTAGCACAACGCTAAATATTTCTCTCTGCATAAATCTGGAATCCCATCTCCAGGAGCTCAGCCTGGAGTGACTCAGAGCAACCCGGCACTGCAGCAGCACCCGGGGAGTGGAGTCCAACTGGGGCCACTCCGGCTGCTCCCAACAGACCTGGCCAGGCCAACACCCCAGGGCAGGGCCACAGGCCTCGACTCAGAGCCTTACAGATGTTATGGGAAAATTTACTTTTATCCTGTCATGTCCTACAATGTTTGTTTAATCAACCAGCTGAAGTCCATGCTCAGCTATAGTAGTTTTCACATCTGATGTGCTCACAAAATGAATTACATTTCTGTTTATTCTCTAATTCCATGTGATTACCAGAAGTTACATTGAGAAGCAAAATGTCACCAGTTCCCATAATTTGTTAACCACAGAGGATGTGAGCAATATTCTTGACTAAATATCCCAGGGATTTTTAATTCTCTGGGCTGAGATAAAAGCTTTCTAAATGTTGGCATGCACTGTCACTTGAACTGGAAGAAGCATCCATCTAAAAAAAGATTTAGATTAGATTATAAAGGAGTGCAAGACTGTTTGATACCCTTTGATCCCTGCTAGAAATGAAATCACAAAACCAAAAGCACAGTTACAAAATCATAGCACTTATTTTCAAAATACATGTAACAGCTTTTAAGAACAAGTTGCATACTGGGCAGTTCATCCAAACGTGTCTGCTCTGGGTCTGTGCCTCAAGCTGTAAGACAATGCACAACTGGAAAAACCTCCAGCCATAATCTAGTAGTAAGAGACACTGATTTCACATTACATAAAACCTCTGTTTTTCTTTATTGGAAGTTCCCAAAATTAAAATACCACAATTGGTCAGAATTCCACCTAAGAAACCAGTAACCTGCATTCAAATGAATTTGCTGTTTTCAAAACAAATGCCGTCAGGAAAAACTCTGGCTATGCTGCCCTAACAGAGCTCTGCTCCCCACAGAAAGGAGGGATGCAGTGAGCTGCCTTTCCATGGCTTCATCCTCCACATCTGCCGTGACCTAAATTAACTTTGTGCAAGTGCTGGATGGCACAACCCCTTTGTTCATGCTCAGAAAGTGTACAGCGAACACAAAACAAGTCAGCTTTTTCCAAGGATTCTCAACAAGTTGACTACAGGCAGCCTGACCTACTCAATTCCTGTCCCAAACCGTGTGGTTATGGAAAACCCAGGGGAAAAAAGTGAGAAGATACTTGCCTCATACAATAAACAGCCCAAAGACCAGATATCAGACTTAAAGTTATAGCCGTTCTCATGTATTCGCTCTGGGGACATGTAGTAGGGAGTTCCCACTGCAAAAACAAACAAACCAGGGGTTATTGTCTTACAAGTGACTGTGCAACCTGTGTCATACAGAGAGAGACTTCATTAAAGGGTCAGGTGTAGCACAAAGAGCTGATTAGACCCAAATATATCATCACATACAGAGCAGAGAATGGTGAACATTGTTGAAAATATCTTCTGCATTTCTGACATTTGAGAAATGCTTTGTTTCCCTTCCAGGCTCCCAAGAACCTTCAGAGTGTCTTGGACGGACAGAACCACTGGAAGGGATCATCCCCTTGGTTCACCAGGCTGCACTGGGTGTCATGACCGTGACACCAGAGCAGGACTCGGGGGCCAGCACATCACTGAGTGTTCACCTGACAGGGCACAAAGTGTCACAGAGTGACCCAGGTCCCTCGGGGGACCTCTGACAGGTCACCAGGCCCTGCAGGGGACACACTAAGCCCAGCACCAGCCAGAAATGCAAAACCTGTCTGAAAAAACCAAGATAATCATTCCAAACTTTAAAACCCTGCTCCAAAACTTGCAGTTATGTCAGAAGCTGGGGGATTTCTACGTACTTCCACAAGTCTGTATTTTATCAAAAGAAATTTACTCAGTATTTTGGACAGAAGTTACAGGAAATTATTAATAAATTCCTTACCTCAAAAAGGTTCTTTTTAAAATCCTAAATAAGTTTCAGTTGTGGTACTGAAAATACAAGACATCCTGGCAGTCTCAACTACATCAAATAATCCTCAGATACATCATTTATTAAAACATCCAAGGACTGTATATGCTCTTTTCTCCTGCTTCCCCTGCTTGTCCATCCCCTGTCAATTTTTTTTTTGCCTTTTGGCATTCCAGTGTATCCTTCTCCTAATTGAGGACCTTTCTTCACAAGATGGCAAATGTTTAATTTGCCTGTAACATTCAGTTTACAATTTCTCCATTTGAAATGCTGCCTGAAGACAGCTGCAGGACTAATAAGTAGCTGAAGGATGGTGCTGGAGGTGGAAGAACAGGCACCACCTTCCCCAGCGTTGCTACGGAGGGATCTGCACAGTGTGGGAAACAAATGAGTTCTGGGGCACAAAGCAACAGCCTCGAGAGGCAAAACCCAGGCCCTGGCACCTGCACAGGTGACCCAGCACAGAGAAGGTAATTTATTTGGACCCCCAAGATGTTCAGCAATCAGCTGCCCTGTGTGATGAACTCAGCTCGTGCTTTCAAGTCATTCACTTCAGAAATTGCTTCCCTTTCAATGTGAAGAGTGCCCTAATGAGAAGTTATATTTTTGCAAACTCTATACATGACAACACAGGAAGAGTAACACATGGAGATTACTTTGTTTCCATGCTCAGGAGGAGCAGGTCAGGCTGGCACAGTCCCAGACCTGGCTGAGTTTAATTGCCCGTGAAAGGCCCCTGTGTATGGGGGAGACCAGAGTCCTGCTAGTAGTTAATAATTTTTACTAGACTACACAGAGTAACTTCCTGGGACACCAGGAGCAGAACGGACTCATTCAGAGGCTTTCCATGGCTCTGTCCCATGTGCATGCAACATCCACACGATGGACAGGACAGCTCTCCAAGTAATTCCCACACATCTGCCAGGTTTCTGTAAAAGAACTGACTTGGCTGGGATAGCACTGATTCATTCTCTGCGTAAAAATATGCAGCTGCAGAAGAAATGGTGATTCATTCCGGGAAGTTGTGGAAGACACTTCTGGAAGTCCCCACTGAGCAGCAGTGTGAGACACCTCCGTACCTGCAACTCCTCCTCACTGCTGCTCTGCCAGCTGTGCCAGGAGCTCCAGGAGCCTTGGAGCACACGGCTGGCAGGAGGAGCACCAGCACCAGCCCCACTTCTGCCCCCTCCGGTTCCCAAGCTCAGTGGTGCCGGTGCCAGGGCCCTGAAGCCGCGGCTGTTCTGGCACTCAGTTATTCCAGGTCACTGCGTGGGCACCTCGGAGCAAATCACCACGTGTGGGCTCCAGAGCCAGGCCCTGCTGCCGTGGGAGCAGCTCTGCTGGGCGGCCCCACTGTCGGTTCAGATCACGCCTCCCTCGCCGCGGTGCCAGCGGTGACAGGGGTTGTGGCACGGCTCAGTGCGTCACCGGCCCCGGATCGGGGGCACGGGGCTGCTCCATCCCATTAAGGGCTCTGGGAGCACTCCACGCCTGAGCTCATTTTGTGGGTCCACCTTGCACATTTACCTATCATTACTGTAGTCTTGTCAGCAAATGTACAAACAAGCAGGTCTGCGTTTCAAAACTGATGCATTAATTTTTAAATAACTGTCATGATAAAAGACTGACAAGGCCGATTCTCTTTATGGCCTGTCCAACATTACGTGGGGATCTCCTGTAATGAGCATCTTCTAGAATACTGCACAAGGCTTCCAGTGCAATCAGTCGGGGCTCGCCATTGCATCCCATTAGTCAATTTGACAAGAACAGTCTAATCGGAGACTATTAATCAGAAACTTTCCTCAGCATTTGCCCTGCTGAAAATACAAAATATTGCTCAGATTCAACGTTACTCACCAGGTGGTAGAGTAATGCATTTGAAGTTATAAAGATCACAAAACCATAGGAAAGATTATGGTTAAGAAAGGAGCTTTGTGCTCTATTCCTGGAAGCTGGAATCCCTTCACTTGAACATCAGCCATTTCAGTGATGCCAGAGCATTCCTGCTCTCCCAGCACTGCCCGTGGGCAGCTACAACAGCCTTGGGATAGCTGCAACATCCAAGGTAGGGAAATGCTAATTATTCCCAGTTAAGACTAGGAGCAGAGTCTCATTTCACCAGGAAAACACAAAGGCAAAGGTGGCAAAGTTATTCCAGAAATGAAATTCAAATTCCATTCCTCTCACATGTGCAAACATGGCTCAGCCATGAGTGATGCTTCCTGTGAAACTCATCCCTAGCTGCTCCTGGGCACAACCAAGAGAAATCTGATTCGTACTTTTAGGAGGCTCTCTGAGTCTCATTCACTGTGTTTGATGTAACCCAGACAAGCCCTGCACAGCAGAGGCTCTCCCACACCTTTACAAAGACTGCATTACACTGAAATCAGTGCAGAATATTTCCAGGTATTTTTATAGGCTGTGTACATTGAGGCTTTTTGAATGCCTCCATGAAAAACAAAAAAGTGCCCAGTTTTTCAAATAGTAATAAAGTTTTTCCAGAACTATTAGCTTAGCTTTAACATGAGCAACACTAGTGCATGGTCCATGAACACACATACAGCTGAGAAAAACACCCGAGTATGTTTCAGTGCTACCTGGTGGTGCAAACACAGCAGGGAAGCAATTCTGCTGGAAAATGAGAGTCTGGATCTCTCACCTGGCTCACCCTCTCCATCCACACTTGTAGGTTACCAAGAAAAACGTACAGCATTATTTAAAAGGAGTCAAGGTCTCAAGTATCCCTTTCTAAACTTCTGCGTTCTTTGGGGTGTATTTTCAAGAAGGCAGCTCAGGTCTTTTCCCAGGAGAATTTGGGAACTCGCTGAGGTAAAACTGTGGTCAAACACACTCAAATAGACTTTAAATTCCTTCAAATCTCAGTGTGAGCCGCCCCCACAAATTTTCATGGAGGAAACAAAAAAGCAGATGAAATCTACTTACTCTTAGAGAAAAACAATAAATATTTTGTGCATAATACTGCAGCTGTTGTTACAAGACCTGTTGCCCTAAGCTCTCTATTTTTTTTTCATTATTATTATTGAATCACACAACCCTACTAAACTCATAGTTCAGTGGTTGGGTTGGGTTTTTTGGTTGGCTGGCTGGGTTTTTCACATATAAATAGTACAATCTACCTGCAGCAATTCTGCATCTCTCTTTTCTTCCACAAATGCTGTACTAGAGGCAGACCAAAAAGCCAGGACTCCAAACACACACGATATTGGCTGGTGATGTTTTCAGTGGATTTCTCATGTCCATTTTTTCTTACCAAGTCCTGATCACCAGCCCCTCCAAGCCCTGGGATTTTGTTTCAGATGGCAAACTGGCTTGGCAAGCAAAAGAAAGAAAAAAAGGCAGACAAATGATCCATTTATTGAAGAGCTCTTCAGTTCCTTGCTGTTCACCCTCACATCCAAGCAGGACCCAGAAGGAACGTGTAACACCCCATGTACTCCAATCCAGGGCTCTTGGCATGTTCTAAACTGGGAAGATTTGACTTACGTGAATCTCCCCAAAGGAAAATCTGCTCCAAGTATATTCTTGTCCAAGAATAAATAATAAATCATCTGCTCCAAAACAAGACTATTCTGTGTAAAATTGGTTTCTTCTGGGGTTTGGTTGGTTGTTTTTCTTATTCCTCTTATTTCTTCAAAATGTAAAGCCAGTCAGAAGCTCTGGATAATGCCAAGTTTATTTGGCTAAAAATGGACCTTATACCAGTTGTCAAAAAAGTTATCCATTGTAATATTAATGGAAATTCTCTGTATTTATTGCAGCTCCTATTAAAACAAGATCTACCAGCTTAATGTTAAGTTTGCCAAAGACTGAAATTAGGGAAGGATGGTGAGCCACCATGTTTTAACAAGTAGTAAAATTCACCTTAGCTACGCCCAGGACCTTTAAAACATGAATTTGCTGGTAAGGCTCGTACGGGAAGAGCTCTTCCCTATGGAAAAGTATCTCCTGTCTCCTCTCCAGGGAAAAGGGGCAGTGGCAGTTGAGGTGGTGCCCTGTGAACTCCCGCAGCCCCAGCTGGTTCCTGCTGCCTCTCCCAGCACCACGGGAGGCTGGAGGTGTCCATGCTGCCCCTCTGGCAGGTGTGCCCGTGGAGGTTTTCCAGGGGCCAGGGCTTTCCTTGCCCCAAGGTCTCCCGCTGCCCCAGCGCCGCTCCCGGCTCCCGCCGGCGCTCAGAGCACGGCGCTCGCCGGCATCTCACGAGCTGTGTACAGGCAAATCTTTCATTTTTCTTTCATTACCCCGGCATGTACTGTCACTTAATTTTTATGTATGCAATCCTTCCTGACAAATATGATCTGCTGCCTGGTAATTCATCTGACGTTCATTCTGTTCCTTGCTCTAATTACGGCTCCGTTCCCGCCGCGGCGGCGGGCGCTGCCGAGCCCCTGCTACACCTGTCAGCCGGGTCGGGACTGCCTGATGCCCTTTCATGCCAGCCTGCTGCTAGCAAATACAACCAAAGGGAGAAATGAGATGAATATATTTGCATAAGCCGCACGTTCAATTCATGGGTCAGCAGCCAGAGAAATGATGGTTCAGGGCGGTTGCCGGGGCAACGCAGCACCAGGAAGTGCCCGGGCTCGGCGTCGCAGCCCGGCCCACGCAGGTGCCCCTCTCTGGTGTGGGGTGTTCGTCCCTCACAGCTCCTTCAATAAATGTCTTAATTAAACCAAACCCAAGATCAGTCGATTTCCTGCTGCTACAAAACCTCTATCTCTGGCAAATTATCAAAAAAATAGAAAGAAGCTTCACCTCTGCATATTTTTGATTGTTAAAATATCCTTTTTCGCTCGGATCCAAGGACGGCTGGAAATGGTGATGTGTCCCTCCCTCCCACGACATCTCCAGTCTCACTCACTGCTGCTCCCTCAGTGTCCTGCACCTCTCACCTGTTTGCCGGTGATGTGAGGAAGGGCAGGGTTTGTGCACCGGGGGCTGAGCTCTTCCTACTCCAGCTTTCTCAATTAAGAGAGAGCAGCCCTGGTAAAGGTCACAAGCTTGGCTTACATGTGCAGCCAGTTTCCAAGCCCCAATTTATTCTTATTAATATAATAAGTGCAGCAGTCAAACTGGATAAGATCATATAATTAGACATGATCATATTTTGGCCTGTTCAGATGATGTGATTGTAACTTCCTGTGAAGAGGATTTATTTTCATCTATTAAGTATGGTGGAGATATATCCTAGGACAGCTTTTGATACAAAGGGAAATCTGAAATCTCCTCTTTTATGAAAGTAAACTATAGAAATGCCTCCTATTTTTTAAGCACACACCTAAAAAGGCAGGTATTTTCCTTCCTTGTGCACTGAGAAGCCCAGGGCTGTTGGCCAGTCCTAGCAATGAAATTTGTTCACATCTAAGAAAGGATTCAACAAGACACACTCGGTGGAGGAAATTGCACAAACACAAATAGTGAAACAAATATTGTGTGTTCCAAAGTCAACTGAGAGACATTAGTTTAAAAGTTTAAAAAGCTTAAATATTGTACCAAAAGCCAAAGTTCCTTCACTGCTATAATACAGAAGCACCTTTGGGACTCAAAAAATTCAGACCCATTAATAAGAATGGAAAATCAGCCACCTCTCAAGAGGTTACAGACACAATTATGAAATACTTCATACTGTAAGACTTAAAGAATAAGCTGCATAACTGTGCAATTTTTTATAGCACTAGAATTAACATTAACAGTAAAAATGAGGAAGACAACCTTGAGATATGTGGAAGATATGAAGAGAAGATGGATGTTTAAAGCATAAGCCAGATTTCAAGTGAAGTTCCTTTTTGGAACAGATGAGCCATGAGGGCTCACCCATCTCAGGCAGTCACAGCCCCAGTCAGGGCAGAGCCCTGACCAGCAGCTGCTGTAAAAGGTATTGGGGGTAACACTGAATTCCAGCAAGCACAGTGCAGGCAAACGTGGAAAAGCTGCATTTGTTACATTTGCTGTAAAACACACACCAGGCCAGGCCTCCCAGAAAAAAAAACCAAACAAATGGATTTTAAAACAGAAGATACCTATTAATGCCTACGAAGAGCATTTAAAACACACATGGCTGGAAATGCAGTCCCCATCCCCTCCCACTCGTGTCACCACGGGAGGACGGACACCCTGCGTTTGAACATCAGAGCTGACAGTGCACGCCAGGCCCTGCTTAACGAGTACCAGCTTACCTAAGGAATGTGCTGCGGTGGTTTTAGAACTAAAAAACCGGCCTAATCCAAGATCTCCCAGCTTCACCACCCCTGTGGCTGTTATAAACACGTTGGCTGGTTTTATGTCTGGAAGAAGAAAAAGGTAAAAGGTCAAAGCCACAAAAGGTTATTTGGTTCTAATGCTGCAACAGAAGCATCGCCTGGAGCGCTCGCGGTACAAAGAGGCTCGAGCAGAACCGTGTTTCTTTGGAGCTTTGATAGGCTCAATCTTCCAAGGCTTCGAGCTCTGCACAGACACAAAAATCAGAGTGTACTTCCCAGCACACAAGAAATACCAATGAGGGAAAATGTAGGAAACGGCTCGACAGAACAGAGGCAACCTCTTTAACTGCTGGAAATCAAAGAAATGAGCCCAGTTCTCTTTGGGAATGATCACTTTCCACAGGAAGCTGCACTGCCCACCACCATCCCCTCATGCAAAGGGTAATTACTGTTCCACATATACATAAATTCTGGGCTCTACGCAGCCCAGTTGGTTCACGGAGGGTAGAAATCACTACAAGCCCAGTTTCCCAAGCAGTCATGTCAGGACTGAGTTAGAGGCTCTTTCCTCATGTTAGAGCAGACTCAACCTGAGAGGCTCCACATTTCAGCCACCAATTACAGACCTAATTCAGGTACAATTGGTACACTGCATCAGGGGATGCGTAACGGAGCAAAAATGGTATCACACTGCTGAAAAATAGAGTGAAGAATTCCCTCCTTCAAAGGAGCAAGGAAATAACAAGCAGCTGAGATGGGTGTTGGTGCCTTTGGGGAAATTTGCATTTCCTGAGTCCAGTCCTTCCCAAAGCACTTCACTGACACTGAAAGCAATAGTGTAATTTTTGGATAGAGCTCAAAGTTATAAGATGTTCTGAGACAAGAGATTCAAAAATAATTAATGAAAATAGAGAACAGGTTACGAGAGTGTGGGACATATTTGTATTAATATTTCAGAAAAGCCTGCAAGACAGGAAAACTCTTCTCAACTCTCTAAGGTCACACCTAATATAATGAAGACTATTTCTTAGAGTTCACTGTATCCAGGAGTCTCAGCATTTTATTTCTGACACTTTTCTAATGGCAAGTTTGACACTTCTACTTAATATCAGTGTCTGGAATACAAAGCAGCTCATCTTCCTAATACCACACTCACTTCGGCCTGAATGCTTTAACAATGAGGCAGAGACAGAAGGAGAAATCCATCTCGCAGGCTCCAGCCTCTCTAAACATGCATTGGCTGAACATCAGCATAATTGTTTTTGAATGTAGGCCCTTACTAATTGGAACATTATATTATTATTCAGTGAAAAGAGACTGAATTAATGTTACCTCTGTGCATCACCCTGCGGGAGTGCATGTGTTCCACTGCACTGCATAACTGCACAAAATATTTCCACACCGTCCTTTCTGGGATTAACCGTTTCTGCTTTTTAAAATACTGTGGGAGGAAATAAATAAAAGATCAGTGAAAAAGCAACATATTTGACTCGTTCCTGGAATTGTGTTAGTCAGCTGCAGGTTGTTCATGTCTTCCAGATCTGCAGCTGCATGACTTTTCTTCTGATTAGCTTTTAACTCCTCCTCTCTGTGTGGAAACTTCGTTGCAGTTCACTAATTAACAACTATTATGAAAAATATGCTTAAATAGGTTTGACATTTTTGAATGGACACAATTATGATTAGCATTAATCTCCTTAATTACCTTGCAAAACATATTTAATGCCTCAAAACAACAAATGTCTCAAATATTTTGCCTTAAGAAACAAAAGACCATTAAAAACCCCCTTGTAAACATTCATTATTGCATCGTCTACTAACAAGGATAAGGAAATCTGCTTCCCTTTTTTAAAAGGCGGCCAGAGCATCAATAAAGTATCCATGTTTCTTCTGTGATCAGGTAAAATAATATATTCTATTTCATGCATAATGGGAATACTAAATGAACTGCACTCTCCAGTGAGACAGACACACTCCTGATCAGCTGGGTGTGTTTAGGCAGCGCCGAGCGCAGCCGGGTCCGAGTTCCAGGGACCTCTGGATGCCCCAAAGCTCTCAGAATAATGGAAATCATAAAGCACCACCAGAGTGGTGCATGGCCCTGGCTCCCTGCAATGCTGAAGTCTTCTTCAACCCACTACAGGAATAAAGAACCAGCTGCACACTTCAGTGAAGGCCAAACATTACAGACCTTCAGCTGCTCTCCTTCCTTTTCAGGAGGGCACACCAGCCGTGTCTGGCACCGCACCCAGGCATCCCAAAACTGCAGGGCTCGGATTGTTGGTCCCTGGCTTCTCACTGAGCCAGCTCCACAGCCAGAGCATTAACAAAATACACTGATAACACTTCCAGAGGTTTCACACTGCTCCTCATGCCCTGCCACATGGGGTGTCACTGGGAGCACCGCACACCCTCCTGCCTCACCACAGCTGCACTTCCTTTGCAGCGCACCTGTGAGAATTCCCAGCTGCAGCAGGAATAAAGGAAGGGAATGGCTTGCTGCCCCTTTCTGCATCTCATGCTTTCCCCTCTCAGCACGGACATCTGATGTCCGTTGTCACATTCTCTATTTTAAGTGAAATGCTGTTACCAGTTCGTGTTTGACTCAAGCAATGGCAAATTTTCCTTTGCAGATCATCTGTGAAGGGGCACAACTGTGCAATTCCCCAGGCAGCAAATCTGACAGATTGCAACAGTCTCAACCCAAAACTCGAGAGAGAGCACAGAGGAATTACAGAGGGTGAGGGAGAAAGTGTTATATACACAATAAAATTATTTAATTCTCATTACAATATTTAAGAGTGGATATGCAAGACCACAAGTGATAATTTTCTAAATGTCATGTCCAATAAGGTTCGCCTGACATTTACAAGGAAGTCCCAACTCTCCGGTGGGTTTTCCTGCAGCTCTACATCCCTCATAAATAATGCAGGCACCGGGGCGTGACAGAGACAGGCCCTGGGTTTATCACCCTCACACCTTCCGAGGGTTGTCACCACTGTTCCACTGAAAATCCACACAGGAGCTTCAGCTCCTGGGGAGGGGAGAGGGTGACATGGAAGGGCTGGTGAGGAAACTCCCCTGCTGCAGTGGAGCTGCATTTAGGAGGAAGCTTTTGTTCCCTCTTGGATTTAGGGCTTGGTATTTTTTTTTTAACCTCTGTTAAAAAAAAAAAAAAAATTGAATTCTCAGATTTGCACCAATCAAAAAACTTCATTTATATGACCTTGAAAAAAACAAATGCATCTTCTTCATGCCTGAAATACACAGGGAACACAGAGCTGGGGCACTGGAATCCAGCACAGTCCAGCGCTGGACAAGGCACCAATCTAAGAATCTACCAGTTATGTTTTGGAAAATGTAACTCTTATTATAATAACATAGGAAGTAATTTTAAAAAATTAAATAGCCAACCCTGATAAGCAAATGAACATATTTGTCAGTATTTTAAACTAAAAACTACAGACGACCAAAAAATACAAATATTTCACATCATGAAATCTTAACAGTTTTGTAGGTTGTAAGCTAAGATTGCAAACTCAAGCAGAAACCCTTGCACAGCCCAGGATGGTCTCACACAGCCCTAACCCCTGCTCCCACAGTCCCTGGGTTTTTTCCGTCTTCGACTGCAACCACAAAAAGCCTGAGAGGAGCTGCAAGTTTCCCAGGAAATGGTGGGAAAAGGGCAAAACCCAGCAGAAGCCCCAAGGAAACAGGGAGGACAAAGGCAGAGCTGCCGCATGGGCAGGAGGAGCAGCTGAGCCCCCCCAGCTCCCCAAGGCTGCAGCTCCTGGGCTGGGGCAGATCCTCCTTCCCTCCTTGAGTGAGGCTGGACCTGGGGCTCTCCCCAGGAGTGACTCTGCCAGCTCCCTGCTCCCAGCACTCGCCCAGGGGCTCCCCTGTGAGACAAAGCAGATTTTCCTGGATCCTGTAAATTTAGCCATTGACTATGGACTGAATGGGTAACTTGTTTGACAGCCTTTGGCCTAGTGCCTCATAGCTCTGCTGGCAAAGAAAACAAATCTGTTAATAAGATATTTTAACTGTGACAACAAGGAGGAGGAGAACTTTCCAAACATTCATTTATGATAATTGCAGAATAATGATGGCAAAAACCAGGTAAAACATAGAGAGAAGGTTGAGAGTGCTAACAAACATGATATAACACATCTGTTCTCACAAGGGATGTATGTCTAAAGATTAACATGTCAAAGAAAATATAAAAGCAGGTGGTAACAGCTTAACTAAAGCTGGTTTGCAGCAATACAAGTATTCCTAAGAGCAACATAAAAGAAGAACAAGTACTTGAAACATTTTCTCAAACCCAAATCCCCACTGCAAAGAAAGTCAATACACTTCCTTGAATGTCTTCAGAGTGGCAGACAGGCCATGTGAAAAGTGAACCCAACAGTAATTAAATGTCCCCATCAATCACAGACTGAGTAAATCAACCTCTCAAATAACACACGTCCCACCAGATCACAGACACTTGCTCCCCTCTGCAGCAGTGACCAGAAGCTCAGGGCATGGCCTGGGGTATTTAAAACGCCACCAGACACTTTGGTTCAGGTCTGAAAGCAACCTATGGGTGTGCAAAACTGCAAGAGGAGAAAAAAAGTGCTTCTAACCCAGTTGTGCTCACCCCACTGCCTTGGGTCTGCCTAATCCTGGTAGTCTGCAGCACCTCCAGGACGGACACATCCTCACCTTAATCATCTGAGAGAGATCCCCAGCATCAGCCAGCTCCAGCACAATGTTGAGTTCATTGTCTTCAATAAAAGAATCCAAATACTTAATTATATTGGGGTGGTTCAGTTGCTGCAGAGGGAGGGAATGCAAGAGGAACAGTTACAACGTGGTCATGACAACTCCCAGCCATAACACCTGCACCTCCTGAGACCCACGTGCAAAGCGTTCACAGTGGGTGCATCCACAGCCTGGGCCGAGCTGCTACAGACAAAATCCTGTGAGAAACAGCATTTCTCACAGGCACAGCACCCTGGAAATGTCCTCAGCAAAGAGCAATTCCACCCAAACGGAGTAAAATGACCTCTTCTACTGGAAACTTGCAAAACATTTAAAAGCAACGTCCTGAAGGATGCCTTGCTAAGCAATAACTGATTTTTTCCCCCCATTAAAGAGAAACAAAACCCCAACTGTTAGTTACAGTACTCAAGGTCTCTTGGCCCCTTAAAAGAACAACAAAACTAAATTAAAACTTTGATGGAGGGAAGTAACACACAAATTGCACGACAGTTTATTATCTGATTATTTATGCTGGCTTCTTCAGTAATTCCTTTCTTTCATTTCAGTATAGCTCATTCTTATATTCACTACTGATACTTGAATTTTTTTTTCCTAGAACCCAAAAGTACCACAGATCCTCTTTCTGAATGTAAACCTTGGCATTATTTTTCTCCATGACTATTGAGCAACTGGCTCATGTTTATCCTTCCCCGCAGCCTACAGACTCAGGCTACAACTGCATGAATTTTAACAGAAATCCCTAAAATCACAGGCACAGAAGTAATTATTTAATACTTGTAGAATGAAATTTGACTAGTTAAACTAAATTTTTAGCCTTCTGCAATCTGTTGCATCTACTAAAAATAGATTTTTAAAGTGCAACACATCTATGTTTTTAATCAACAATTTAAAATAAACTACTAAGGCATTAAAAATCACTAGCTGTTTTAATCACTTAAACACATTCTGGTTTCACAGTCTTTATCTAAATTATCATTTTTCATGTGTGATATTTATACACAGAGATACATGACATGCAAAACTGCTTTCTCCTTTACTGTGTAAGCTTTATTTGCCAACCTGAAAATAATTTTTTTCACAAAACAAAACCAACCAAAAAAAAAAAAAGAAAAGAAAAAAAAAAAGAAAAAAATCATTATAAAAATTCTTACCTTCAAGAGGTCAATTTCTTTAATGCAGTCTTGCCTTGCCTTGGCATCCATCATTTCAAAAATCTTCAAAGACAAAAACATAGAAGACAAAAATGAAACAACAAAAAAAAGTACTTTATACTTTAACAAGCAGTTGGTGTTTCCTTCCCCAATTTGTACATCCTCTACTGTAATGAGTATTCACACAATCTCCAGATCAAAGAAAGATCAATGTTTTCTTTATTTTGAAACCACTACAGGGATAACGTTGGGGTAAAACTAATTTTAGAACCCGTAGGCAATATTCTAAGCAGCACAAAAAATAAAGATACAAGTTTGTGAATTTGCTGCTGTGATTTTCATTGGTTTAGTTATTAATTACTTCATTTAGTAAATAGAAGACAAAATGTTTACTTTTCTCTTTTAAACAGATACAGCTTCCACTGATTTCTCTGTAATAATTAACAATAACATTGAGCATTAATATTCATTCCAGTGATCAGTAAGTCACTAGAAATGAGAGTCTGGAGGATCTGTTGAAGGATTAAAGGCAAATTTCTTCAAACAAAATACTATTCTGAATACTGCCCAATACTTTCAGCCAAGTTTAAAAAAATCTACACTTCTGGCATCCAAGTTTTCACAAATTCTTCTCAAACTCCACCAGCAAGCTCCGGCATGCTTCCCTTCTGTGTTCCCGTGGTTCAGCTGTGTTGGGATGGCAGCTCCTAATGGCACCAGCACAGCCCCAGGGCCTCACTGTTTCACACATTTAATAACAATTTGGTGAGCCCTTTTCATAAAGTGAAAGGTGAAATTTAAAATAAATATGAAACGGCAATACTGCAGTGTAATTCTGATTTGGACACAGGAGCCCACTGCAAGGTGATGAGGGACGCAGACCCTGCGGGGCAGTTATCGGCCTCCGGGTCATCTGGCAGGCCCTTGAAACATTCCCATCCTGCTCTCGAAGCAGGAGACTCTGCACTGAAATGCTCACCTGCACTTTCTTCAGTGCCACAGGTTTCCTGTCCAGAAGACAAGTTGCTCTGTAAACTTCGCTGAATTGGCCTCGTCCGATCTTTTTCTCAATCTGAAAATCTGCCAAGGTGCAGCGATACGGGTACGACGTTAAATGTCTCTGTCAAAGGAAAGGCAGTCAGGGACCTGAAAGAGCCACTCAGCTCCTCCTGCTCTCACTGCTCATGGGCAAGGGTTTCACCTCGGCTGATCAGAATGGAGAACAGCCTGACCACAAACGCAGGAACGCCTCACAGATGCAGCAGTAACGCAGGCTGGAGGAAGCCAAATGACTTCTTTAAAAAGGGAAATAAAGTCTTGCCTTCCATGTAAGTAACTAATTAGTCCCAAACTGCTCTCCCTCGTTCCACAGCCTCTCATCAGCTCTGCCTGCCTGTGCCACCTGGGAGATGCCGATGCTGCAGCCGAGCAGTCCCAGGTAAACACCCAGGCAGCCAGGGAGACACAGCCTAACGAGGAGCACGGACTCCATGGACTGCAACTGCTCCCGAGAGCCCTTCTGGTCTCCTCTGTAATTAGCACGGCTGCCAAACAATGTTTAAAAACGAAATTACGAAAATTAATTACTCAAAGTTACCACACGTGCCAAGTAGAACATTTTCAAGTTTCAGCATCTTGAGCCATTTCAGAGTTTGCATCAAATACCACAAAAAGAGAAGTTCCCAACAGAGGCTGGTGGTGGGGAAGGGTTTCCCAGGGATGAGCCATCGCCTACAGCCGGAGCCGGAGCAGCCACGCCCAGCACAAGTGTCCCGGGAGGGCTGCATGTCTGAAGGAATGACTTGCTGCCACTGTCGTTTCCTAAGGCAGCAGGAGAGGGCTGGAATCGAGATTTAAAATGCAGGGAAAGCCTTCAGTCCAGCGTTAGGACCTGCAGCTATTTCTGAAGCTAAGTCCCACAGAAAGAGGAAGGTCATTTCTCCAAGTGCTTCCTTCAAGCAGTTCAGGGCATGGTTCCCTTTAAGAACTCTTCAGTCTCCCCTACACTCTGGAACAAGTAAGCAGCTATTAACTGCAATCAAAGTTTGGGTCAGCTCTCACTGCTCGTGCTGTGCTTGGAATTATGCTGCATTCACAGAGAGAAAAAAAAATAAGCCAAAATTAAAGTCTAAAGATTCATTACTCCAATTCTGGCAGTGTACACTATCCAATAAACTGGGAGCATCCTCTCAGTGATGAGGGAACAGGGGTCCTACAGGTTAGCAGATAAAGGGCAGAAGGCTAAAATGGCTTTGCTTTTTTGTTTACATGCATTCTCCTCTAAGTTACTAAATTATCACCAGAGTAAGGCAACACAGGATGAAAGCAGACAAGCAAATATTCCAATCAATCAGCCCCTGCAGCCTTCTCAGTTTAAACTGGTTGCAACCTCTCTTTGCAGGGATCTGATAAACAGAACCACTCAATACCTGTCACAGTAGATGGGAATACTCAGCTCATTCCAGGCGGTGTAACAACCATCAGCTCCCCTGCACTGTTTGCATGGCAAGGCCAGCAGAGTCTGCACACAGGGATTTGTCCCATTTGCCTGGTTCCCACCAGGAACATCTCCACTTCCCAACTGTTTTACACATGAGCTGCTAAGCGAGTTCCTTGACCTGTACAGACAAACCACTTTCCCCAGACAAAACAAAGATGTCAGCACATAAACCTACAAAGCATTTTTTCCTAATTTAAAAACAGAAAGGAATCACAGCATTTCCTTCACCATGTCCATGTGCCTCCTGAGCTGTTCTTGAGCAGTAAGAAAGTCTGAGCAAAAGCTTTTCTAACTTGGAGTTACCATTCACAATAGAAGCAGCACTTCTAAGAACATTTCGTGAGACAACTACTACAAAACTTTATTTTTCAGAAAGAAATCCACACTGAAATCAAGGACAGTTTCCACTTGCCCTTCTTAAATCATTAAGTGTGTGTTTACACCAAGAGAGCTTAAGTGTATATTACTGTTTCAAGCATGTGCCAAGAAATATCTACCAACTTCTGAACTTGAAAACATAAATAAACGTTAGGCAAGCTAGGGGAATGTGTCCCAGCTCCTTTGCCATGGAGAGCCCCGGAGCTGCTGGTGCTGGGGGTGATGCTGCCCATGCCTGGACACCTCTGCTGATGTGTTCTGGCACCGCCAGGACCGCAGCTGCACATTTACATATGCAATGACCTAGATTTGCATGGGCTATCACAACCTATCAGACCTAATTAAAGTAATGGAGCTTTCAGAGAGGGCAGGAGATGTTTGATTACGGAACAAACCAGGAATCATCCTCAGGTGAGACCAAACTGTACCAGAAAGCTCCCCATCCATCACAGGCCACTTTCCCTTATGTTTAAACTTAACCTTCTCTTGCTGTACTTGCTCTGCTGTACTTGAATGTAAGCAGGAAACTCTGCTAAGTACTGTTTTTAGGACACACAGAACACCTAGGAAATATCTGCCTTCTCAGAATAACACCCCTCTAGTCTGGCCTTACACATATTTCACTTATTTCCTGACTTTTGACATGGGGGGCTCCATTGTTTCCAAGTCCTTCCACAATTAACCACCACAATTTTTCAGAAAGCTGGCAAAGAACCAACCCCTATTCATTCAAACAACCCATGATCTTTACTTCTGCAAACCTCAGAGTTTTCATGCACAGATATAAACTGCATGTAATAAGATACTACCATCATCTTCAAACTTATCCATTAAAAATACATTTTCTCATTTTTAGGACAGATTCAGGCTCAGGTTTCCATAAGTGCAGTAAAATCAAGCCCCTGCCTCTACAGATCAGGTGTCAAGGTCAACAACGGAGCTTAAACTAAAAAAAAACTAAATAAAAAGAAGAAAAGGGGAGAAAAACAACCAAGTAAAAAGAACCCTAACCACTGGACACTATGAAAATTGGGCTGTTTGCATATTTCTGTTCCCAGGGCAGCTGTAGGAAGGGCACAGTCTGGGAAGGATTTGTTTTGAGACAAAGGCTGTTCTCTTCATCCACACAAGGAAGTCTCATTCTTCTCCTACTCCATGAAAAAAAAAAAAATAGTCCAAGATTAAAGTCAAAGAATTCCTCGTGCGAATAAAAAGGCCATTCATTTTTAAGAAGAAATGCAGAGATTATTCCAAGAACAAGCTCTTCTGGACATCTCCTCTGGCATACATGTGCTCTGTGAGATGGAACCACTGGTGCCAGAGCACAAATTCCAAAGCTGGCAAAAGCATGCAACGGCAGCCCTTGTCACAGAACTTCAGGGAGAAGTTTGCCAGGGCTTTTAGCCTCGAATTTTGAGGTGTTAAAAGATTTTCTGCAAAACAGATTTAGTAAGGTTTCATAACACTAAAAAAACCCCAGTGAAATAAAAGCTTCAGTTACCTTGTACATACCTGAACAGATTTGGGCAAGGAACAAGGATTCCTGGGAGCCTCCACATCTCAGATTATAAAGGAACCCAAATACGGGAGAAGGCAGAATTAGCAAAGTTCCTTGCTACAGACTTGTTCCTTAGACGCAGTTTGTACTCAACAACACCCCATTCTGGGGGCTGTCTGTGGCACCAGAGGCACCTGAGCAGCCCCTGAGCAGGCAGGAACACAAATACCCACCTGCACAACTGGAGATTCCATAGTTCCCTCCAAACCCTGCTCTAAGTACATTCAGGTAGGACACCTACACACCTTGAACACGTTGTTTGTATTTTATTTTTATTCATCAGTAGTTGTCCAGAATTTGTTCTGGGATAGGAAAGAAGAAGAAAAAACTGTTCTGTAGAAAGACTTTCAATGTCCAAAACAATGAGTGTTTGGCCAATAAATTTACCTCTTCGTAATTACTTAAGATCCAGAGAAAACCTGAACAGCCCCAAGAGAACTGTGGGGGCAGCTCTGCCTGCAGCCTCTAACCCCTACTTTTGGGCCAAGGAGCACCCTGAGAGTGAAAACAGAAATATCATAAATACAACCCCACTGCAGAGTCAGGCCAGTCCCTCTGCTCCCCCAGAGGCACAGGAAATCCAAGCCTGAATGGGCTGAGAAAGGGGAACGTTCACTGCTAATTGCACAATACAGAAACCCAGAGTGCTAATGTTAATTAATAATAAAGTCAGTTGTTTTATGCTGATTGGCATGTGGAAAACAGGCACCAGTCAGCCCTGCACAAAGGGCGACAGGCATTTAGAATATTTGTAATCAACCTAAAAACTAAGATTGGTTAACCAACAGTTAAAAAGTCAGACAGCACAATCTTCAGATGCCAATAAAAGCATCTTTCCTGTAGAGCCATGAAATGAAATATTCTTTAGAAGAGTAAAAACATACTCGCCCAATTAATTTTCTGAAATCTCATTAAAAAATTTAGCCCGACTAAGTCATACACTTCTGACCTGAATTTTAATTATCTTTACGCTGGATGTAAGGTTTTTTCTGATATTTGCAATGCATCATTAATTTTAAAGGAATGGTTTCCTTGCTTCTAAAGTGCATACTTCATCTGAGTGACATTTACTGTAACTAATTTCACCTTTAAAAGACATCTGCAGCAGTGATGGGGGATCTCCAGCCCCTCCACTAGAACACGCACACATTATAAGCAATGATTTACTATCAACATCAGTATTTCAAACCCTTTTAGTATGTCTAAAATTATACACCTGCCTCCATTCAATAATGACTACCTGAAAAGAATTTTGCATACTTTGAGGCTGAAATTCCAGTGTGAATTTATGAGAACACATTAGAACAGATTGATTAAAGAAAGAACTTCTAAGCTCGCAAGAGATGAGGAAACTTTTAAAATATGGATTATCCTTCAAACAGGTAGCCAAGTAATTATTGAAGAATACATCAGGTTTTTCAATTTGAGCTTCAAAATTAGACTACACAGTCATCATAAAATATCCTTCACCTGACCTGTTACCTGGAATTTAAAGTTTGCTGAAGAACTTGGCTTGAGTTTCAAAGTTTCAGCATCCCTGTCAGCATGATTGGGGTCTAGCCTGGTATCCTGATATTCTGTACCTATCTAGACATTTGTACTATAACATGACAAGGGAAGAGAGAAATACCAGCTTGGAAATAGCAGGACAAGGTGATATTCACAAAGAAATTTAAAGTGCCGTAGAAATAATCTTCTAGCAGCTCTGCTGCTAAAATGTAAGTATATAAAAAAGTTGTTTAAAGGTGAGTTATTGTGTTTATTTAGTATGAAAAATAAGTGAAAAATTACAACTCTATATTTTTATATCACTGATTTACTCCTAAATAATTTTTACTGCTCACTGCTATAAACACTAAGTAATCTAGAGACTCAAATAATTAACACCTTCACTCTGGAACATTACTAGAAAATGTTCTCCCTCTTGCTGATGAACTTCCTTGGGGTATCTCTGGGCAGGTAAGAGAGCCAAAAGCCAAAACTGTGATTTTATTGGACCTTTTTTTATTATTATTATTTGTATTACAGATAACTTCTAAATATCCAGCATTACTCAAAGGTTTCATCTTATTAACTAAACTACAGCAGTTAAAGATGGAAAGAAAAGCCTGACACACTTCCTCATATTCGGTACTGATGAGTTATAGAGCAGAAACAACACCTCTGCCAGAACTGAAAAAAAAAAGAAGCTGTAGAAAGCAGCATAATTATAGGAAAAGCTTCTGGGAAAGGAGCACGTTGTTGCTCTGGTCTTTTGGGGGCTGGCACAGTAGTTTGGAATGAAAGGGCTGGAAGGAAGGGAAGGCCATTCCATACAAAGCCCCCTCCTCATCCAAGACTCTCAGAACTCATGTTCTGGTTTTTTCTGCTTAAGTTTTTATCTCTGCCATTAATGACATTTCTCATAAGACCAGCTTCCCAAACCTCCCTCCCTTCCACAAACTATTACACAGCATGTCTGCATTACTCAGATTTTCAGAACAAAGAAAGGATGTAATTTCAGATTCTTCCAGGTAGAAAGTACCAGAGATTTGAAAAATTATATATAAATATATTCCTGAAAAATGGAAAATCAGAAATGTCATCAGCAACCCTATCATGCCACCAATGTAAGGCCTCTAAACACTATCTTTTTTTTATATGCATTTTTTCCAGTTCCCTGGTAGACTGTGTATTTTTGTTAGTTAGGTCTCTTTATGCTATTTTGACAGCAAAACCAAAGGAAGTCTTCCTGCAATTCTAATTCCAAATTAGATCATTCTCAGAACAGTTTAATAGAACCCTCCATTAACAGAACTTGGGTATTACCAGAGTTGAGGGGAGGCTTCACTGAACAATGACCATATAGCAAAATGAGCCCACTCAGCATCAGCATCACAGCAGAACACAGATTATTAGCTACTAATTACACTTAACTATGTCATTACAAATTCTAACATGTGCTCCAAGATGCCATGAATGTATCTGCTGCACAGGAACACTTCCTAATCTTGTTCATGAAATAATTACAGGGGCACTATCCTGCCAAATGAGGCAGTAATTAACCCTAATTGCTCAAAATGCAACTGGCTAATTCTAGGAGATTAATCAAGGGGATTCAATTATTATTAAATGACTTAATATGACAAATTGCTACATTAGGAGAGGGGGCTTTGCTCCACACCATGGTACTTTCCCAGCAGTGCATTCACTGTGTGCAGAAAACTCCCCCCTTAGCAGAGCCTGTGCTGGGCACTGGCAGCGCTCTCCCAAGGACCACTTCTTGCTCAGAGACCCTGGATCACCTCTGGACTGCACGGTGGGAATGAGAAATGATCACCCCCAGCCCCTCCCCATGGTCACATCACACCACAGATACAATCCTCTTCTTTCTGACAGCTTTCCATGATGCATTTGGTTCATTCCTTAAAATAACACAGGGACAAAACTGAATTGCTCTGATCAACAGACAAACAGGCTGAAAAGGCAAGCAGCCAGAATTCACAAAATCCAAGTTTCACAATTACACAGACTGTGGGTTAATCCTGGTTTTAGCTGCCTTCTGCAGAAAGGCAGGAAGAGAGAGGAGCTGCTACAGTGAAACTTTATTATAGTATGAACAAAATACATTGCAGGATGGATTCCAGAGACTCACAGGGAGCCTACAGTTCCACGTAGAATGAGGTTTTTCTTTTATTTGGTAATTACTTCTCCAGCACTTATTATGAAACTATGAAAGGAGATAAAATACATTTATTCACTTACACAATCATCTATTTTACTTTGGCCTTTTCTTCAAAGAATCAAAGACAAGAGAAAGCCAACACAGTATGTTTTCAAAAGATGATTTTAAAACACTTGCTTTAAGCAAAATTCAAACTATTTCCTTTTTCTTTTATTATAATCAAAAAACTGGGTTCAGGAAACTCTGGCTGGCTGGCAGAATCCCAAACTGGGTATTCCCTAAAACTGCTATAACTGCACTAAAAACAAAAGGAGGGCGGCAAAGGCAGCTAAATGCTAAGAAATCGAGAGGCCTTTATAGAATGAAGGTAAGAAAAGACAGAGGGAGACATCAGAGACACCTGCACTCACCTGAGGATCATGCTGGAATTCCTGCCCTGGCAGCTTGCACAGAGGGTTGTTCTGGTCCCCTAGATGATGAGGATGGTTGTGCTGCCCTTCCATGGTATCATACCAAACTGTCTTTCGGTTCTGCTGGAGGCAAAAGAAAGGGAGAGGTTGGTCTCTCACTGCCTGGCCGGCACGGGAAGAGAGGAACTCTGGGCTGTGCCTACAAGTGGCTGCGGCAGCCAGCGGGAGCCGAGCCCTGCCCTTCCCCGAGCTGACTCACACAGCTCGGACACAACCCCGGGCTCTGACAGAGCAGAGCCGCTGCTGAAAGGGCCCAGCAACAGGTCAGAGCCACCCCCTTCCAGGGAGTACCCAACAAAACCACCAGGATCACAACTATTGCTGGTATTGTTTCACAAGAAATAAAAGAGCAGAAAATGGGTTTATTCGGTCAGCGGTTTGTTATCTACTAAAGACACTGCTTTTGTCACCTGTAATAGTAGCTACCGTCACTTCCCCAAGGACTGATGGTCCCCAGTCACTTAGGGGACATGCAAAAAGGTCAGCACATCTCCATTTGTAAAACAAAAATGACAGAAAGTCCCTCCAGACTGTTGCTGCTTTCTTTGGTCAAAGACAACAAACATTCATCCACAGTCTTTCTTCCCTACCCCCAAATTACAAGTTTTCATTGGCAAGACACAGGAAGCAGGAGCTAGAAACCATACTGGATTCAATGAGACTGAAGTGTTGTAGGAACAACAGACAAACAAGGGAAAATTCCATGAATGAATTCTTTTGCTGCAGCTCCAAGCCAGCCCAACATAGTGATCGGAAATGAAAGTCTGCTCCTTCAAAAATGGTACCAGAACACACAAGAGCTGTAAAGAGATGCCCATCAGGCAGCTGAGACATTCCAGTGCTGGAACAACACTATGATCCCAGATAAACTAATTCTCCTCTGGCACAGGGCTGCACACACATTTCAGGAACACCGTGGCCAACAGTGACGGGGCAGCTGTGGGCTTTGGGCTGAACAGCTCTCAGACACCTCCTCTGCCTTCAGAGGCAGAAGAGACTGAACATACCCAGATTTTCCAGCCCTTCTAGGAAACAAAACCCATACTTGAACTATTTGTGTTCAAGCCTGACACGCGGACAAACCCTGGTAATTCTATCAGCTGCTCAGGGAACTGGGAGTGGATCACAGCACTCCCTGCTCCATGCCAGCTCTTGGGCCAAGCAAAGTCAAGCCCCAAAATACAGTCACAACATTTACAGAACACCCACAATAAATACACTCAAGTCCCTTCCCCACAAAGGGCCATACACAGGTTTTGGTTATCCCTTACCCACACCCTCTGTCATTCCGAGTCACACCATTCCTGTCCTTGGCACCAACTGAAGCCTAATGGTGACAACAGAAGATTTAGTGGCCAATATAAGCATTTGCAGAAACTTATTTCAAGAGTTTTGGCAAGTATTCACTCAGTGAAAGAACACAACCTGACCTCATTAGTGTATTAATAGTGCATGCCCGGCACTTGGGCAATGACTAAGTCTTAATTTAAAATACGAAGGTATTTTAAATATTTGTGGGAGTGGGAGAGAAAATATGATGCAGAAGAATTTCTGCAGCAAGTAGTGCTCAATTCTTTTAACAGTTGTCTGTGAAATAAGCCTTTAGCTCTAGCAGATCTTTCCCAACACCAGCTACCATAACACAGGGGCAAAGCAGAGAGAGGCTCTTCTTGTGTCTCAAGCAAACGAACTTTCACTCTAACAAACAGCTGCTAGACAAAAGAGCTGCAGTTCCTGCTACATTAAACAGGTGAACACATGGGTTGCCCTCAATAAAAACAGTTTTTCAAAGTCAGTACCATGAAACTCCAGCGGGAGAAGGAGAATCACTGTTAGTATGAAGAAGTTTGATTTTAAGATTTTTTCAGTCTCAAGCATCTATAGATTTATTAGTAACCAGGTGAAAATACTTAGATAAAACTATGTCTCTTAATATCAACATTAAAGTGTCCTATGAAATTCCTACCTTATGCTATACTGCTGGAACTATCCTAATTATTTTATTACTCAAGATTTGGAGAAAGGCTGTTCACTTGAAAGGACAGCCACATGTTCTCTCTCTTCCAAGTCCACACATACAGAGCAAACCCTGGTTCCAACACCTGGCTGCTCAGCCCTGAGCTCCACAGGAACCCAGACATCCCACATTCCCAGGCCCAACACGGAGACATATCCAGGCAGTGCCACATGAAGTGTCCGCAGTCTAACACTGACCAAACTGTGCAGCCACTGTGTCCTGCCTTCGGAAGGACTAACGCCCAAAGAAAGGGAAGGGATTCACTTCTGAACATGGGAACCTGAACGATCTGATCATACCCCAGTCTGGGCACTCCCAATGGAACCATCACTCTCCAGCTGCCATAAGGAAACTCCAGGAGCAATCCCTTGCTGTGAGGGAGCATCAGGGGCGTACAGTTCAGAGCCCAGGAGAGCCCACCTGCCACGAGCAGGGACGGGCCAGGGGCAGGATCTGCACTCAGGCACTGCTTGCTTGAAGAGCTACAGCTGGAAGCAGAGGAAGGAGTAAGAACAAAATAGCAGCTTTGAAAAGAGATCCAGCAGAGCTCACATGACAGCACCGAGCCCGCTGACACCTCGGGACAGCGTGTCCTGCCCCAGGCTGTCAGCTCGGCTATTCCGGGCTCTTGGCACTGGACAGGGAGAGTGAAGGGGAATCCCCAGGAAGGGGCTTCACAGGGGATCTTCAAATAGCAGCCAGCAACACGAAGGCACTACACTGCGTCAGAAAAGGTACAAGGTACACTCCTAACACTGGCACATTTTTACTTGACATTGTCTTAGCTCTGCACTTTTCCTTCTCAAGTGACAGGCTTTTATCTCTGCTTCCAAATTTCCTACAAAGTTCTGCAGTATCACACATTTTCACACTGAATCTTGAATATGACTGTAAATCAAAACATCTTTAAATTGCATGAAGCATCACATATCTTTCCAGAAAGTGAATAAAAGAACAGGATGATCATTATCATCACAGGAAATATGACCACAACCCATGTGGAATGAGCTGCTCCTTCTCCCAAACTACCGTCACCTTTCTGCTGTAGTTATTACTCCATGCAGCAGCACTCAGAGGTAACCTGGAGTTTTTCCAAATACAGGGGAAAAAAAACCCGTCTTGTGCAGTCAGCTCCCCTGCCACATCCCCAGCTGCAATTCCTCTCTGGGTACCTGAGTGACCTTACATCTCATGTCTGACACCTAATCAGTAGAGAGCAAAACACAAAACCCGATTGAACCCGTGGTACCTTGCAGGTACCTGACAGGTGGGATTCTCAGGGCAGAACAGCCCAGGGCACTTGGTAGCAAAGGCCAGGATCATTAGTTACAAGACACTCATTAAGGAGCAGAACCTCATCAGCATCCTGGCATTCAGTCCCAGCCGCCCTGGTGCCCCGGGTGCTCCTCGGTGAAGCAGCTGTGACCAGTCTGATCGGGTATCACCATGTGTCTCCGGATGCCTCCAACTCAACTGCAGGCCAAATTATTTGCTCCCAGATGTATAATCAACATGACAGGACCGTGCACCTCTCGAGCAGGCAGCAAAGCAGCAGCTTGTGTGCAGTGTTACAACCCTTTTCTGTACCAGCACTTTTCACCTTCCTGCGAGACACACCAGCTGCTCCGTGTGCCCAGCGCTCAGCCCTGCTGCTGCCCACCACACACACACACATATATACACACAGACAGATGTAACTGAGTGTTAAAGCATGCATACGTAACATATATAAATCTGCTTTCCCACTCACTTACTGTATGCCTCTCATATCCTCTCGCTACACAGGGACTTGTGGGGGGAGCACGGCAAGTCTTACATAGGTCCAGAAATCCAGAAGCTGATTAAAACCAGTCAAGTACATGACTTAACCTACTGCACAAATGTCCACCTTTTACCACACACGGGGAGTTGTCGGGGACTGAAATGCAGCAGCGCACACCCAGCAGGCTCCCGGCCGGCTGCGACACCTGCAGGGATGCGCTGCCCTGGGAGCCAGGCTGCTGCTTCTCCCGGAGCCCCTGTGCTGCTCATTGCAGGCTCCCCAAAGACTGGGGCAATGCAAACTGTTTTACAGAATAAACACAATCACATCAGCACCATTTTCTTCCTCTCTACTGCCCAATAATATTCTTCCTCTTCCTTGCTCATAAAATAAATCTGCCAGGATACTCTATGAGATTACCTATATATTTAAATGATGATCTGGGCTTATGATTACATTATCGCTGCGGTTCAGGGTATGTGCTCTGGGGAAGGTAGCCCAGTCCTAGGAGGGTATTATTTTCGAGTGACTTTTATTGTCCATTACCTTACACCATTTCTGTCACAGCTATGATGTCTGGTAGGGATCGTTCACAACAGAAATATCTTTGTCGTTAGTATTCTCATTGCAATTTAGTCAGATCAACCTTTAAATCTCATCCATCATACTGAAGAGCTTTGGCAAAGCAAGCACAGTAATATATGCTTCCATGCAAAACCTAATTACAGGCTAGGTTAAAAAGCCTACCCTGTTCCTTCTGCAGTGCAAGGTGACAGGAAATCCTGAGCATCCCTTGGTTTCTCACTCTCCCTTTTTGCTGGTGAAGTGTGTAACCCATTCATTACAGCAGACTGATTCTGTCTGGCACATGACAAACTTACTTGAACCTAACAATTAAACTTCTGACAGCGTTTCCAAAAGCAGAGAGTATTTACTGTAAATGCCTGACAATTTTTTTCCTCTCTGCTCATCTCTCTCAACAGTCACCTTATGATGACTGGAAATTATCATAAGCAAATAGCAGTCTAACATCCAAAAAACCCCTCATGTTAATGTGAAATACACACCTGCCAACACTGAAAAAAAATATGAATATGAATGTTAAAGGAAACAACACGAGGAGCAGCACTGACATGCTTGAGGACAGAACACTGCAAGAGCACAGTTCGAGAATGTGATTCTGTAAAAAACTGCCCTGCAAGAGCTGCCTGTGGAGGGTGGTGGTCATGGCATGGCCACCCCTGCCCTGTGGGAGGGTCTGGGGCCTCTCTCACCAACAGCTCTGCCTGCACTGAAGGAATTCAAGAAGAAACTGTTAAACTGAGTCCAATAAATCACCAGGAAACAGTTTCTGAATTTCAGGCTTAGCATCACGATGAAACTGTGTCTACAGATTCACACACACAAACATTACAGCGTGAGTTACCCACAATTCATAACCCCCTGAAAAGGATGACGGTCTTCGTAACAAATTGACCACCGAAGAGAAGAACGGTGGTTTAGTCACACCTCACATTTCAGAGGGTTGGAATTACCCTGAGAGCAGGTGTAGATGGGTTTCTGCTAA
Source organism: Eulacestoma nigropectus (assembly GCA_013397775.1). Taxonomy (NCBI): domain Eukaryota; kingdom Metazoa; phylum Chordata; class Aves; order Passeriformes; genus Eulacestoma; species Eulacestoma nigropectus. The sequence continues at coordinate 1,125,061 of VZTE01004704.1, forward strand.
GACTTTTTGCAAACCAGATTTTCAACAGCCAGTAAGGGATGGGCTTCTCAAAGACCCCAAATCCACTAACTGAGAATGTTTTAGAGAAATGGCTGAAAAGCCCTGGAGCTTTTTCATACCATGTCAACAACTGATACTCATTAAACAAATGCTGTGACAGACACCATAATTCACTGTTCCATACCTAGAAGCAAAACGACATTAAGTCAACTATTTAAAGCTATTCGGAGTCATCTCTCTGTGGATGTCAATAAAACAAATGCTTCCTGCCAATAATTAACTGTATGAAACATCCCACTCTGTTTCAAATCACTACCTACACCCAGCTCAGGTCCATATTCCCATTCTAAGCAAGCAAGATTATAACTTCAAATACTCTGTCTTCTAGTTTGGGGAAAAATCCAGTACAATGGCTTGAAAATAGCAAGGCCTGGCACAGTATGCTCAACTGGATCACTGTGTCTGAGGATGCCACTTGAGCTAATACAATACTTTTGAGAGAACATTTCAGTTGCCCGTCTCTCACTAGGTAGGCAGGTAGTTCTAATTTTAGTTTTAAGTTTTAAAAGTTTTCAAGAGTTAGGAGTTTAGAAAAGTTTTTAAAGAGTTAAAGGTTGGGTTTTGTTTGGTTTTTTTTCTGTGTTGTAGTACCAGCTCCCCAGAACTTGGTCCTAAACCAAAAGGCATAATTGTCTAAGTCTTCTGGATACATTTCAGATGCTCTGCAGATCCATCCATTCCAAGGGATAGTTTCACAGGGCTCCTATTAAACAGCTCCAGGATCAGTGCCAAGAATACTTGGTGATTTATATTTTAAGGTAAATGTTCCTTTTCACCAGCCTACCTGGACTACTCCTACCCCTTCTTTCACCGCACTGAATTTCCTAGTGCTACACCACATGTAAATATTTATGTGTGATGTTTGTGTAGGATGTAAACATCAAATATATATTCACATCCAGAATTGAGGACGGATAGCAGTCAGCAGCATTTATAGGGACAATACTTCCTTCGAAGAGAGGTGATACTGTGACCATGGTACAGCAACAGCAGGTTGCATTCTTCCACAACCAGTTTTCACTTAAGTGTGTTTCAGATAAAGTAAGAAGCCAACCTTAATTTATATTCTTGCAGTTGCAATTTTGAGCAGTCCAGAAAAGTCACTGTATTCATTTTTACCACCTTTGAACCATTAGAGCCAGATCTCTCAGGCCACCACCGCTTTTGACATGAAACACATGTCAAAAATAAACACATACCAAATCTACCTGGAATTTTACTGTATTGCTTACCAAGCATGCAACAACGTGCTCACCTTTTAATTTATAATGCAATAAAGCTTTCAAACATGAAGCCAAATTATTTAAGAACACTTCTGTTATCCTTCTCGGAATTCATTCATTTCTGATGAAGGAAAGATTAAATATAGGCTGGAAATATATTCATAACGTAAGTGTTCACAGAAACTGCCAGACATTTTCACATCATTAAATGCTAATTGAAATAAGTCCCATCCCATGGAGCCACGGAACACACACTGTACCAGCACTGCCACCTCCGTTCCAGGCTGGCTCCAGGCACAGGAGGGAACAATCTCACTGCACCCCCCGCCAGGTGACAATGACAGCTGAAATACAGCTCCACTCTCCAGCAACATCTGAAGGACCCTTGTCAAAATGAAGAACCAAAACTCAAGCACTTGGACAGATGGATTGTTCCGAAGCTATGGTGAAACCCCTCAATTTAAACCAACCCCTAAAATAAGTTTCTACCAGACACAACAAAGAATCCAAACTACTTCCACAGCTGGTTCCTATCAGACACCTTTAGTAACCACCCATCCCACACAGAAGCACAAGTGAACAGACCATCCTAAGCTAGTAAGACAAAACCAGAAGATCCAAAGCACAAAAAAAAAAAAATTTGAATCAGCTCTGCTGCTACAGCCCCAGATCCTGAATGTGGGATCTGTTCAGCCCAGCCCGTCCTCAGAAAGTTTAACAAACGTACAACTTCGAATCTTAACGAAGTTTGCTATAAATCTTTATGTACACATGTGATTGGAAACACCACCACTTAGCACTTACAAATATCTTTCAGTTAGAACACTTCTAAGCACTCAAGAAGTGTTAAGCAAACCTCACAAAAATACTTCTGAAATACTGCTGTAATTTCTGAAATGTTTAAGAAAGGTAGATCAAAGTACGAGAGCAAGCCCATGTAAATTGGGCTCAAAATCCACAAAACCTGCTATAACCAACATGCAGCTTCTCTCCACAGCCGTGCTGCAAGCTATTAAAAACTCTAATATGTCTCAAACCCAGGGAAAAGGAATGGAGGAAAATACAGATATATGTTCCCCCAACTTCAAAACATCAGAACAACAGCTTGAAGTATTTACATTTCCCATAATCAGAAGGAAAAGGAAATGATGCTGAGAATTGTGCAGCCCAGCCAATCCAAAGATTCATGTGATTCAAATCCAAAAGCAACTTCAAAGCTGCTTCATAAAACTCTACCCAAAATGTGCAGGCAGCCAGATGTTGGCACCGCAGGAAGAGCTTTCACAGCATCTGGATCCTGCAAGCAACAGCCAAACGGAAGCAGAAACTCTTCTCCACGTAAAAATATTTAACATTTTTCTACTTACAAAAACAGCTATGGTAGAAATATTGTTTGTATTTTTTCCACCCCAAAATATGCCAAGTGAGACTGTATTATCAATATTGCTACTAAATGAAAGTCAGCTTCCCTGCACATTCCTGAGTATCTGGAACTAATGGCACAAGTTTTCCAAAAATTAGTGCAGCTCTTTAGTTCATATTCCCACTTCTCTATCACTGTATGTAGCACATCTCCATGGGCACAGCTGTCCTTAAAGAACAAGATGCATTCACCAGTAACTTGCAGATCAAGGCCACAGGGTAAAACAAAGAAGATCTGTTCTTTATAATGTCTGCAGAGCTACTTTTATTACTTATTTTGATGACAGACAGGGTTAATGAAGTTCTTGCAGAGAACTCTCCCTTTCCTGGGCTAAATGCCCAAATTCTTTCAGGATTCACAAGACTTGTCTATTTAAATTGGGTCCAATTTTTTTTTCCCTACTGAAAGGCCTGCACAGAATGTTCTGAAGAGAAGCTGGGAATTAACCTTTCAAGAAAATTGTAACTAAATGTGCAAGCTCTGTATAAGAGACAAATCACATTTCACACAGTATTCTGCCCTCTGTAACAATTTTCTATCGCTCTAATAAGCCTCAATGTTGAAGCAAAAACTCAGTAGTATCAGATTATTAAAAACCATGAGCTTACTCATGGAAACAACAGTCCTACCCACCCTGCGTTTCTTTTCCAACCTCCCCAATGCTGACACCCTATTAATACTCATGAATAACACACTACTACTCATCAAAAGAAATTTTTTAAGTCCAGCAAAATCCAGGTGCAGCTATCCCTGACCAGGAAGTTGGAAGCCACGTGGCAAAGCAAGTGCAAAAGCAGAACGGTCCCTCTTCCTGCATTAGTGATGAAGCAGAAAAGCTAAAATAAGACATTACAGTCACTTCAAAGTGCAAACCAGGGGGACTAAAAGAAATCCCAACAAGTCAGTCACAAGTCAGTCACAGAGTAAGTTATTGCATACCTTAATATACAAAGAACTAAGAGCAAACACAGGTAGAGAACCATCCCCAACAGTTTACTCTTGGATGGTAAAGTTCTTAACATCTGACATAATGTTATAAATTGAGTAATTGACCCACAAGGAAGTAAAGAGCTCAAGAGAGTTAAAAATTACCCTATAAATACCACAAAGATTAACAGGTTTGTAATACCCACCCAAGAAGCGCTTACTCTAAGTAGAATGATTATGAACACACAGCAAGAATATTTACTGCATGGCCCTGAGTTCAGTATATACAGACTCCACAAAAGGCAGCACTGGTTCTTAATACAGTGACGGCTGAGAGTCACTCCTTAGGCTTCCCAGCTGATTAAAGGGTGGCACACAGGCACCCAGTTGTGACTTGCTTCCTTGAAATACAGTCGTGTATTTTCAAAACCTTTTAAAGGTTTCTTACGGGTTTTTGTTCCAGTTTAATATTTTTGAGACTCTTGGTTTTTCACAACTCTGACAGAAGAGCTAATGAAACACCAGCAGCACAAAGAGTGAAGCAGAATCTCCATGAAAGAGGAAGGAATTTTTGTGTTCATGTTTGATATCTGTGTACCCTGAGACTCTACTCTTGGGGGAAAGAAACTGTCTCCTCATTGTAATGACACAGATTTGCCCCAAGAACCAGAGCCCACCACAAACCCTCCAAGAGAGGCCTGACATTCAGAGTGTTCCGAAGCAGGAAACAAAATGTTCCAACAAGGAGAAAATCCACACCTTTTCAGGATGGCAGCAACAAGTGTCCGCAAGGTTAAGAACAGGACAAGACACTTCAACTGAAATTCCTGAAAGGATCGTATTGAATGTACTTTGAAGCTGTCATCTATCCTGTAGGTCAGCATTCCCCAATTATTGCACCATCTGCAGCAATTTTCCTCTCCAACTCCACAGTTTAAAAATCCCTAAGTTAAGAAAAAAGTTACTCTCCCAAGTCAAAGGGAACAGTTGGCTCTAAGAAAAGAAGAAAAATGGGAACTTACATTATCCTGGACCATTTGAGGCAGGAGACAGCGACGATGTGGGAAGTGAGCACCACCGAGCAGGGGTGAAATGGCTCGGGCTGTGCCACCCCCAGCACGCCGGCTCTCAGAGGCAGCAGTCCCAACTATCCAGCACCCGGTTTTCCTGTCAGTATGGACTTAAAGCTACACTCCATGCACACCATGAGTTTTTAACAGGCTGGTGGATACTTCCCACCTCATAGCAAGTGGGCTTCCCAAAGACCCAACGACAAAAGTAACCAGAGAATGGGATCTGCCACTGAGCTCTGCAAAATGAAAGACTTGCAAATCCTCCCCAGGGTGTGGAGCAACACCTGCTCTGTCAGCAGGCTGGGCTGGGATGGGGTCACAGGCCTTATCAGTGCGGTTTTCGGTCCCTGCAATACCACCCACGTGGTGAGGAGATCGTGATTCATTTGGAGACAGCGCGCGGAGGAGCAGGATGGCGACAGCCTCCCCCAAAGGGACGGCACAACCAGCCCCGGGGAGTCCCACCACATCAAACATCGAAGGGTGTTTGGGCTGAAAGGTGGGAGGATGCACTGAAATAAGACACTGCAACCTCCCCAGGAAGGTCCCTCAGGTCTGCTGGCAGTGCTGCCCCGGCTGATGGGGACACCCTGACAGCTACTCATTTTGGAAAGAGCTGTGCAGTGCAAAATGTTATCGCCCTGCTCAGAGGGGAATCTCTGCCCTTTTCTCCAGCACTGCCACGCTCAGGTTTATCACCCTTGGTTCCTCCAGCTTGGCTGGTTTGGGAGAGGTTTGAGTTCACACAGTCCCACACGTCCTCCTGCCACCACCAACACTGCATCAGGAGCAGTCCCTTCCCACTAAGAGGGCTCACTTCCAAAAGGGGTTTCTGGAACAGCAGCGGCAGCATCTACACGCTTGGGAAGACAACATTTCAACACCATTTCCAACTGATGTTATAAAAACAATCCATCCATCCATCCACTAAATTCAGAAAAAAGCCTGTTACACCTTACACTGAGATAAACCCACCCAGAGGTGCAGCCACATAAAGCTCTGGGGAGCTGAGGCGAGCAGGGACCACTGCACCACCCGACAGGGAAAGCTCAACAGCTTCACAGACAGAACTGCTTCGAACTACAACCCAAACCAGTCAATACTTCGATAAAATAACAAAATTAATTGCCTTCCTAAAAAGCAAACGCATTGATCTGTCCAGACTGGTGCCTGAGGTCTGTCCAAGGGCAGGGGATGGGCTGGCACCTACTTTGATTCAACATGTGAAGCACATTTCAAAGGTTGGAGTCCAGAACTGGAGACCAAAGTTACCAGAAACAAACGAGCACAAAAACTTTAAGAAGGGCCTAAGAACTGTAAAATGCCTGTAAGTAGTCCAGAGGGGTTAAAAAAAGAAAGACAGCACAGAAATTACCATAAAGGAGATAGCTGGATGCCAACAGCAGCAACAACTTTGTCATTTAAAAAGAATGATCTTACCACCATCTGCAATTTGTGATCTGACATGTTGTAACTATTTTAATAAATTTATAATTGCCATGGTGAACTAGCTCATAGAACAATAAACCAGCACATCCAATTTATAATCCGAAACTTCATGCAGTTCTGTGCAAAACCTCGATTTCTGCCATTTTCAGATCTCAGCAGAAAACACTCAACCTTAAACCTACTCTTTTTCAGACTTAGTTACACCTGGACTCTATTAAAAATGTGGATTTGCTGATAGTTTCTAAAATACCTGATTTTCTTGGGTAAAACAGTACAAGCACAGGAAAGACAATAGCACCTGATCTTACCAAAACACAGCAGACTACAGAAGTCATGAACTACCTGCAAGGCCCTTTTTTTTTCTTTCTAAAGATGCAATAAATAATACATCTGACTGCTCAACAAGCATCTGTGAGGTTTCAAGAATGCTTTGGAGTACAAAATTCCCAGGGTCGCATTCACTTACACCACTTGGTTTCAAATAGATACGAGTCTGCTGTCGGTTCACTTAAACGTGTAACAGGAAACTCAAATTTGACTAAAAGGTTGTATTACATTACTATGGGGTTTATATGGAAACCTTTTTAGAAGGAAGAAGCTAAGAGTTTTTTTCCTCTCCCATCTGCGACAGACAGCTGTTCACTGCCTGGAATCTCTGATAGCAGACACTTAAAGTAGCACTAGGCTGAAGTAAACAATTTAGAAATTTAGTTTCTTTAATTGTACTGACACCATAAAGTTATTTGCAATTTATTGCATCATGCAATGTTATAAGCCATGTCACAAGACTAAACACTGGAAGCTACATATACTATTTTAACAGAATAAAAAACACAGCTTTTTTCTGAAATATTTTTAAGTGTTAAAAAACAATCCAAGAGACTTCTCATGTCTGGACAGCAATGGCACTTACAGCAAGTCCAGATGTTTAAATATTTAGCACAGGTTAGAACTTGAAGTAATCTTGATCCAATCCAAGGTGCATATAAAAATAAGCCAAGACAGAAAAATACTTATCTACCAGTAAAAAGATCTGACAGCTTCACAGGCTTCTGCATTTGAACCACTATTAAAAATAACTCCTCGTGCTTTTCTGTTTTTAAACAAAACTTCCCTTACAGGCTCTAGAACTGCCACTCGGTCACACATTCAGAACCTCAGTTTCCCCCATCCTACATTTCAGCCAACTCAAGACAGCAGCTCCCAGTCTGGCTTTAGAAACACACACCTCCTCACCACCCCCAAAACCTATGAGAAAAAAATCTGGAAGCATTTTATACAGCTTAATTCTCTATGTAAGTTAGACACACTGCAGCAATTCCAAAAAGCACTACAACTTTTAAGTCACATCTAAATCTAGATTTTGCATGCAAATGTTTTGGCTTCCGGGTTTTTTTCTTCGAAAAGAAAAATACTGACTGGGCCAAAATCACCTCATGGTTTGAACACTTTGAACTCTTCTTTCACCTCCTAGATGCTACATTTTCCTCCATTTTACTTTAGAGACACAGCTCTCCACTGAAACGTGGAAGAGACCCAGGGTCCGGCCTGTTCCCAGGGCACACATCCCAACCCCTGAACATAGGCTCGGATCCCTCAGTGCACCAGTCCCACCATGGGAACAGGCAAGGACACAGCTCAGGAAAGCACCACCTGCCCTTCCAGCAGCCACAAAGAGTCAAGCGTTCAACTCTCTTTCTTAATCAAACTCCTTTTGGCTCCTTGGTTTTACACCAATTCACTGTGAGCTGAGCCAGCCCACAGGATTGGGAATGCCAGCCTGGGTGAGCAGGGAACACCAGGGGAACCCTCCAGCTCAGTAGCACCAGCTGTGTGATGTGAGCTCAGCCACTCGGGACTGCCTGGTGCTGACACACCGAATCTTCCCCACTGTTACCAGCAGCTTGAGGTAAACTGCTCCTATCTCCTGGAGCACTCCCTGACCTGCTAGCGGAAAGCAGCAGGGCCCTTGCTGAGCACTGGCTTGTACTGAAAGCTTTACAAAGGAAGGGTGAGTACAATAAACACAGTTTAACAGCGTCTGGTAACAGAAAGAACTATTTTCAAGGCCTCTGCCTCTAACAGGACAGTGCTCACTTTGCCCATTTTAGACAACCTTTAACTTCCACATGATTTTGTACTGGGAAAGGCCACCCTGTCCTGTCCATGGAGTGTGGCACAGACATGTGTGAGCCTCGTCTGCCACCATGCCTGTCCCAGAACCAGGAGCAGAGCAGGTCACCGTTCTCTTGCTGCATTTTCAGCATCTTCAGTGACAAGTGGTATCAAGGCCATCATAAACTATATTTCAGCTGCATGACTATTGCGTTTTTGCTTCCAATATTACAAGATTTTTTTCTTGCATCTTGTATTTGTACTGGATACAACTACACATATCACATAAGCTCCTTCAAACAACCCAGTCAGGCACCTGGAGAGGTGTACATTGAATTAGTCACCATCTGCCTATAAAGGTAAAACAGACTGGTTAAGTGAGTTTACAAGACAAATGCAGGAGCGTGTGTCACGAGGAGAACAGCCATTCATGACTTCCCTGACCATAATTCTGTGCTCAAAAAATACAAAGCATCATGACCACTCTTTGTCTACACAAGTGTTGAGCTGTAGTAAAACTTTGGAAGTTGCAATTAGAAACAGGTTCGTTCAGTGATGAAGATGAGCCTAACTTCTAAAATGAAGCTCCGTGTACTAATTGTTCTCATTTGCTGGAGATCACCACGAACAACCTCTTTTGCAACAAGAACCTCTAAGAAAAGCACATTAGAGTGACAAAAACTAAAGCACAAGTTGGGCTATTAAATTTATTTCCCTAAGGACCCATCTAGGCTTTCATTTAGGACAGAGCAAAAGTTCTACAAGCCCCAGATTTCCACTTTTGTAATTTCATTTTTGAAATCTTCTTTTAAGTACCTCCTCTGCTCCTGCAGCCACAGTACATTTTCTTGCTTTAAATTCAGACTAAATACATTTGATTTCTCCCTCCTGCCCCAGCTGTTGGCTGCTGCAGCCACAGGGGTTGGTCTGTACCGCCAGGTTGGTTGTTATTAGATATTTTTCATAGCCTTGAGGTCAAATATATTTCACACCACATAAAGGAGGAAAAGGTGCTAAAATACGTCCACTAATTAATCCTTTACACATCTAGAAAGCTGCAGGTGTTTAGGAAGGGGACTCTTTGGTAACCACCCCCATTTTATAGCTAAGAGACCAGAGGCAGAGCAGGAGAAAAACCCACATGAGTATTTCTGGCTCCTACCCCCATTCAAACAAAAATACTTATTTTACTCCGAGTAAACAACAGCTCATTCAGTACAAAAAAAACCTCTTTCAAGCCGTTGCAAGAGGCCTTCAGAACAACAGGTAGGTGTGAATAAAGCCCAAAAACACACTTCAGAAAAAGCCTCAGAATCTCTGTTTTCTCCATTACAGCCTCGATAACTGCAAGAAATAAGAAAAAGCCAGTGCAGGCTCAGTATTTTCCATATATATTTCAGCGCTATAGACTGACATAAAACTTTTCAGGCAGGATCACAGAGGGCAAATACTGCAAAAACCCCTATTTCCCAGTATGGACTTGGAGTCCAAGTTATTCATCTTCATCTGGTTTTCTCCCAACAAAATGAACAGTGAAGAATCTGAAAAGGTATATAAAAATTCACATTCCAATTACGTGTCCATTCTCTCTCACAAAATACCTATCTGTCAAGAAACAGAATTCCAGAGGAAGGAGGGAAAAATGAAACAAGCAGAAACATCCTACACATCACAGGTGTTAAGAAAGCAAAAGTTTGGTTCTGCTCTGACAATTCCTTTGGGGTGACAGCAGTCACTCACACTCCATCTAGAAATCTCGCTTCCCACAGAAGATGCTCTTTTTCCATCATAATAAAAGTTTCTCACAGTTCCCATTTTTTAGGTCTGTAAGACTCAGAGCCAGAGGAAACAGGCAGCAACAGTCTTATCTAAAAGCAGTTCCTTCTTTTTTTCTGTTGTTGCTTAACAGAATATGACTGTCACAAAGAATGTCTACAGGAAAAAAATAACAGTGGAAAGAGTTTGACTCAATGTCAAGACATGTCTCAAATGTAAAAGCTGTAGAAATGCTGCAGAAGTTAAACGGTTGCTTACAGTGATTCACAAAAAAAAAGAACTTTTAAAGGAGACACAGAACTGACAGCAAGACAGTCACAATGTGTCAGGAACTTGCATCACTGGACTTCTAATTGCTACAATATTTCCTATCAAACTACTTCTCCTGCAATAATGCCATAGGCAATCACCATAGGCAGAGATATTCCATGTGTGTGAACAGGCAGACAAACAGATGGGCTCAGAAATCCACCGCTATTCTAAACAAGCATAAATCACACTTTGGAGGGAGGAACACGTTGGGGGGAAAAGATGGTATCTGATAGTTCATCTCTAGCATGTGCTCCCTCCAAAGCCATGTGTAATCCTCCGGCACTGGGGCTACCGCCGAGTTCCCACCTTGGGAGAGAGCGCGGCAGAGCGCACCCCGGGAATGGCTCCGGGACGAGGCGATTGCCCGCAACGGGTCTCAGGAGACCCCAGCGCGAAGCAGCCGGGCAGGGGCTCGGGGCCCCCCGGACAAGCCGGGATTCTCTCCGCCAACCCCGGGAGCTCCCGGAGCCCCACCGAGGAGACAAACGAGCACATCCCGGGCTCTGAGGGGCAGCGGCGCTCGGAGGGGCGCGGGGCCGGGAACGGCTCCTCCAGGGCGCGTGTGCTCGGAGCACAGCTGCTAAAATGGAAAAAAAAAACCCCAAACCTCCCCAAACGCTCCGAGCGACGCCAAAGCGCGCAAACACTCGCGTTTGTATCACAGTCGCAACTTTGCTCGAGTCGCAAGGCCGCCGCTCGGCCCGTCCGGCGGCAGCGGGGCTGAGCCGCCCGGTGGCGGGGACGGTACCGGCCCCTTCCCGCTCCCGCCCGGGCACGTGCGGGCCCCGCGGCCCGGACCCCCGGCTCCCGCACGGCCCCGCCAGCGCGGCCCCTC
>VZTE01004704.1:1136876-1246020 GCA_013397775.1 Eulacestoma nigropectus
CTCCCTGCCCCGCAACGCCGCGCTCTCTGCCCCGCTCCCTGCCCCGCTCCCTGCCCCGCAACGCCGCGCTCTCTGCCCCGCTCCCTGCCCCGCTCTCTGCCCCGCTCCCTGCCCCGGCCCGCCCCGCTCCCTGCCCCGCTCCCTGCCCCGCTCCCTGCCTCGCAACGCCGCGCTGCCCCGTGGCTCCCCCCGCCCCGGCTCCCCGGGCCCGGGATCCGCTCTCGCCGGGGATGCGGGAGGCCGGCCGGGGCCGCTCGGCTCGGAGCGGGGCCCCATCGCGGGTCCGGCCCAGGCGTTTCGCAGCCTCGGGCCTCGAGTGAGGCACAGCCGATTCCTGCACGAACCGGCCTGGACGGGTTTGGCTCCAAGACGTATCCAGCGTTTGGGATAGAAAATCCTCAATCCGTAAATTAAGCCATGTATGAGTACTCGACATAAATTGAATTGAACGTGAAATTCAACAGGCTTTTTTTACAAGTGAACACGAACCTGAAAGTAAAACTTGGCAATAAACACAAACCACAACGAGTGAGGCTCAGCAATAGTCCCGGCAGGGCGGCGGGGCTGGGGACCAAGGCAATTGTTCCTGTTTTGTCAGCTGTTGTCAGTTCTGCCAAACTTGCGTGGAGATGTTTGCTGGTACGACTGGAAGCTCCCAGCGCTGGCAGAGCACAGTGCTAACGCCAGCGAGCCCTAGAGCAGCTCACAAATGAAACGCTGTGCCAGCAAAAGCACCTTTGCCACCTTGACCATTTCCATGCAGCCCTTTGCTAGTTAAAATACTACTTTAAAATGCTTTTTTTTAGCTTTTTAATCACTCCTGTAAGGCAGACGAGTTGAAGTGCCCTAGCAGTGAGCATGGAGCCAGTCTCAGCAGGAATGGGGAAGGTCAGCCCAGTCCACTCGGACTAAGGCCGGGCACCCGCGATGGAGCCGCGCTCACGGGGGGCCCTGTCCTTCGGGACGGGACTGTGGTTTCACCCCGGTGTCCCATGCCTTGGCCTCACTGTTCCCAATCCCTTCAGGTGTGCTGCAGCTGTCTGGAGAAGACAGTCGTGTACAGTGACGCCCTGCCTCGCAGCACCGGGGATTTGCTGTGCATATTCCCTGGGAGCAGCGGGAAAGGCCCCACTCTGCAGTCTCTGCCCGGTGTTCCCCAACACGCAGCTTCCAAGGAAATGCCTGCAGCCCTCGTGGCGTGTCGCTGCTGTGCCCCTCTCTCTCGACTGATTGCATCACCTACACCTACACCAGAGCTGTGGGGAACCTGCCCAAGATATTTTGGTTAAAATAAGTCACTTTTTCCAGCAGACTCCACTTACATACTTCAAAATAATTCTGTGTTTTACAGAACCTGAAACATGATGGCAGATCTTTGCTCAAATGGCTTTTATCCATAGAAACTCCTACTTTCAGGAAAACCTTCTTGCTAAAGCAGTGCCACCTCCATCATCCAGAGAGACCAGAAACTGCCGTGGCGGTTTGGGAAGATTTTAACTGTTTCTTCTGGAAATGTCGCTTGGTTTTGGTTTTGTTACAAAGCTGTTTACACCTAGCTAATAGAAATTCACTGTGTTCAGTTTGGGTGAATATAAACAAGATCCAGGGGCTTGAGTTTCTGATACATTTAAGAGACAGTGAAAGTAGATTCTCTCTCCCAGAGCATTTCTGATGGCGCGGAGTTTCTCTCCGGGGTGCAGATGCCTGCACAGCTCTGCAATGCTTCTCACTAGAGACAGAGCAATAGACACAACAGATGGAAACTAAGAGGCCACCTGGTTTTAAAGCAAATCATATCATCAATCTATCAGTACAAAATCTGAAACATGGGAAAGTGCTTAGAGAAACAAAATTAATTCAATTTTTTTTCTCCAAACTCAATTTTCCCAAAGTCTGTTGATGCACCATTTGCAAAAATGCATTTCTTTCTCTTAAAATTAGAATGTCAGTAGATTGAAGTGGAAGAACGTAAGTGCTTTACATCAAAACAACAACCAAAAAATATCTATTGTTTGGCTGCCATAGGTTACCGTCTTTCTATTCAGAAAAGCTGTTTTTAAAAATCTGGTACATTCTTTTGCACAGCTCCAAGATCCAAGTTTTTCATGGCTATATTAGACAGACCAGACAGAATTAATTTAAATTATCAACAGCAATTCAATTAGGAAAGAAAATTAAATTTCCTCAATTAAGTCTTGACAGAAATAGACTTTCTTTCATATCTGTCCTACAGTTCTGTGTGAAATTCTCTTTCCAACAACCCCTGAAGTGAGAACTTTCAGATGTTTACTTTACTTCTTCTGTGTTTCAGGGTCTGTGAGAACAGCCACAGATTCAAGTCTCCTGAAGTGTAAAAAAAAGTATTTTATACACACACATCTAAATGAAGGTTGCATCATTCACAGATCCTAGCTAACCATTCCATTTAATCACTTAATTATTTTACACAGTTCAAGGATGGGTTGATTTACATCTTAATCTACAATACTTAAAATCCCACTGATTCAACTGTCCAAAGGAATTCTTAGTAGTTACTCTAAGTCTGTAAGGCATGGAGAACTACCTAAATAAAAGTATTTTAAATAATTTATTTTTTAACCTAAAATACAAAGAAATAGTTTTTTATCCCTCTAAAGCATTTATAGCCAATACTCACAAGGTTGTAGAGCATCCACGGCCTCCTCACTATTTCCAGCCCAATGCTGTAGCACTGACCCACTGGGAGTCAGGCCACTTCATGTTAATTTTTCCAACAGAGCCAAGCACAGCAAGGGAGCACTGTAATATCAGTGGGGGCTGAGAACATGAAACCACTAACATTCCTGTATTACTTGTGGATATGGAGATTCACAAGTCCGTTTTGGGAAAACTAGAATGATCTTGACCCAAATCTTTAAGGATTTCAAATCAACATACAGTCAATTCGATTGATTTACTTTATTCTGAGAGCTAAATGCAACTGTCACTGTACCCTTCATCCTCAGCCCGTTATCAATAAATTCCTGGCCTTACTGACTTAATGTATGCCTATTGACTTATTTATTTTCCATTCCTAACAGCACACACTGAGCAGGCTGCTAGAAGTTATTTTTCAGGGGAGGAAAAGCAACACAAAAAAACCCCCCCAAAAAACAAAATAACCTTCTTCTTCAAATGTAAATTGTAGAGTTTAAGGAGAGTCAGTTTTCCAGCAGTAGCTGGAGAAGCCAGGCTGTGGATTCCTCTTTCCACAGGCAGGGCTGCAGCTCCCTCCACGCAGGCCGAGTTCCACAGAGCGGCTGCAGCCTGCGCGCTCCGGCTCAGATTTCCATAAGGTTGGGTCCCAGAGGAAGCATTAATGCTGAAGGAATGCATACCAGCATGGAACGAGGCGAAAAGGCAGCACAAAATCTCTCCAACAGATTGCTCACAGAAACACCTCTTTTGTACCATATTTAAGATCTGTAGATTGATCTCATGAGCATTTGCACAGCAGTTTAGTCTCAAACTGATAAGCGTGCTCTGAAAGGAGAGAAACAGAATCAAGGGAGATTAAAAAGCACTGGTCTTGGGGAAGATAAGGAACCGAGAGGCACCACGTGACCCAGAAAGCGCTCCAGCTCGGCCGCCTGCGGATCTCATCAGGGAACCAGATGTGACCAGTGGCAGAATATCCTTCTCAGCGTGAGATCTGGAGGATGTGATTGCCATCCAGGAAAGGGGAGATGGGAAAGTATGATGGGGAAAATGGCCTTTTTAATAGAGTTTAGTTGCTTAGAAGAAAGACACCTTTTCTTTTAAAGGAGGGATGCTCAAAAACAGGCTCAGGAAGGTGTCTGGAGGAAGGAGCAGAAGGATTTTTCACATGGACAGAAAACTGAACATTGCTTCCTCTTTTCTGGTGGTTGTGTGTTTGAAATGATGAAGTGGCAGCAAACAGTTCTCATTCATTTCTTTGGTCAGTTGAAACCAGGGTGGGGCAGTGCAGAAAAAGTGGAAGAGGCCTGTTGTCCTCTTCTCATGGAGCAGGAAATTATGAGTTTTCATTCATGAATTTGATCATTGTCCTGCATGGAGAGGACAGCTGGGAGAGGTGTTCCATCCCAGTGGAGGGAACACCTCTGCCTGAGCACACTCTCCTTGTCACATCCAGGCCAGCTGCAGGGCTGTCCCTGCCAAGCTGCTGGGTGGTACCTACCACCACCTCGGCTGCAGAGAGCTCATGGCATGAGCTCCACCTTGCCTCACAAGGACTGTGGGGTAGCTGTTACTGTTGCTTTTGTGGAAGGGCAAGTAGAAGATGGAGTTTTTCAAGCACCCAGTCTTGTGGTTGCTGCTCGTTTTGGGGCAATGAGGAGGAGGAGGAAGTTTGCTGTACAGAGCTGGAGTTGGGACATGGAGTAAGCTATGTGTCCTGCACACACAGGTAGCACTCAATGTGCTCTTGAGAGAGAAGGAGTTGTGGATGCCTTGTCTCAGCCCCAGCAAAGGGTTTGGAGATGAAGCCTGTGCCCTCGAATCTGTATTCCAACAAAGCAGAGAAGTAGTGCAGGAAGCAGAGTGCTGGGGTGAGGCCCCCAGCAGCCTGTGTTGCCAAGCAGATGGGCTGCCGTGTTCTCGATCAAGTGCAGTTTTTAAGGTCATGCCTAGATAATGAGCATCACAGCACCCAAGCCTACAGGTCATGAATATATGGATGAATATTGACTCACGCGTTTTCCTTTCTGCAGCTCCGTTCCTGGAGCTGTCCCTCTGCACCAGCTGTGTGAGCCTGGAGCTGCCACACCACTGGTGTTAGAGCTCACCCTGCCCCTGGTGCTGGGCTTTGGAGCACCTTCATTCAGGCTCGGTGCCTCCCTCTCACTTCTCCGGGCAGGGTGTGACTGTGGTTCACTGGGCTGGAGCCACAGAGCAGCAGGATAACTGCAGAACCTGGGCTCAGGTGCGAACTCAAACCATATATTAGGCTGATAGTGAAGATAAACCCTTCTAACTACTACATTATTGTGTAAGCAAGACACAAGCTTTACTGCTCTGTCTCCCTGTTTTCTTAATGAACTGCCTTAAGTTGATCCCTGTTTATATCATTTATATAGTGTCCCTGGTCACTAGTGAGGCTCAAATGCCTCCCCTTGCACACCCAGAGAAGAGGAGAGAAGAAAGAAATACAGAAAAGAGAAGGAGAAAAGCAATTGAAGCCAGATTGAGCAGCTCTGGCTTTAACAGTCCTAGGCCCTTCCCCTGTTTTCCCTGACATTCCTCCTGGTGACCCTTTCCAAGTGTTCCGGGCGAGTTTCTCAGGAATGCACAGCTACGCTCTGTCTTCATGAGCTCGGCTTGTTATTCCAAAGGAGCTGGCAGAGCTCCCCAGCTTTCACAGCCAGATGTTACGAGGGTGACCCTGCCAGACACTGCAGGCATGCACCTTCCCATTCCCAGCCCCTCGCACGGGGAATAGTTTCTGAGGAATCTATTCTGGGTAATACTTTTCTTTTGTGATTTGTTCTCTTCCTTCACTCTGAAGATTGGTTCACAGCACCAATGCCGTATCATTTCACAGCTAGAGAAAGCGGGATGAATTTTGCCATAAACTTTAATGGCAGCAGGACAGATTGCTAACTGAAGGATTTTTGGGGCCTACTCATGAGTCAGGACCCAGGCTGTGCTTGGTGTTGTGCAAAAAACACAGGACAAAAGGAGACTCCTGCCCAGAGAAAGCTGCGGGTAGTTTTACATTTCAGACTAATCATATGGATCCACAGAGACAAAAGAATGCAAATGAAAAATGAGGCACTACTGGTAGCAGAACACACAGGCATCATACAACATCAACAGCTCTTCTTCTATCTTTTCTTTGCCTGTTCCAGGTATTCCTCTAGCTCGTGGACAGTTCTGGGGACGCACACACCGAGGTGCACAGCCAGGGCCCATCCTTTGGCAGAGCAGCAATACATCACTGCACTCTGACTGACAGCATGATGACTTTATGATCATAACCTCATGTCCCGTGTGCTGTGGGACAGCCCACAACCGTTTTGACCTCCAACCTTCTTCTTCTTCTACTGCTGTTTGCAGTTTTGAACTAAACTATAAATTCTGTGGGATAAAAACTTTGTCCATTGTCAGAGCACATTGGATTCCTGACCACTGTTACGCTTTCCAAGAGCTACTGCACTGCAAATACTTAGAGTATGTCTCAGAACTAATGACTTGTCACTTCACTTAATTCATCAAGATGTCAAATGGAGATTGCACTTTACCTCAAAATGAGCTGGGGTGGAGGTGGAAATAATGTCATTTAAGTTTAATACCATCTTATGATGATAACATTCAAACATTCAAACAAATTAAAAATTTAACCTTTGAAATAGTATTTTGAAAGGAAGTTAAAATAATTGCAGAGCATAGTTCTTAAAGTTGAAGTGCTTTCTGTTCCTGCACTGAAAGATGCTGCAGAAATGCAGAGCATTATGTTTATTTATTAATAATCCCACAAAGAAATTTTCATGATCGCCACTGGGGACTGTCTGACAGGTGACACAGGCGACCTTCTGCCAGGAGTGACATCTCTCCCCCACAATTTACATTCTTTAAATGATTTGTGATCAAATTACTTACAGCACAAATTAGTTTCTCCCCCCACTGTTCACTCTCACACCACTGTATTCAACTGTTTGTTCCACAGGGCCATAAAAATAATAATATGGAAAGTCAGTGCCTCTGCTTCCAACATGGAAACAGTGCATTGGCCAAGAGATCGATTCCTGCACTCATTTTCTCAGGCACTGGGATTTGCATCTTGGGGAGATGCAGGTTGTTGGCTGGAAAAGAGCATCCTGGGCCCACATTTTGATTGTATAACCAGATAAACAAACCAAGTGTCCCAATTAGAGGGAAGAAAATAATCAGCATTCGGTGGTACAGGAACTGAGCAGACTAAGGAACAGCTTTGGAACAGTCAAAGAACAAACCACAGACATTTACTGGGTGTTAGGGAGACTGTAACAATCAGTGGTAGGGAAATGGTTAAGAGAATATATTAAGGGTGCAAAGGGTCTCCCGACCTCTGCCACTGTCAGTTCTGTCAATGGGCCAACAGACGCCAGCAGAATAATTATGGCCTATATTTAGATTATGGATGCATCGGACAGGGTGAAGGTTGAACATGGGGAACATGGTTGTTTGCAGTTCATTAGTGATAGGAGCAGCCAAGGGTGGGAGGAGGGCACTGAACTGGATTCATCCCACCTGGAGTGCTTGTGCTGAGCTGCATAATGTCAGGGAAAGAGATCTGATTAGATGGGGAAACAAAAGCAATAAACAACTGTGTTCAGGCTGTCACACCCAGCAAGCCCAAGGAAGGAAGGAAGGAAGCAAGGAAGGAAGGAAAGAGTGGAGAAAGCAAGAGCAGGCTCTGGCTCTCAGCCATGCTGTTCCTGCAGCAAGGAATGCAGCTGAGACACGGGGTGGAAATGCAGAGCTGGGAGCCCTGTGCGTGTGATTGTGGGGTGTGTTTGCACACACATGTGTCACACAGAAGAACATAAGGAGTGGTCTCCAGCTGTACCCTGTGCCTGTGCATCCCATACCCGGGCCCAGCCCGTGGCCCTGGGAGTGGAGAGGATGCTGTGGGCTGGCGTGGGATGTTCTCCAGGGTGCCCAGGCAGATGCACAGCAGTAAGACGTGGAAGGACTGTGATGACCCTGCCAACAAAGGCCTTGGGGGTGCTGCTGCACAGGTCTCCAGCTACTGATCGGTTGACCCAACTATTAGTAAATGGCAAGTCAGGTAAAGAAGAGGTTGAAGGGAATGCAAAATGGAAACCAGATGCCACAGCATCACATTAATTCTTCAATGCAGGCTACAAATGACTGACAGTTTCCTATCATACTGACTACACAGGGCCCCAGTCAAATGGCTGGCAAAGTTTCTTTACTCCAAGACACTGGGGATAATGAATTCAGAAGTTTCTGAACAGCTGCCTTTCATGGATCATTTAGAATTTGCGATGCAAATATGAAAAATCCATGTTAAATGCCCTCAACTAATTGAGTGGAGAACAGCAAAAAGAAGAGAATAGATCGCTGACCTTGGTAAAAACAGCACAAAAGCCTTAATCTGCCCAGAGAGACCAAGAAGGGAACTGAGGAGTAGGAGAAAGCAGAAGCCTGTATACTCTCCCTCAAGTTCCTAATTCTGCTTGCCAAGAGATAAATACAGACTTTCCTTTTGGGACTATACAACAGCACCTACCTCCCTTCCTTACAACCCACGGCAGTGGAGAAGGAGTGGGTGGCACCTGGGGTTCTGACGAACTGCCAGTGTCAAAATTGACAATTCAAGGCAGAATCTGACACCAGGGAAGAAGAGACAACTGTTAAAGGGTAGCTGTTAGGAAAGGTGAGGAGGTGGGTTTTAACAATTGAGAAGGCAGAAGATAAAGGGAGAAGAAAGGCAGGGCTGGGTGGGAGTGGGGCGGGTGAGAAGCAGGACAGCTCAGACTGCTGGGATTACAACACTGCTGCTCACAGGCAAGGGTGACATGGAAAATGCAACACTGGCAAAACTGAAAACAAGGGACAACTGTGGCTTTCTAGGATGATGTGGCAGAGCTGTTCACCTTGGAAAAACAGGGAGTTCATGTTGCCTGGCTGTATATTGCAAATCCCTAACACTTTTCCCTCGCTAGGTGCATGCTCCAAAGGTATTAATTGTTGACCATCAGCTGCCTGGATGAGGGGCTGTTTCTGCTGAGCAGGCTGGACAGATAAGACATTGCTCTCCCAAGGCTCTCTGTAGGGAAAACAGCAGCAAGGTCCAGCGAACGAGCAAGTCTCCCCAGTTGTAGTTTTCCAAAATTGGAACGTCGCGTCCGCTGGGCTGCACATACCAGCTCTGGTCCTGTCAGCTGTTTCTCACTTTATCATCGTGCTCCTTCGAGGGAGACCAGATAACTGCTCTCGTGTTGCTGCAGGCACCGCCACACCTTTCCCAGGTTGTGTCTGTGAGGAGCAGCAGAACAGAAACACTGGAGACAGAAGAGGCCAATCTATTATTTATACCCAGCTACTCCCCTTGGGCCTGAACAAGCAAAAAGCTCTCTTTAAAGGCTTATAGTTCTTGGTCAGGTTCCAAGAGAGACAAAGGGATATTGTAAAAAGAGTTTCATATGAGCTTGGTAAAACACTCTCCTAGGGAAGAGGCAGCAGGTTTCCTTTGTGTGGGAAGGCAGGAGGTAGACGATTTTGTTTAAATTTACATTCACAATGAAGGGTTTTCCTGTGTGTTTCAATGGCTCACATTCAAATTTACATCTCTTTGAGCAGTTTTCTGCATTTGTAGGGTTTCTGTGCCATTTCTAAAGCAGCAGCCCTGTTTCATGCCCTCTTAAGTCTGTACCACTCAGGAAGTTGAAAGTGCTGACTCAGCTCTCCAGAGAGCCCGTGAAGCATCGCTGTCCTTGCTGTTTGCAGTTCTCAGATGTGAATAACCACAGAACAAAAATGTTTTGGTGCCCCTGGTTCAAATGCTGGGCAGATATGGGGCTTTCTTTTAAGCTGGAAGGAAACAGGGAGGTACCACAAGGGTGCCACTGCTGCTGAAAGAAGAGCAAAGACAACTGAAGCAATGGAGTATCAGGAAGAAAGCAGCACTGAAGTCAGGTGTTGTGCTAGAGGCCTGGGAAAACACTTGGAACGTGCTTTTGCTCCACTAGCTTCAGCCAAGTTTTAAATGCCCAGAAAGAATCTGGAAGGTTGCCAAGACAACAGCATTTTTGAAAACCGCAATGTTCAGGTTTGGGTGGGGATGAGGAACATGTTCAAGTCGTTCCGCAGTATCTGGAGTCACAAGCCAGCAGGAGAGCACATGCGGTCGGTAATGCCCAGCAGGAACCGATGCAGCCGGCACAAAGTTCTATTATTCCTTTTACTCAGCACAAACCACATGTTTTTCATTAGGTCCAAATTGTAAAAGAAAATATATACGTATTAAACCAAATACCAGAGTTGTGTGAACGTGTGCTTGGCAGTTTGCGTTCAGGTTACAAATGCTCACAGTGTATTTTACAAAAATGCTGTTTTACAAGGTTACGATCCGCAGTCAATAATGCGAGACATGCCATATTCTCAGCCATCATTTTGGCCCACATTTCCTCAAAAAGCAAATAAACAAAGTAAACCAAATCATCCTGCACTTCAACAGCTTGGTTGGTTGGGTAGATTAGTGCCTCGGAACAAAAGGGTTCATGGATCAGAGACCTCTTCAGTTTCCTGAATGTTTTAGGCCTGGCTTCCTAAGGACGCAAGGCTCCTGCATTCACACCATCCATCTGTCATCTCCCCCCACCTTTTCCACCCCCATCTTTTTAGCTCACTGGCCAATTTTAAATAATTTTATGTAATTTGGCAGGCAGTTGAAGGAGGTTCCAACACCGAATTCTGTTTGCCAAAGTTTGTAAAAGATCAGTGGGCTAGAAAGCGATGAGATGAGTGTCCGTGCTGAGCCCTGCGGGCCGGCCACTCACACGGCCGGGAGGGCACGGTCCGGACACCAGGCCGCAGGGAACAGGGGGCCTGTTGTGCCCAGCAGGACGGTGTCACAAGCACACATCAAGGCACTTGTCACCGGAACAGCAGCTCACGCCACTGGGTTTGGATGTGGGATGCTGCCGGCCCTTCCTCCGAGCATGCTGTTCCCTGGCATTGTGCACGGCCTGGATTTCACCGTTGAGAAATCGCTAAGAACAAGCAGTAACTGTTGAGCGGCAATACAAGTGAAGGTGGTGTTTATGCCATAAAAGTATGCTGTGCTGGTGAGACATGCATAGAAGGAAGCAGGATCTGGGAAGCGATTGTTTTATGAGGGACTGACTTTAAAATGACTCATTTAGCACAGAGCAGCAATTGTGACTTTATTAAAAATCACCATGTTCTGGAGTGAACTCCTTGGCTTGGTTACATGTGCTGCCAACTTCAGCTTCATCAGAAAATAGGTCTTGCTGAATTCCCATGGAAAAGTTCTGGAGTGGGTCCCAACTCTGTCTCCCTCTGTGGGGATGCTGCTGGCACCCCTACTGCGGTGCGGCGGGGCCGGAGCCTGATCTTGCCCTGGTGCAATCGCATCTCCTGCTGCTTTTGTAACAGCTTCCTGTTGTTATTTCTGTTCCTCCGCATTCCTTAGGTACATTTTGTGCAGTGCTCAGACACTTCAAAGTGCTGGTATTAAATTAAGCAAAAATGCTCACTTGAGATAAAAATCAGACTTCTCACAGTTTCAAGATTTCAAACTGCAGCCCCTTCCCCTCCACTGCCAGTGGCTGTAGCACACACCGGGGCAGGATGTTCAGAGAACACAGAACCCAAGGAAAGCAAGTGTGGGAGAAACAGGACTTCTTGTAGTTAAGTTTCCACAGCCTTTAAGAGGATCCAACAAATTCCAATATAAAACAGACTGCTTCACGTTTTAAGTGTATGGACTTTACATGACCAATTTAAAACTCTGCATCAAACTGCTTTCTTCTCTCACTTCCCCCAAAACAGGTCTTGGGGATGGAAATACTGATCTAAACTAAATCCCAGGAGCCTGACAATCCTTCTGCAGAACTTCCCTGAGACCCTGGGATGTTGCCAACTTCAAGCGATGGAAAGGAAGATTGCCAGGTCACAGGGCATGCCACAGATGGGATTTGACTTCTAAGCAGTCCTTTAATTTAGGCCTGGAACAAGATTTATGAGACTCCATCTGAAATCACAGAGAAAGATACAGGGCTGAGGGGACGAGGCAGGTAGATGTGAATTCAGATGAGACAAACTCCATCCGAAGTGTGTAGAATATTCCTGCGAGGCTTCTAGTTTCCATCTCTGTTTTACAGATTGGGAAACTAAGGCTTCAAGTAAAAAATCCATGCTAGCAGAGAGAATAATAGCAGAGGGAAGAATAAGGACATGCAAGTCCTGCCGCCCAGCTTTATGGTCTGGGCCTCCTCCTCCTCCACACAGTCTCCGTGCAGGGAGGGTGGGGCAAAAAGGAAGAAACTTTGTGTTATTTTCTGCTTGTACCAAACAAGGCCTCCACAACTGGAGATGCACCATGGGGTTGGCCTTGCACTCACGTTAGGCAGGAGAATTCCAACCAGCAGCCACAGAGGAGCTTCCCCAGCACAATCCGTTCTTGCAAATGAGGCCTCAACTCAGTGAGAGGGCTGGGTATGTCAGTCCTGTTCCCTGGAACAGTTTCACCAGCTACCCCTGAGGCATTGTTGCTCCTACTGAGCAGCACCTCACCCAGAACAAGCTGGTCTTCCCAGGTGCTTGTCATTTTCTCTCTTCGCTCCCCTCCCCTCTCAAACAAAAACAAATCAAACCAGACCAAACCAAAATGAAGCAAAGTAAGAAACAAAACTGTTTCCCCACAGGCTGCAGACATAAGTGAGATACAGGTGCAGTCTGCACAAAGCTAATGAGTTCAATCCTAGCTTCGCACACACCCTCCTAGGAGATGCCCAGCCCTTTGAAGAGTGAAAATGAAAAGAGAAGGAGCACAAGTGGGTGCACCTGTAGGAGCCAGTGGCTGCTCCTGCTCCAGTGGCGCTGGTGGCAGGACCCTGCTGCAGGAGGCCATGCCAATTTCACAGTAATGTCTTTCCCTGAAGCACTTAAAAGTACAAGTTAAACATCAGCCTTGGTAGCACTGCAGTGCAGCTGGTCATTGCTGTCCCCATTTTATAGCTGTACAAACCAGGCTGCTGGGTACAACTGGGAACTTCTCTGTGCAGATCATGAGGTTTGTCAGGGCAAAGACATGGGGTGGCTCTGCCCACCCTGCTGTGCTGCTGCTTTCCCTGTCAGCTGTGGCCCCTGAGGTTCTGAAGCTCAGCCAAGGAACTCAGTTCTCTCCTTCTGTAGTGGCAGTGACTGGTCACCATGGTAAATTCAATGTAGAGGGAGGAAATTAAAAAGGCTCCTTTCCATTTTGGAATAGCAGGAGCCAGGTGAGACTCAAATTAGGCCAGGGGTAGCAACATGCCACCACCCACCCTGTGAACAGCACAGCTCTCGGGTGCTTTCCACACCAGGACCCACAGAGCTCCCCACGAGAGAGACGCCCGAGCCAGGACCAGCTGTGGATGGAGCCAGGGACCAACACCTCGTCTCCTATCTCGCTTCAGATCCCTCTGAAGTCCTGTACCTCACCCTGTCCCACAGGGAAACCACCTAATAGCAGCTTAACAGAGGAGTCCTGGCAGTGATGTGTCTTAATCACTGCAAAGCTCTGAAAGTCAGTGGGAGGAGAAACATGTTCCTACAGCTTTAGATGGTGCTTTCCAGAAGTGTCTCTCACTTTGCTGCTGGCACCTTAGATTCCTGTTATTTTGCCTCTTTGGCACATCTGGAGAGGAGGGGAAGCTGCCTCCTTCCCCCGCCCTTGACCGGCCGTGCTGCTGCCAAGCCCTGCATGCCACTGCAGTGACCAGAGGAACCAGGGGCTCACACTGCCCTTGCAGAGACCCAGCTCCACATCCGAGGTGTTCAGTCGCCCTCCCTGCCCTCCCAAGGGTCGCCTTTCCCCACTCCCCAGCCACCAGCCCGACACATGGCACACTGCAACTTGGCAAATTTCACTGAACCCTGGAGCACCTCTCCCACACCCCAGGCTGACAGGGACACATTTTTCTGCTCCACAACATTCCCAGTCATGTCCCACATAACTCTGCTGTTGTGATGCTTCGTATTCAGAGACTGTAAACATGCAAACCCCAGGAACGAGGACACAAAACCCACACCCGCATGCCAGTGCCTGGATTAAGACAGAATCCAGGAGATCCTGCAGCCAAGAGTGGATGGGCGCTGAGATTTCCCAGAGTCCCACACATGAACCATTTAACAGGAACAGAGCAGCCCCCAGCACCCTTGAGACATGGGGTTGGGAGATCCAGTTACCCAGTGGGTAGATTCCCCTTGGCTGGTCTGCCCAGAGGGCAGGACACTGCTCCTTGCTTCTTGTTGGGAGCAGCTGGTACTGGTGGAAGTTAACCCTTTCCTCCACATGCCACCAGTGTTGCCTCTGCAGCTGGTGGAGCACCGCAGGCTGGGGCTCTCCGGGTGCTGCTGGGGCTCTCCAGGTGCCACAGGCTGGGACTCTCCGTGGCTGCAGGCTGGGGAAACCCCTGTGCCGTGCCAGACAAGCTGTGCCTCTCCACAGCACTCCTGCCTGGGCAGCGTTCCCCACCTTGGATGCTCTGCATTTATTAACCAGGAATTGTTTGAGCTTCACGGAGTGGTGGAGCTCTTTCTGCCACTGGTTGTTAACCAGGGCAGGGCTGCAGGGGGAGCAGAAGACAAGCCGGGAGCCGGGGGTGTTCACCCAGGCCCTGTGCACATACAGCCCCAGCATCACAGCTGGTGACAAGGGGCTAAAAAATTCTCGATGCAAACAAGTGGAACTCACAGCCCAGCCCCAAAAGTCAGCACAAAGCCTGGCTGGAGCTGGACCCCATGGGGTGGCAGGATGCAGAGCCCAGAGCTCAGACCAGCTGCCTGTTTCCTCAGGGAGCTGAGCTGGAGCTCTGGCCAATGTGCCTGATTTCCCTCTCATTTATTTTAGATTTTCAGCAAGACATTTCCACAGCTACTCCCGATTTACGCCAGTGGGAATAAGCGATGGTCCAGGCCCCTCCTCCCAGAAGCCTGGCCGGGGTTCCTCAGATTTCTTCCTCACAGAAAGCATTGAGGGTCCATTTTTTCCCTGTTAAATCATCTGATTTTTTTGGCTCCTCTTTCGAGAGGAATTCTTTCTTTCTTTTGAATTAATTTTGCTCAGTTCCAGCACTGACCCATGTTTATGAAAAGGACTTATGAGCTGTAATGTTAACTAGCTTCAGTTTGCTGATTCAGCAGCAGAGTAAATAGGTAATTACACTCTGCCATATGTGTCTCTAAT
Organism: Eulacestoma nigropectus; assembly: GCA_013397775.1. Classification (NCBI taxonomy): domain Eukaryota; kingdom Metazoa; phylum Chordata; class Aves; order Passeriformes; genus Eulacestoma; species Eulacestoma nigropectus. The sequence goes on from VZTE01004704.1 coordinate 1,151,797, forward strand.
TCCAAATAGGTGGTGTCCAAAAGGCACTGTGCATTACCAGTGGATGACTGGAGTTGGGACTGTAAAAATGAGTAAATTGGTCCCCAAGGCCAGAAAAAGCTCTGTCAAATCCCACTGTTTATATCATACTGAGTGGCTGACTTGTGGTTATTTTGTAATTTAATACTGCTAAATGTCAACGGGAAATCCTTTCAACTGCAGTTTGATACCTAGTGACAGAAAATCATTCAAGACTTAGACAAAGCAGCAAGCTCAGAGAGGAGCATTTTTTTCTTTTAATCTTTGCATGAAGAGTGATCCTGCAGCAGCTGCCCTGCCCCAGGGGGGACAGGGCAAACACACGGCTGCCCCTAAAGATGCCCCCGTCCTCTGCTGTGCCCGTGGCAGTGACTGCCAGGCGCTGGGCAAGGCTGCCTGTGCAGCAGTCGCTGGGCTCTGTGTTCCCTGTGCCTCCCCAGTCAAGCCCAGCTAGACAAGTTTCTTTAGTCCTTGTCTTGCAAAGCCCAGTGTATGAGCCCAACTCTGCTGCCTGCATGTCTGTTTTTAAAAAAAATAAAAACCCAGAATTGCCGCATTGTCCAAATACTTTCTGTAAACAAATCCAAAGATTCAAGCAAGGGCTGCTCAAGCTCTGCTGGTGAAGGACCTGCAGAGGAGATTGCAAATGACTTGCAACTCCTTCAAATGCTGAACTGAGTCTCATAGGCTGTGTTATATAAATGTCCAAACTCTCCCAAAGCAGCCTCCTGCACTCGTTCACAGTGCTGTCCTGCCCCAGTGAGCTCTCTGAGGTGAGACAGCAAACTGGAGTCACCTGTTCTGGTGTTCCAGCTGTTGGTCATCTCCTCAGTCAGGGACAGTCATCTCCTTTTCCCTGGAATCAGAGCATCAGAGTGGCACAATGGCAAGGAGGAAGGGACCTGGCTCAGAGCTGGCTGGGCACAGCCCAGGGGCACCTGCCATCAGCTCTGCACTCTGGCAGGACTTTGTGCCATGGAGGAGCACCAGCTTGTGGCACACATGGCCAGGGGGATTCTGACACAGCCCAGACATGCAAGTAAAGAGTTTTCTTCTTCCCAATGAGCAAGCACGGGGCTCTGCTCGGCCCAGGCTCAGGCCGTGTCCCTGCAGCTCTTTGTGCTGGGCAGCAGGGCCATGTTTCCCAGGGCTGCTGTCCAAGCAGGGTCTGTCGCACCTGATCTGCTCTGCTCAGTCTGTCTCCTGCAGATGCCTCCTCTCTGGGGGCTGAGCAGAGTAATTAGAGGACTGAGAGCTGGACAAAGCCTGTCTGGTGGATGGCTAATTTACAAATGCTCAGACTGTCCACAGTCCTAAGCCGAAGAGGAAGCTTAATTAGAGGCACAGGAGAAATTCATCTGGGAGAAAATTAAGGCAGAGGGAAGCTCCACCCCATCAGAGGCAGAAGGACACCCTCAGTGCAGCCTGCTCCTTCTGGGAATTGTGCTGGCACAGGGCAGGGACCAGGGCTTTGCTTGGAAGCAAAGGGCAAGTGGTGGCCCTGTGCCTAAAGGAAACAGGGCACAGTCATTGCTCATTGAGTGTCACTCCCTCCTGCTTTGGGAAGCTCTGACAGGATGCACTGTACAGCTCAAGCATCTCTCCAGGGCTGCGGGGCCCAGCCTTATGTTGGCAATTCCAGCTCAGGCTAATGGGGTCTGCGGGGAAGCTGTTTCACACTCAATTCTGCTGTTCGACACTGTTGGCTGCAAAGTGGGGGGAGCTGCACAAGCTGCTCTTGCAATATGTTTGCATAGATCCCACAGGATCCTCAGTGACTCCTTAGGATCCAGTCTGCTTCCTCAGCTCTAGAAAACAGTGAGTGAGCAGCTCAAACCTTTCTGTGCCAGGCTGGGGTACAGCAGTGTCACACGGCAGGAGCCGCCTGGCTCTGCGTCGCATCAGGGCAACGGGCACAGTTCAGCCCAGGCTAGAGCCTGTCACAGCACCAGGAGTGCCAGCAGCTTGTGTCACAGCATTTGGGGCTGTGCCAGTAGTTCCCCAAAAACCTGGAGAAGCCCTGTGATCTAGGAGATCGTATTCTTCTCCCACTGTCTCCTGTCCCAGCCATGGGGATGGAGCTATTTTGTGGCTGAGACAGCCAAAGGCTGGAGCACAGAGTCCGTGATCTACTCCAGCCATTTGCTCCGGTGCTTTCAGCAAATACTTTTTGGCCAGCTTCTTGCATGCACCTGACAGAGACAGAAGCCGGTGTTTAATGCATTCCTGCTCTCTACTTCCCCCTCTGTGAGCTGGGTTATTGCTATCTCAGCCCTTCCCAGGACAATGTGTGTCTGCAATAGTACGTGTGAAGCACGCCGAGATCTGCAGGTGAAAGAAACAAGATAATGCAACAAAACAATCTCAGTGCTAGCCCAGCATGCAGAAGCTGGTGTCATCTTTAACGATGATTTGAGTGCTATAACATCATTTCTGTGTGCTGAGTACTGCCTCTCCCAGGCTCCCCACTGAAAAACAGCTCTTTGTGAGGCTTTGGGCACCTCTCAAGCAGATGAGGTGCTCAGGGCACTACTGGCTCCAGCACAACCCACCACCAGCTTCTGCTGCTGCTACCTGAAGCCAGAGAGGCAGGGGAAGCAGGGGATGTCTCTAGGCACTAGGAATTACAATTCGTGTGATCCTTCTTTCCCCATGGCCTCATTTGGCCCCAACCCCAAATTCCACAGCACCCCCACTGTGCTGCATCTTCACGCTTTGCCCTGCCTGAGGCTGTTGTGCATTGCATGCCCACAGCCTCTGTGAGTGGAGATAAGGCTGCGGGGGGGGCTGAGATAGGATGTGCAGGGGATTTCCCAGCTTGTTTCATATCACAGATTTCTGCTTTTGAGATGAACATGGAGGGGAAAGTCTGGCTTGCACACCAGTCCCTGTAAGGCAAGGCAGCCACTCTGTACAGTGGGAACAGCTTCACTCTGATGCTCCCAAAGCTAAGGTTAACTCCTGAGCTGCTCATCCCTAAGGCTTCCTACAGCCAGTTCCAGCCCTCTGGGGTGCTGAGGGGACCTGTGACACAGGAGTCTGTGGCTCTCTTCTGTTCTAATCATTTACTGCTAAAGGCACCCAGTCCTGGTTTGTTTGATGAGGGCTTTGGGATGGCCATGTCTCCTAAGTGAGGTCCGTTTTTCCTTGCATCCTTGGGCCTTTCACAAGGGACTGCTGACTCATGCATTTGGGGACCAAATGCCATGAAGGGGCTGCCTGGGGACACAGAGTGGCACTGGGTCCTTCACACTGAGCATGGCTACAAAAGGGGCTCTGGAAGACAGGGGAAGAACAGCTTTGACAGAGTGTGACTGACCAAGACAGTCATTTGAGGAAAAACTGGGATACCTGCCCTGGCCAGGGAAGTAACAGGTCCTAGCTCCAGGGACAAGGAGAGATGAACTCCTCAGAGCTGCAGGGCCCATGGAAACAGGGATGTTCTCTCTGCCCTGGGGTAAACGGTGTCTCGGGGAGGAGGCCCTGGTGAGGGACAGGAGACATGTGGCTGTGCTTTGGCAGGCCAGATCTGCCCTGTCACCCCAGCCTGAAGTGACACCTGCCAAGCCCTTCCACTCTGCTGGGAGAGATTAAAGGATGGAGTGGCTGGCAGTTAAGGCTCAGTTCATTAGAAAGAGTCCTGTTAATTGGGTATTAACTGGACTCTGCTGGGGATCAGGGACACATGGGCTGGGAATACAGGAGCTGCAGTGTGATGCTTGTCAGACATTTGAACTTTGGCAGGCTGGTGTAGCTGGCATGGGGAGGGCAGCCCAGCCCTCAGCTGGCATGTCAGGCCATGCCCCTCGGAGATTCACAGCTTCCATTGTCTTGGCCAGACTAATCCCTCTTACTGGGATGCTAGTCTGGTGTTTCCTCCCCATCCCAGATTGTCTATCACACCTCTTGGGCTTTTCTCAGTTTAAAAATACATGTTTAGGGCTTAATCTGTGCTGCTTTAGGGCACAAAGACCAGGCTGGCCCTGAGATCACCTGACATTAAGTCCTGAAACAAAGCCCTTAGGGCAGAGTCCTCATACTCTGGCACTAAAGTCTCAATTCCTGTCGCCTGGAAACATAACAGGATTGTCTCCTTTTAGTGGGATTATGTCTGAAAAAGCCTTTTGTTACTGCCACTCTCTGCTCCAGGGTTGACAGCTGAATCAAACCAGATGGGAGTCCCACGGTCAGAAGGAGGAAACGGTGCAGGGCTCCTGGCTCTGACACGGCTTGACCTTGGACAAGCCCCTCCACTGCCCTACACTCAGCCTCTCCTCTTCCCCGGGGCAGGGGCGAGGAAAGGCCTTTAGAGATGGAAAGCCTTTTGCTGCAGCCATGCCAGGAAGCTGTGAGCAGCTCAAGTAGGGCAGGGGTTCCTGTCAGTTGTGTCCCTCCTTGACCCCAGAAGCGAGTCTCGTATGCCAGAACACATCCTGCAGTGAGTGCTCTTGGGGGACAAGCGGGAGACTTGTGGCAGTACCACAGGTCACGGTCACAGGGGGCTAAGGAAACCTGGGGAGCGCCGAGCTCAAATGGCAAACATGAGGCTTCCCAGATATGATTCCTGCCTCCCCGCTGTGTCAAACCCCAGCAGTGCCCCTCCCAGCAGCGCCCTGTGCTACAGGCCAGGCCTCTGCGTTCTCAGGGCTGGTGGCATGAAACTGCCCAGCCCGAGCTCACCCTGAGCAGTTCCCAGGGAGGAGGAGGAGGGTGCTGAGGGGCCTCTCAACACCAAGCTGCACCCCCTGACACTTCCAGAGCTGCAGCATTGTCGGAAGCCTCTTTACCTCTAAGGCATGAGATATGCTATACACAGCAAGAAGGTTTGCCTAATTAACTCCGATTGTATATGACATTGTCATGTTGATTTACTAAATATACGCAGGAAATCTCTTTATTTCACCAGCTGATTGGTGACATAATCTGGGTCTGTAAGGAGCAGCCTTGACACCAATTCCCTCTGGTTATGTTACCTGTCTTTTCCACCTGCAATCGCATCAATGAAGCCCACAAGGAACTTCAATAACTAATTTATTCATTTTGCTTCTGATTTATAGTAAAAAGGAAAGGATGTCAGGATACACTTGTCTAGAATGACAATCAAGCCCAGAACCCTTCCAAGCTCATGCCTTCTCAAGAAGTAGAAGGCTTCACCTTAGCAGCATGTGCACCGTACAGATCGCAATTACCAACACTTCCGTGTTACTGCAGACTCTCACCAGCTGGGAGAAAGTTTCCAGGTAACACAAGCCTGGAAAAGTCAATTACCTTGTTCTCTTATCTGCTAAAGGTATGGCATCCCTGACTGACACATGGCATGCTCAACTATGCTCCTCAAGTCCCCACTTGCCCCAGAATGATCCTCCAGGTTTACCAGGCTGTGCTGAGATCCTGCTTCTGTACAGTGTCGTGGTGTCCACAGAGCCCTGGGACAACTTGTATGAGCAGCAGGCACGGGGAGAAGACTCAGGCTGATGCAAAAGAATCCACAACTGTCTGTGGATGAGTCCCAGTAAACTGCAGTATGGCTCAAGGACTTCCTCTTTATTCAACCTTATTTATACCAAAGTACAGATATTCAATCTGTATTTGCTATCTAAAGAAAATGGACTCTAAAACAGCTCTGCAATCTCATACTAAAGCTTCTCCCCTCTCATGCAACATGGGAAATTTTCAGAAGTTTGTATTGGCAGGAAACTGTTTCCAGTATCTGACCATGTGCCAGGAGGTCAAGGCTTTCCTCCCCAGATGGAGAGCAGAGGAATAATTACTGCTCTCCTCTTTGGAGGCCCCAGTGAAATCTCTTTCCAAAAGAGAATACAGTGCCTGGTGATGTCCTGAGAAGCAGCAGTTGTTAGTGAGTGGTGCCTCTAGAGCACTCTGAGACTGCCAAATGCCCAGGTTTGCACTAACAGGGCCGGTCTGTGCACTGTGCAGCTCCTGCAGAACCTGATGTGAAGTTTTCAGGGCTAAGAGAGACCAGGAGCCACGTTCCCTGTTCTCAGCACAGCGGTGGAAGGAGCACTTCTGTGCACCGCTCATCCCACCCCGGCTCAGCGCATCCCAGGCCGCTGCAGTGGCATTTCCCATTTCCCACAACTCTGCTTTGATGTTGTTTCCCACATTTGGAGGGGGTTTTAAGGCTCAGTCCACACTGAGCAGTAGTTGTCGGGAGCTGGCAATGTCAGCGGCCTTACACTGGCAGAGGTACCCCGGGAGACCAAGAATGCCTCTTTCAGCAGTTCTCTGAGCTGCTCCAATTTCTGCCTGGAACAACTAAAGTTACAGACCAAACCCACTTCCTCCCTCACACAGACTGTCCTCATCAATGCAGCACTCCTGATCACAGTGAAACCAGAGCCTCATTTGGCAGAGCAGTCAGGGGAGCTGGGTTAGCTGCTCAAGGGGATGTGCAGATACTCTGTGTCAGGCATGGAGCCCAGCTCAGCAGCAGGGAAGGCAGGGGACAGGGGAACACGCAACTCCATTGGAGGAGAGCCTAGTTAAGACCTGTCTGTGTCAGCCCAAAGCTTAATCTGGATTGATGCAAACTGCAGAAAGTATCATTAGAGACTGTCTAGGGAAGTCACGGAGCTTCTCTGCTCCCTTCTTGTCTTCCACAATAATAGAGATATTTCTGTTTACAAAGGTGGACTTGATCCTCAGAATTTCCTCTGTAGATCTCTAGTATTTGCATGTGTCACCCTGTTTTCGCTGGCTCATTAATCACTCCCTGTGCTTGTCAAAGTGGAGCAGCGCATGCTGTGCTCCCACAACCTGCTAGAGGGGCCCCAGGCTGGGTGTTCGTGCTGCTGCAGTAGAGCTGTGTTATGGCACTTGGGCACGCAGCCCCCGGGGTGCCCCACGTGCCCCTGCGGCCCCTCGGCAGCCCAGGGCACAGCCTTGGCACAGCACATGGCTCGTGGCTGCTTTCCTGGCTATGGAACGAAAAGCTTTCCCTAAAGTCCAAAAAAAACATCTTCCCCCATCGCAGGAGCTGGTCTGCTGTCCAACCTTTCCCATGCCTCCACTGAGCCTGGGACAGCGCAGCCACCGCGGGGAGTGGGAGATCTGTGGGCAGAGAAGGAGAATGTGTCGGCAACATGTCAGGATTGCTCCTGAGCCAAGACACAGACAGGTCCAGGTCCAGTCTCAGCAAGGTCTGTGGCTCAGGCCACAGTGAGGTTTGTCTCTGCAGTGTGCAGCGTCTCTGGCTGATTAGGAGCAAAGCCCATCTCCTCCTTCCTGCCCTTCCCATCAGCTGGAGCACACGGCTTACAGGAACAGCTCCTTGTTTTCTTGTCTCCCATTTTTAATGACCAATCTCTGTGATTGGCATGAGGAGCTGAGCCCTGGTAGGGCTGGGGAAATTCAATATTGCTAAGACCAGGACAGGAAACAGCAATGTGCTCCTGCAGTCACAACTCCACATTAAGTAATTTCTGTATTAAACTGAAGATGACACTATGAAATGCTGAAATTATCTGGGTCCATTCCAGCTTACAGGGCAAACTAAACTTAAACGCGTTCAATTTGCTAATTCTAAGACATCTATCACCTTGTTATCAAGCTTTGAAACACGTATTTAGGCATTTTTCAGAGACATTTTTTATTTCTATTAGGGTGGGGGCAGCACCAAGGGAGGTTCAGTCACAAAACCTTGTGCAGAGCGAGGAACGTGCTGACAAACCCCTTGGTGAGCCCCAGGGCCATGGGACAGTGGGATCCCTGATCCACAGGACAGTGGCATCCCTGGTCCAACGCTCATCTGCTATGCTCAGTCTTAACAGCTGAAGCTGCAAGAGCTTTCATGTGGTCTCAGATAAGGAAGCTCTGCAAGACCCCCATCATACCGAGCAAGGCAGGGATGTCTGGGGCAGGAGATGTTTCTCTGGGCATTGAAGGGGAAAATCCCACAGGCTAAGGTAGTTCTTTCCATTTGAAGATTTTTAACAAAAATGTCCCTGCGCTTGCTGCTCTGCAGAGCTCAGTGAGAGACTTCTGCAAAGCCAGGTCTCTCAGGAGGTTGCCAGACTGCCTATTTTTACTCAAGTCAGAAGCACTCCAAGGTAGTGCCAGTCAGAGCTGAGTGACATCCAGGAGGGCAGCTGGGCTCCAACTCAGACATGGAAAAAGTGAACTCTGCCTCGTCTCCAGTGTCAGAGCCATGGAGCTGAGAGCTCCCGCAGCCGGGACCAGCACGCGCTGCCTTTCCTCGCTTTGCTCTGCTTTGCTCTGCACCACAGACTGAGACCAGGGTGGGACTTGGGCACTTGCTCTGAGTGTGCCCGTGTCCACGTAGGGCTGTGAGACCCACTGAGGCTTCTGTTCTACCTCCCCCTGTTTAAACTATTCTCCAGTGAAAATCAGAGTTTGAAGGACAGTCTGAAATTTAAGTTTAATGTAAAGGTACTTCTGAAGTTCTATTGAAAGTTAAAATGAAACCCTGCAAAACTCCTGTTGAGTCCCATTAATAGCTATTAAATTTACCAAAGGAGTCAATAACAAGTTACTGATTTGTATGCTCAGCAGCAGAACATTGGAAAGAAAAAACCAAGACCACAGAAATCTGGGAGGGCATTGCCAGAATCACACTTTAACACAATCAATCACTGGAAAATATTTCATTTAAGGTTTTCCAATGGCAAGTCAAAAGAGGAAATACAAAAAATCTGTTGTCTTCAGAAATGCAACTGAATTGCCATAACCTTTTGGATTGTTTCAGGTAGAACACCTTTTGCACAGCGTGTGATAACTTCTTTCCCACTGTTCATTAGGAAATTGCAACAAGAGCTTTGCAAACACACACTCATGCATGTCTGTGAAAGGGAGGAGTAGGCTCATGGAGCAACTCTGCCCTCCTCACCAACTCACTTAACGATGTGCTTAGATATAAGTTGCTGCTTAGTCACATACCCACAGATACACACACACTTCCATTCATATTTCGTTCATCCCAGACTAAGTATTTCTATTAAAAACCTTTGCAAATGCAGAAAGCCAAGACGTACCCCCGGTATTGAACGGCAATTAAGCAATTTGCTTTCCCCTAAAACTCGTCTTCTGTAATTTTCATCAAGAAAATCAAGCAAACCCAAAGCAAATTAATATAGATATGCCTGCTCAACGTAAATAATTGTTAGAGCAATCTCTCTACTGGGGAGGGTTTAATTCTCTTCTTTTCTTACTGTTTACAGAGCCACTGCCAAAGAAAGGACATGTTTCATTTTCTCCAGTTCAGTGGGGTGATCTAATGCACCGGAGTGGACTCACTAAAGCTCCAGAGCATGGTATAAATGGGCAACAGCCATTAGACAATGCAAGAACAAGACAAATCAACCCTTTTCAGCTTCAGGTCCTCTACATGGCCCACGGGACTGAGCAAATGCAAGAACTAGGCAGAGAGAAATCCAAGGATTCAGTCCCTTAATGACAGGAGCTGCCTTCCCTCAGGGACAGAATGCTTTCCTGCAAGCAAGACAGAGGGACACTGGGAGGGGACACGGTGGCAGGGAGCCACAGTCAGGGGGGCTCTGTGGTGAAGGCAGCAGGGGAAGGGGATTTTCCACATCGCATCTTATAGGGAAGGAGTTTGAGGAGCCTGTGGCACAGTTTCCCTGGGACAGGGAAGGGACAGGACTGTTTTCAGCTGAGGCTGTGGGTGTTCAGGACAGAGACAGCCCCACAGCCCAGCCCCAGGTTGCTCTGTGCTGTCCTTCACAATACAGTCACCAGTCAAGGCAGTCCAAATTCCCTTTGACTCATCCCTCTGGGGCAGCTCTGCATTTATTTGACTGACTCCGGGGAGCAGTCCTTGGCATAAGTGATCAGGAAAATAAATTTTCAAAGTCACCTGAGTCAGCATCACTCACTCACCAGCCCAACCTGTCCCTCCCACACAAGGCACTCAGGCTGGCACTCCTTATGGGCTCTTCCAGTCTAGGCACCAGGAATGAGCCCATGGCCAATGTCACTCTCAGCCCAAAAGGGCAGAGCTGCAGTCTGGAATATCTGTGATCAATATATGGAATCAGAGAGTCTGAAATAGTTGTTGCAGAACAGAAGTGAAAGTCCTGCTCTGACACTGCACGATGTTCCAGGAACAGGCACAGAACACGAGGAGATCAGTCACTGCTGTGGCCTCCTGCTCTGGCCAGCGTGGAGTCACAGGGCTGAAACAATGCCACTTCCTGTGAAAAATGATTCAGATTCTAGTGCACACCCCACTTCCCAGCCCAATGCAGCTTCTCCCAATTCCACTCTATTTCTACCACTGCTCCAATACTATGTCCCTTTGAAACCCTGTGAACACACCTGTCCTGACTTGCCAGAAGGTTCTGGTCACGCTTTTCTCCCACATCTCTTTCCACAGCCTTGCTTGGTTTCTCTGCTGTGAAAATGACCACACCAGCCTTGCTGCAAGATACATGAAGAGGAGTTGCTCCACTAAATAAGAGAAAAAATGCTGGATGAAGATCCAAGGAGAAGGCAGGCAGCACATCCAGCATTCCCAGGGTGTGTTGGAAGATGAGTATGAAGACCTGCAGTGCACTTGTTGCTGTTGGGGGAGTGTGTCTGTGCCTCTGTGTGTGCTGACATTCAGACAGGACAAGAGAGCTTTGCTGTTCCCACTGTTTGCTTCATTTGGGCTCAGCACTGTGAGTGCACTCAGGTCCATGCTGCGTGCCTGTCTCCTACTTTCCTCCCTGCTGTTCACTGTCCCAATGCAGCATCGTGCACAGCTTTGGAAAGACAAGTGCACTTGAGAGTATGACCCACCGAAAGGCATTTACAGCTAATGGGGAAAGGCAGAGAGAGAATAAATACACATTTTTCAAAAGCCAGTGTAAAAAAGGTGTAGACTTAAGCTAGTGAAACAGAAATTACAGCTGGAGCCTGTGATCCAGGTGGAATAACTTAACAGCTGGAGGCCTTGTCCTTGAGGTGCCGGGGTGGTTTGTTCTTCAGACAGGTATTTACCGCTTGCACTTTTCCAGATCTATTTCAACGTCTTGTTACAGTCTTGTTACAGACTTGTTTCAAAACAATGTTCCCCTCTCCTTACACCAACATAAAATTTAAAAAAAGGAGAGTGATAAAATACAGAGTAGCCACACAAGCAGTTGGAGGTATGGCAGCTCCTACCCACTGGGTATAATTTTTAACAACCCAAACCAGCTCCAGAATAAAGCACAGAAGATGTCAGCCCTTTGTATGAAAGGGCTTTTGAAAAAGCCAAGCTGATTCCAATTTGCCTGAGGCATTAAGACAGCATATGTCACAGTGCCTGGGAACTGAGAGGAGCAGAGCTGGCTCCGATGTGCCAGATAACGGAGCCGCTACTGCAGGTCCAGAGAGCTCCGGCTGCCACCCTGCTCCTGGTAGCAGTTTCCAGCATGCTGGCACTCGGTGCAGGCCACCTGCAAGCCAGATCTGCTCTGTCGGAGGAAACTGGGACCTCTTTTGGTTGCCCAGCTGCAGCTCAGCTCATTTGCACGAGGCAGGCTGCCACATGAGAGCTGCTCGAGGAAGCACCAGGAGGGAAACCAATCTGCTGCCTCCACACACAAGATGGGGAGGAGGGGGCAGCCTTGCCCCTGCTTCCACAGGGAGCACGGGGTTGCTGTGGCAGGCAGGAGAAGGCAGGGGCTTTCTCCTCACCAAACACCCTCTCTATTGCTATCTCTTCCCACGCCTGGCCTTCTATCAGATACAGCTTCCTTCTCTTTAGTCATACATTCCTGCTCTCCTGCCAGAACGCAATCTCAGACCTAACAGCAGAGATGGCTGAGCTGTCCATGCTCACACAAACCCCTGTATCCTCTCTCCTGCTCCAGTTGCAAGGTGTCTGCTCAACTACTTGCAGAGATACGATAAAATTGTCCCTCCACAGTCAGTTGTCAGCCTCCAAGAGAGCAGAGTCATTCAATGCTATTTATGTTTCAATAAAAAGCAATGAAAATACAACCACAGAAAAGAACAAGAGACCTCTGCTCTCCCGAGAGAAAAATCAGCCATTCCCATGTCTATGGGCCTGTTTTCTTACCAGAAACCAGTGGTCAGGTGGGATGGACAGGAATGAGTCAGACCCAGGACTGGTCATAACGTGAATAGGAAATGAGAAGTACTGTCTGTGCAAAATGTGCTTATCAGAGGGCTGGAATAAAAATGTTCATTTTCTTAGAGAATGTTTTTAGTGGAAATGTTCCAAGTATTTTTGTTAAGAAAAAGGCCTAATGCTTCAGTTTTTTCACTGTTACTTTTTTCATTACACAGAAAAGTTTTTAAACCATGTAGAGGCTGTTACTTGAGGGATAAAATGTTCTTCTGACATTAGCCTGCAGCAAACATCCCAGGAATGGCGGTTTACTGGTCGGAACGATCACAGCCCAGCAAGTCCTACAGCACTCTGAAAGAATGTTCCATAAAGGGAATTACGGGCTCATAAACCAGCTTTTGCACCTGATGCCATGAGTTATGCTGCCCTGGTTCGGGAAGGGAAATGCTGCCACGTGCACTGCATGTCAAACCAGAGCAATGCAAACTTCAATTGTACAGGCTGGCAGCTTCCTGTCACAAACAAACTGCAGACCAAGAGCTCCTCATTACTACCTCAGTCATTTCAAAGCGTAAATGTAATTATCGTGATCTGATCAGGGACAACAGAGAAAGAGGCATAATTTGCTGACAACAGTATCTGCAATAATTAATCTCCCAGATCTTGTCTTACAGGGTCATGGACATCTTGAAATGGGAAATGGGATGTTTAAATCATTTGTATCTCTTTAATCATCTGCACCAGCCAGGGTGACTCAGGGACTCCTGCCCCAAGTCTGCTGTGTCCAGAGGGGACAGGCAGGCCCTGGGCGCTCCCAGGGCTCAGCAGGGTCCCCTTTCCTTCCCTTACCCTTTCCTTCCAGAGATGAGGACTCAGCAAATCAGGAGGAAAAGCCCTGCTTTCAGTTAAGAAGGAGCTGTAAAGCCTTTACAGACGTCACTCCAACCAGCATTTATCATCTGGAGTAGTTCAGCACGAAGGCTGCAGCCCAGAACCAAAACGCCATCCAGTTCAGCCCCCCGCTCTGAGTTTACAGTGGGTGAGCATGGGGAAGTTTCAGCTCTGCTGAGGACTAAGGAGACACCCAGCTAAGGTGTAAGATCAGTAACCAGACGGCGTGTCTCGAGCAGGCTTGTGGGCAGGGAGGAGTCAGGCACAACAGGGCACCAGCAGGGTTTAGAGAAGCCAAGCCAGGCATTAACCCTGCCCTGCGACGTGCTGGAGGAGCTCAACACCCAAAGCCTCACTAGTCCATGGACTTGCTGACACTGCCCACAACAAAGCAGTGATGGTCAGTGGGAATAGCTGGATGCTGTGCTGAAGACGCCTTCACTCCCTCACAAAAATTAAGGATGTGTCTCACATCCTTCCTGTGCTCTGTCTGACAGCAAAGGGCTTCATTTCAGCCACCCAGCTTGCCTCAGGAGGGAAGGGATGACATGACAGGGACACGTGTGTTCCCAGGTCTGCCCACGTGCTGCTGGTCCTCACAGCATCCAGGCAGGTGGGTGGTGCAGCAGGAGATGGGAATCGGCTGGTGCTGCTCTAGCAGCAACCCACTGTAAAAATGAGCCTCAGAGAGTAATATTTCTTTCATGGGGGAAAAAAACCCTGCTCACTTGAAAGGCAGCTGAAACAGAGATTAAAAAGGGAGCCTGAAAAAGGCAAATGGAGCCAGAATGCTGCTGTATTTGGAGGCACCATTTCCAGCACTGAGCTCTGGCCCCTGGGCTGAGATTGCCTCACTTTGCTCCCTGGAATGAGGCCTGTCAAAACTCTCCTACCTTTGATCACCTTTTGCAGGAAAATTATGTACACATTAGATGCTCATTAACATTTATGTAAGTCATCTGCTGCAGTAGCAGCTTATCTTGTCTGCTACTTGCCTGTGGGAAAAAAAAAGAAAACCCACAAAAGGCCTGCACAGAAAAGCCTCAGGACCACAGCACTGGAATGCTGGTGCTGCAAGGTCCATCTGACCTGTCAGCAGCAGCCTTACCCCGTGCTCCCACAGTAATTCCCACAGAGGCAGCTCCTGGGGAGCTCCCCAGCCCAAGCCTCAGCACTGCTGTATCAGGTGAAGTGGTTAACTGGATGCACTCTGCTTTTAGAAAATGGTTCAGTGAGCACAGCTGTCACCAAACAACAGCAGCAGAGCCTGAACAAATGCATTCAGGGGAAATCAGATAATAGAGGTGGAAAGTGTCCTGTGATCCATTTAACTGTGCCTGCTCCCACGAGAACACCACAGAGACTGCTGGATTTGGTTAACCAGCATGACCGTGCACATGCACAGGGTGGAACACGCTCACACCAGCAGCCCTGGGCAGGGCAGGACGTGGGACCCTGGGCAGGACAGGACGTGTGGCCCTGCCAGCAGGACAGGACATGTGACCCTGCCAGCAGGCTGTGGGGACCAGCACGGACTGCGCTAAAGGGCTCTGGGAGCAGGTCTGCAAGGAGGGATGGGCACTGTGCTCTGGTCAGGACTCATCTCGCTGAGCTTGTTGCTTCACAGAGCCTGTTGAGCAGATGAAATCTCATCAAAGCACTGTGTGGCATTCACACTGAGCCAGGTGAGTCTCACAGGCTCCCCTGCTCACCTGGCTCAGACAGACTCAGACTACTCTTCCCACTTCTGGCTTAATAATTAGGAGTTGTTCTTACCAGGTTAAGGACACATCTTTCTTTACAGAGCAGCCGGCGCAGTTTACCCCTAATTGCACTCTAGGTAAGAGGTTAAGAGGAGAAGGATCTTATTATCTGGGTAAGCTGAAAAAAAAATCCCCAACCAGGAGGGCCAGTGCAGCTGTTCCTGCTTCTCCAAGGGCAGGACTTTGTGCCTGGAGCTTCCCCAGAGCCTCATCCCTACCCCAGAGAATTAATTATCTGCTCTTTGTGCCCGGGCAGAGAGTGGAGAGAGATGATTCCCTTGTGTTAGGAGAGGAACTGTAAGACAGACGAATTAGCGCTCGCTCAGTGTTCAAAGTCAATCCCGGCCCAGCCCGGCACTGCTCGGGTCTGCACAAGGTGTGCGGAGCCCTGCACGTGTCCACACCCCCCGAGTTGTGCTGAAACAAGGAAGAGTTGCTCCTGCAAGGGCCTGACACCGCCCAGACCAATCCTATCGAGCAGCTGAGTGCAGGACAACCCCCGGGCCCCCGGCCCTGCTCTGCAGCCCCGGCCCCGGCAGCGAGTGCCCGAGGTGCCCGCGGTGAAGGTGCCGCTTCCCCAGCTCCCTGCAAAGACCGACCGCGGGAAGCAGGCGGCAGCGGCTGAGTTCTGCTCAGCCCCGTCCTAACCAAAAAGGAGCAAGGAGGCTGCAATGCAGCCGGTGACCTCTGCAGCCCCGCAGCTGGAAAGAGGTGGACTGTGCGTGCCCAGCTCAGGGATGGCAGGGCAGTCCCAGCGCACCCAGCTGGGATCCCCGCAAGACTCGCTCAGGCAGAATTGAATGAAAGACACACAGAGGACTTGATAAAAACCACCAGGACAATTCGTCCACCTGGCAGAAAGAGGGCTTAAGCACAGAGTTTCAGAAAAAGCAGGTTCAGGAATGCTGCATTTCTGCAGTTGTATTTGATTGGAAATGGACAGCACGAGACACTCCATCGCTCTGCAGTAATTCTGCCAAAGGAATGGGGACCTCATTTGGGAGGGCACGTTGTCTGGGCTCATTTTCTCGCAGATGTACTTTTATTTCCCATGCCACTCAGAAAACATGCTTATCTTTTCCAGATAGGGCTGCTTCTGGACACAGCTAAGAGATGCTGGAATACACTCTCTGTGGGAAGCACAGTGGGTTCATGGTAGGAATTGCTTTCCCATTTCCTGAGCGCACCACTCAGTTCTGCAGCAATTTCTCCTTCTCTGTTAACAATGTAAAGCTTTGGCAGATTACCCAACTTAAAAAGTAATTTAAACTGCGCTTATAAAATATTTCATGAAACATTTCTAAAAACATTGCCACTTTCACTCCCCAGCCATGACAGCAGCAGTTGAAAGGAGGAGAGTGCAGTGAAACCTCTCTCTTAAACTCAGATCTCTTGAAATTTCTGCTGCTTCAAGCTGCTATTTCTATTCTGTATTCACTTAAAAGGTGTGGAAAATAGGCACATTCAATATCAGATTTTGTTGTTTTAAAACTCGTGGAAGTAAATACTTTGATCTAATCACATGTAAATTATGTGTCACTGTTAAAATATGGGTCTGCATGTAAATCTCAGATACAAAAGAAGTCATCACCATCTCCACGCAGAATGAAAAGAAATATAGAATATTAAAATCAGGAGGTTCAACTTTATTAGCATAACAGCTACAGTTGATATTCATATGCGCCAAAAATGCATTCACAGCAAAATAACTCAGAAAGAAGAAAAGCCCTGATTCAGCACAGTAATTTAACTCACATTTAGCTTTGAGTATGTGCTTAAGTCCAGCTGGGCTTAAGTCCAGATGAAAAAAACATCCTCTGATAGACAAGACAAAGTCAGTAAAAGTTGAGCAAATCATCGCAGGCTAAGCAAAAAACCCAGAATAGTTTTAATCTGAGTTCAGTCTTTGTTTCAAGTTCTGTTGTTACAAACCTCTTTGTCTGGGCCTAAACAAAGCCCTCTGAGGCTGATAAATTCATAATAAACACTATCCTTGAAGGATGGGAGACAAAAGCTTTTGGGCTACATCAACCTTCCATTGACAGCCAAAGAGAGAAAGGGAGCAGCTACAAGTAACACCAGCAGAAGTCAAGTGGAGCAAACTGGTGTCCATGGAGAGCTGAACAGGAGCTGTTCTTCCTCTGTTTTGTATGAAAAAATGCAGGAGGCCATGAGTTCCCACCTGCTCCCTTCTCCCTCCTGAGCTGGGCAGCACTCCAGAGCTCCATGGGATCCTACTCCCTGCCCATCCTCCTACCTGGGGGCACGCTTCCATTGCTGAGAGGTGCAGAGAAAGGCCTCCAGCTCTCCCACGGGAAAGAGGGCAGGAGCTCCCCGTGTCCCTCCGCTCCACGCCGGGGGAAGGCGCTCCCTTAGCAGGAGAGGATGCCCAGGGGCAGATGCTGGCGCAGAGGTGGCCGTGGGCACCACAAACAGGGATCCCTGACCTGCCAGGCTGCTGGGACTCCTCGAAGAGCCGGCAGTGCCTTGTCAGGCTGCTCCCAGATTTCCCAGCTCACTGATCAGTGACAGCGTGTTACGGACCATCAGGACAGTGAATCCATGGCTCAGGAGGGGGAGAACCGAGAGGGCCCCTCTCTGCCTGTCCATCACCGTGGGTGTGTGTCTGTGTGTCTGACCCACCTCCAGCCCATGGAAACAGGGAAGGGCTTGGGGACTTGCCTGGGTGAGACCATGGCCCAGTAACTGCCATGCTTGAACAGAGAGGAGTATGTAAAAAGCTGAGTAGGATAAAAATGAGAGGGAATGGTTTTCAGCCTCTATTAAGTGGAGGAAACTTGTGTTACCTTTCAAATTACAGCACCTGGCTCCCAAAGAGAAAAGGATGGAATCTCAGCTCACACACATGCCGAGGCAAACAGATGCCAGCTGAGGGTAACAACAGACCCTGGGACTGCCTGGGGAGGGTGGTCTGGGGCTGCTGGGCTGCAGTGGGCAATACTGGGACAAGAGGGAGAAACTCTGCAAAACCACTGCTCACGCCAACTCTCTGCTGATAACAACAGAGCTGCTTGTTAAACCATGAGCTTTTCAGGGCAACAGCAAATTCTTACTCACTATGTACACAACACCTAGAAAAGGAAAAGTACATTGTCAGTGAAGGCAAAGATGTTAGGATAAAAATTACAATTGAAGAGAATTGTTCTCAAATTGAGGAAGAAACACACCTGAATAATCTGGGCAATGGACTGTGCCTCTTGTGAGCACAGGTGTCAGCAGCAGGGTAAAACATTTTGTCCTGTCTCAAAAGACTTGATGCCCTAAAAGCTCTCAGCTCCAAAAAACCCTCTTTGTTGACATGAATTCAGCCATTTCCCAGCAATCTTCTTTTCCAGAGCAACAGCCAGACACCCTCTTTTAAGGCACTGTGGAGCGTCGCTGGCCCCGTGCACACAGGAGGAGATCACTGCTTCCTCCCACTGCACATTAGGTGACTTCACTCTGTTTGCTATGAGCTTTTGCAAAAGGTTCCTTTCATCAGTTGCCTTTGAGGTTCTTTGAAAAATGGAAATAATTAGGCATGTGTATTTTCATTGGCACAGAGAGGCTGAAGCCTGATCTGAAAGACTTTGCCTCTGCAAGAAAATAATAGGTCCAATTAAATGTACTTTATTCTGTGAAGTTCAAACGCCATAGCTTTGGGGGCAAGAATTACGTGCAGAAAATGGATATAGGTATATATAGGACTGGGGTTAAAGATACTCTGCCCGGGTTTACAAAGTAACAATGCTGGTGATTAATCGAGATGCAAAGGGTGCAAGATTGACACTCCTGTCCAGAGGGATGAGGAAAAGTCCTGTGTCCACTGGCACTAAGTCCACTGAGACCTGAGTGACTCCATCCGCATCTGCAATATCCGGCAGCCTGCTACAGTGATGGATGTAGCTGTGATAAAAACACACTGGCCCTGAAGGGAGCTGGATCAGACCTCTAATTATCACTCATGATTCCTTTTTCAGTTAATACTTGCAAGAAGTTTCTAAAGTTTCAAAGGAATATAAATCTTATCAAAGTATTTCTAATTGCACGTAAATGACAGGTACCGTGTCATTTAGCTTGGGCTGCAGGGAAGGGGCAGCAGAGCTCTCCAGAACCAGTGCAAAGGTCTAATACTGCATTCAAAACTCACAGAAAAATCAAACCTTCATATAAATGTTAACTGAGAGCAAAACTGCAGTTAAAAACCAGATAGGATGCTCTAAAAGTAATTAAAAACCAGTGAGACAAATCAACATGCTCCTCTGCTTATGGGTCTGGGCTCTCTGGGGGCTAACGCCTGTCTCTGCTGCCTGCAATGGCTTTCTGTCTGTATGCTTGGACAAAAGACACTTTATTACAGTAATTTATCACCCCATAAAAGTGGCTTTCTTGTATTGCTGAATAATTTTGAAAGAAATATGTTTTAAAAATTAAAAATGCAGTCGGTGTACACACACTCAGGTCTGCTGGGAGACATTTCTGCAACTACTGTAACTGCCTGGGTAGTTTTAATACCTCTACCTTCTATTATTTAAAGTATGATGGTATTTTTTCCTTCTCTGAGCTTTGTCAGCTATAAATAAAAGATAAGGGTTGAATTGTACAGGGTATCTGTAAGCACTTCCATTATTGATACTTAATGTTACTTGGAGGGGGTGGTAAGACCCTGGTGGTTCTCATTTGCACCTAAACCCTGAGGCCCAACTGAGAAGAGTGGTGGGTGCATGTTTGAGAGGTCATTTTCTCTGTGTATGCTTCCATTTTTTGTCCTCCATGTGGCACCTTCCAGCATGAAAATGAGACCTATCTACAGATATTGAATGAAACATTAAACAAAGATGTTTGGGGAAAATGTGAGGACTGCCTGATGGGACCCAGGATCAACAGGAAAGGCTTCCTAGGATAATTTCAAGACTCAGTAGATGTCAGACAAGGTCTAGAACTGGGTCCATGATCTTGAAACAACAAAAACTTGTTTTGCATTTTATTCTCCTAGATCTAAGGTGTTCTTTGCCTGCTGAACTGGAGCTGCTTTCTCTCCAGCTTCAGGAAAAAGGATATCCTTTTCTTGGCACACTCTTGTCATCCAAAGTGTTGCCCTTGTTTTTAGCACCACATCAGTCTGTGGTTTCTCAAAAGCAGTAAATTGCAGGATGACATAAGGAAAAAGAACACACTGAGATGGGGTTAGTCACAAACGTGCTCGTCAAACTGCTGCAGAAGCAGAAGGGTTGTGTGACCTGGAGTCAGTCTGAAGGAAAAGCAATGTGTTAGTAATGCTGCTCTTAAGCCAGAGCTGTAATTCGGTTTTGCAGGTTCCAGTGTCCTTGTTCCTCACTCTGCTGTCTCCACCTGTCCCAGCTCAGCATCCTTAGGCAGGACATTTGCCCCAAGGTGAGCGTCCCTATAAATACTTTATTTACAGCTGACTCACATCCTTGTTCCTCGGGAAAGTTGCAGCAAACCAAATCTCTTGTGCATTTTTCTGCCCACTGATGCTGCTATTTCAAGAAAATTTTTTGCTGTTAAAACAGACTCTTCAACAGGCTGAGGACTACCCACTCCATAGGAATCTTCATCTCCACAACCCCTTAGGGTTTGCAAAGTGGCAGAAACTGGGCTCGGAACAAACACATGAAAGTAATCCTGATGGATAAACTGGCATGAATCCTGTCCTTTGTGTCATTTCTTCAATGCTTTTAAGGATCATGTGGCAAATTCCAGCCCATCCAGCAAGGTACAATACCAAAGCTGGAGAATAACTGGGAAGGGGAGTCAGTGTGAGACAGCTGTCCCTGTATCCACAGGGTCACACAGGGAAAGGGACCACTCAGAGCAACACTGCTCTGAAAACAGGGAGTTTTCCTTAGAGCTAATGACCACTTTGGCATTTATTGAGGCCCAATGAGATCAGAGTGAACAGATTGCTTGGCCCTGGAGCACCCAGTATTTCCTTGATGGATCAATAAGTACCCTGAACTGGGTGTCCCCTCCATGTTCTGTTTCCTATCTTGCCTCAGACCTGGTGAGGACTGTGTCAGATACCCTGTGCCAGCCGACTCTAACTGCAGACCTGCAACCAGTCTGATGCCTCTTCAAACCACAACATGATAAAATTAGATCATTACTCACATCACCCTCTTTGCCGACAATAATCAGAGGGATGCAACAGTATCTCCCCATTTCATTTTCTGAGAAGTGACTTCAAGACCTAGAGAGTGAGATAGTGACTCATGCTCAGAGGTTTCTTCACCAACTTTTATTTAAGCAAGCTAACAATGAGAACTGCTCTCTGTGCACAGAGACCTGAAAACTGAACACACGTATTCGCGCTGCAAGAACAGCCACACAAACCCCAGGCAGTGTGTAAATCCAAATCACTGATCTACATTTTAAAACCAAAGGGG
Source organism: Eulacestoma nigropectus (assembly GCA_013397775.1). NCBI lineage: Eukaryota > Metazoa > Chordata > Aves > Passeriformes > Eulacestoma > Eulacestoma nigropectus. Next base: position 1,172,934 of record VZTE01004704.1, read on the forward strand.
CTGCTAGGCAAACCTCAGGCACCACTGAAAGCAGAAGAGTGGGAGCCTGCATCCAACCACGAGCATAAGGGAGAGTCCCTTATCTCACTGGCAGATGGGCTCCTTCTGTGTCACACATCCTTGAACTGCCACTGCAGTTGGAAATGCAGCAAACCATGACAGAGACCCAGCAGGGTGCTCGCAGGAGCCTTGACAGACACTCACTTGTTGCACTGGCACGTTTTGGTACAGGCACAGAGCTGTGTGTGACCACAGCAGAGGTTCTTCAAGCCAGTGTCCCATCTCCAGCAGTGGCCAAACACAGATGCCTACAGTAGGGTTTAGTTAGGACACTGTCCATTAGGGCTGACCCAGGTCAGCTGTTCATTTAGGGATTCGTGCAGGGAAAGACGTACCAAGTTGAGCTGGAATTTCCCACAAAAGCATGGCAGCATTCCTGATGTCCCAAAGTGCTGCAACACCCCCCAGCCCCACTGCTCACACTCCCCTGTGCCCAGCTGTGAGTCCCTACCAAGCACTGCTATCTTTCCAGGCATTCCCAGCCAGTCCTGCAACATCACAGATACTTTGCAAACCTGCCCTGATTATGCTTCATGTTACAGTTTCAGTTTTATACAGCTTAAAAGGCATTAATAAATAATGAATTGGAGTGGTTGGCCTGTTATATATATAAGCAGCATGTGTTCAAAATGGTTACCAGCACGTCAGTGAAAGTTACCATAGATAATGATAAGCTACAATTAAAAGCAATCTATTGCTCTGCTGGACTGTGTACCAGTATGTAATAAAAGATTAATCACTTATTAAAATAGCTACAAGTATTTCATTAACCTTTATGCATTATTTCTAATGGGGCTTGCCTACACTGCAGTCACTGCAGTGACTAAGTGGGCTCGGTGGCAGGAGTGCTGGGCAGGATTTAAGCAGCCCAGTTCTGTGCAGCTGCTGCACTCAGAGCATGGTGGTGCTCAGCCCCTCGTGTTTACCCAGCTCCTCAGGCTGGGGTCTGCCCTCGCTGAGCCCCAGCAGGGCAGGAAGAACAGGTTCCACTGAAACGGGAGCTGCAGCTCCCGTGTGAACACACTCAGAGATGGCTCTGCACCGCACAGCCCTGCACCACACTGCTCTGGCAGAGCCAGGCTGCTCCCTGGGAGTGCCAGTTCCCAGAGCTGGCATCCCAAACTGGATGCCCTGGCTGCCTTCCTGCTCATTGCGGAGACATCCTGCCTGTGCATACTGGTCATTCTCTAGTGACCAGCTGAGCTCCTGCCACCTGGTTTCCTTCCCATAATAGAAACCAGATAGCTCTGTTTTCTGGAGAGGGGCTCTCCAAGGCACCCTAGATGTCTGTGTTCACCTTCACTTCATGTGAGTGTCACCTATGTTTGGAACACCCATTTTGCCATTTGCACCTGGGGAGCTCATTCCATACAGTGTGTTCATCTTCTGTTATCAGCTGCACCTGGATTTACATGGACATACGGAAACTCAGGCAAAATCTTTCCTGGAGCACATGCTATTAGCTCTGCTGATTACTCCCAGCAGTACTTACCACTGGATAAGAGAGGCTTTCAGAACTGAAGTACTTCAAGGACTGTGTTTCCTTCAGAGAAGCCAGTCTGCTTCTTCAACACCTTGCTACTTGAAGCTCTCTGTGCCCATGGCAGCCTATCATGAGCCTGCAGAAACTAAATGAACTCAAAAATGATGTGTGCAACTGAAAAGTGGCTTTCAGAAATGCTTTTTAAGTGTGTAAAATAACTCAGTGGCTTGTTGAAAGCCATCAAGAGGCATGCTTGAGAAATAGTGTTCGGAGACAGCAGAAAACAGCTCTTCATTCCAAAGGACAGTGAAATATCTTTAGTTCTTGCGTCCTCTCCTATGCAAATGTTATCCTTTAATGTGGCTGGTCCAAGGGTCATAAAGGACACATCGTTCTCCATCAGATGAAAGTATGATCTCTTCACTGCATTCCTTATCACGCTTCCTCTGTGCAGGAGAGAGTCTGAACTCTTTCTTAACTTCTCAGATTCTGCTGTTTTTAAGCCCAGCATTACACCCTATTTGGCTCTCCAGTCCTTCCAGCTCTCAGACATAATCATCTGAGGCACTGCCTTCAACCGTCCTTTATGTTGTATTAGTGGGACCTATTCGCACATAAGGGACCTCCATTATGCTTGATCTGAAAGAATTGTGACATGTGGAACAACGTACTTTGAAACATTCATGCAGCAGTTCCGTAACCTCAGCTGGAGTTCACAAGTTGTACATAGAGAGATTCCCTAAATCACTCCACTGAAACACACTGCTCAGCAAAGCCACTTCTCCTGTGCCTGGGTGCAGTTCATGCTTGTTGATACCTTTTGCTTTTGAAGGCTGGAACTCGTCTGATATATCAAGGCTGGGAGAGGAAGAAGTGTTTTGCCCACAAAGGTTTGAAATCCCCATCAGTTTGCACCTGTGCCTTTCAAGCCAAACAAAGCTCTTGTATTGCTGGATGTTACCACAACAATGTAAAGTGTTGCTTAAGCATGTGGTGCCCTCGCTCCCCGAATTCCCAGCAGCCAGGTCGGAGCTCCCACACTGCCAACAGCAGCTGCCAGAGAAAGAAAAGCCAATGGTGCTGCCCAGGGTGCTGCCCACGGTGCGAGTTCCTCTGACCCTGCACCCCGGGGCAATTCGTGCCTGAGCAGCCAGGTTTGGGTACCTGGCCCAGAAGCACCTGGTGTTTGTAAACTCAGTATTCTATGGGAGTAATGAGACAATCCAGAGAGAGATGCCAAATACCTTTTTTTGCCCTTATAAGTTTTCGATCCATACAATAATTTTGCCAAATTCCAAGTATAATTTGTATCAAGAAAACTCTCTTTTTTTTGTTATCTTAAGACTTTTGCTTTGCAGAACATTGTCTCTCTGCAAGACTTGTCACAATAGTGGAAACTGCCCCAGTACTGAAACAGGGGAAGGTTAATGAAGATTCAGCAGGTAGCTATGATTCCTTAAAACTTTCCTTGGGCAAATGTCTCCCTCGGCAATACAAAGGGGTTCTCTGCTGTGGACATTACAGAGTGTGGAGCACAAGGAAATTTATTAACTGTTTCTGGAGTGCAAGTGCCTTTCAGTTCTGGTATGTACAAACTTACATCTTCTGCTCAATTTGACAAGAAAACAGAGTTTCACTAAATTGTCCCTGCATTTGCTCCATCCCACTTACTGCTTTCACATGCAGAAAGCATTCTTCTTCTTTTCAAAGATCCAAAGAAGGCAGGTCTCAAAAGAGAGCATTCCTGCCCAGGGTTGGATCTAGAGCTCTGCACTTGACTCAGTTAATAACGGGTGTCCCTGAACTCCCTGTTCACAGGATGAATGAAATATTTTTCACTCTTTGTTTGCCTCCATTCTTGGCACTTCTGCAAACTATGAAAAGCTGAAAAATCTGGAGCTTGCCAAGAACTGTTAATATGGAAACGTAATCTTTCCTCTCTGGTCTGGCAGCCATATGTGTCAAACAACATCTCACGTCTGATCTTGGACAACACCTGAGCTTCTCCATAAAAAATAGAGCAGAGCTGGTGCTCCACACACATGTTGTAGAGCCTTCCCTTCTCGTGCAGCATCAGGAGAAGTCAGGCACTGCAAGCATAGCTCAGCCTTCCTGTGTGCAGCTTTCACACCTACCTAGTTTGGCCTGTGCTGCAAAGTGGTCTCTCTTGACAAAGCAATATTCTTCCTAACATTAAATATTTTGTCTCTCTTCAGCCATGTCAAAGTTGAGGGCAGTTTCCCACAGAGCAGGACACAGTACTGTGTAACTGGGTGTGTTAAGTCAGATACCAAGTCTCATTTTAAGAAGTGCTGAGCACTCACAACTCCTGTCACAGCCAGGAGGTACCTTACGTTCCCTGAAACCACAAACCCTGCAAGTCCAGCTCTCCATGTCCCCATTCCTCAGTTCTGAAGCCAAGCCCACTGTATTCCCAATACTCCAGACTCTCAGCTGATGTAAATGAGCCAGACTGCACTGAGGTCAGCTGGACCCACAGACTCGCACTGGTGCTCTGATCCCAGCTTTGACAAGGACACCGTGGGGCTATTCACTGTCTGGCCCATGTTAGTGTTTCAAATGTATAAAATACTGCATGCAAGCTGAGATGAGATGGCTTGAATGGGATAGGGATTATCAGGAAGCCAGGCTGGGCAAGCAATAGCGTGATGTGCACGCCTTGTCCCATGGCCTGAAAGGCGGCCCCAGGCGCTGCAGTGCAGATCCCTGCTGGAACACCCGGCGGCAGCGGCCACAAGCGGAGCGGGGCTGGACACACCAGCCTTGACAGGCTGTAACAGGAGCTGTGCACCCAGCTGCACGTGCTGTAAAACTCTCCTTGACACCACCACAGTCTGCTCTTTTGGAGCCCTGGAATGGTTTCAGCATTTCTCAGACAGTATCATATCAAATGACTGAAAGTATTTTCAAAGAGGTGTTTGCTCCCCTACATTTTGTTTGAGTTAATAAAATGTGACAGAGTTGGAGAGAAAGCAAAGCACATGTGTTCCTGGAAAGAAAAAAAAAGCCAGTCAACAAAAAATGTGACCAACTGGAGACCAGTGCAATCAGGATGGCTTGGAAACATCTGCAGCCAAAGAATGAGAGAAGGGCATGGAAAAAGAAGGAATGAGGAGGGGAGAAGGCAGCTCTGCAAACCTCAGGCTGCCCTCCATGTCCTGCCCTCGCTGCCTTCTCTTACAGATGCTTATTTAGATGTGACTGAGTGTAATAAGCAGATAAGGCCAGCATGGCATAGGAACCTGCTGCACTTCAGCAACAGCACTTGGCTCCTTGGGAACAGACACAGTCTCCAGGCTAGGAAGGAGAATCAATCTCCAATGCTGACATTCTGGTACCTTTTAGCAGCACTAAATAAAAGATGGTGGCAAGAGGAGAGGACTGTTCTATTTACTTGTAAGTGCCAGAAAACAGTTTTTTGTTTCTTTCTAAGGTCAGGCATGTGTTTGTAGCTTAGAGCTAATTAACATGCTAAATTACCTTCAGCAACTGCAGAGAAAAATCACAAGTTAATTACATGTGACAAAAAAAATTTAAGTTTCTTAGTTCATTTTGAGATAAACAAATGAAACCACTAAGATTTGTTGCATTGGCGGCTTTTCATAACAGGAAATAGTAATAACACATTTCTGTCTGTAGGAACTTCCTCTGGTTCCCCTCTTGGCACCAAGGGAACCATAGGAAGCTGCCTGAAACAGGCACAAAAGCTTTGTTGTGGCAGGAAGCCAGTTCCGTTCACTTTCTGTCTCCTGCTGAGGGTATTGGGAACCCCTGAAAGGCTGCTGGCACTTGGCTGGAACAGGAAAGGAAAGGTCTGTGTCCGGCAGCTCTGCACTCTTAACTTAGACACACAAGGGAATTAAAAGAGGAAAAGTAATGCCCAGATTTCCTCTCCCAAGCTCAGTTTCTCGAGGCGATGCAGCCATTCTCCCTCCAGGACCAGAGCGAGGCAATCTGATCCCAGACTGAAGCCGTCTATGCCCATGGACGGGTACTGCCCTCTGCATTCATGGCAGCCTTCTTGCAAACTAACATTAGAAGGCAGACAACCCCTGTGGCAACAAAATGAAAGCTGAGGTCATCACAAATCGAGTCCTTTGACATGTCACATAAGGTCCCATTAAAGTGTCCACATCCCAGCCTTGGACATCCCTGCCTGAAGTTCCAGCCACTCCAGGTACCATCCTGCCTCTGGTCTGTCAATGTGGCCCAGCTGCAGACTTGGAGCAGGGGCTGCTGCACTGCAAGTTTGCCTCTTATTTTAAGAAGCCTGTTGGTCAGTGCTGCTGAAGTTCTGTCTGCCAGTCACTACCCTGCCTCTGAGTACACAGAGCTCTACAGTGCCCTGTCACTGCTGTGTGGGTACAGGGCTGCCTGGGCACAGGAAACAGGACCTACAGTGCAAAGAGCAGGTAAGGGTCACACTGCAGGTGCCCTGCATGGGACACCTGGAGGAACACATCTGACACTGCCCTGCCAAGTCTGTGCCACTCCAAGGGGCCTTCTATGTGCCAGAGCAATAGAGAGGTCCCTGAATGGTCACTATTAGCCACTGGAGTACATATCTCACTCAGACACACTGTTAAAATACATCTTTCTAATTTGGAAGAGCAGATTTTGCCATCCTCCCCCTCCTCAAGCTCAGAATTGTTAACAAACGCTGCAGTTCAGAGGTATGAACATGGCTGTCCTAATAATGTGTCTCTCTAGATTCTTGTCATGCTGCCCTGGTGATATTCAGTGTGATAATGAAGGCAGCAGGGAAGGAAGAACAGAGAAAATAGCAAACAACCTGGGAATAATGTGGAGTTGCCATGAAGAGTCACAGATTTGCTTACTGGAATTTAGAGCAGTTTGATTTTTTCTCTGAAGTCCTGCTTGCTATAGCAGAAGCCCATACGTGGCAGCAAAACCACTCAATGGGGCTCAACACTGCAAGGGCAGCTCAGGCACAGATGAAAAGGTTTGTCCTAGGCATGTTTTCAGCTCAAAGATACTCTTAGCCTACAAGATCCAGATGGAACGAGGGGATACAAACAGCCCCAGGGCTGACATCACCTCACAGCCTGGAGACATTCCTAGTTAAAATGCAGGAATGACCTCTCCTTTCCAGCCATCCCTGGAAAGCACCTGGGCTGCCAGTCACTGAAGAGATCAAGGGTCAAGAGAGCAGAACGGAAAAATAGCTCCTCCAGTTTGCTGCAGGGCCTCAGGAGGTCATTGCAGCTGGGAGTGAGGGAAAGTGAGAGGGGATGGAGCAAATGAGAGGCAGGACCTACTCGTAGTGGAAGGTGCAGGGATAGGAGGAGGGCCCAGAATGGCTCCATCCATGCACTCTGGCCTTGCCCTTCGTTCTCTCACCCCAGCTGCCTCTTGCCTGCACTCGCTCCTCACCCCCAGCACCAGCAGCACTCCCAGCCCTGTGCTCTCTCCGTTGCTCCCCAGCAGCTGTGGGGATCCGTACGGAGCAGCTGTGACAAGGACTGAACTGAGACCAGCAAGGGATCCAGACTTCTCTGTTCCTCCAAAACTGCAATGCATTGGAATGAAGTTAGCTTTTTCTGTTCTGCTCATTCATCTGAACTTTAATGATATGGTCAAGGTGGAAAAATTTCACTGCTTAACTGGACCTAAAGCAGTAAGAGCCTTTTGCTAGTTCTGCAGAACTCTGTACATATATATTTATCAATTTGTGAGATGATTTTTTTTTGTCTTGACATTTGTTTTTATCTTTCTTAATAGACACAATGTTTAATTCACTGTAACTAAAGACACTGGGATTTTAGTGAGTTTTCTGTCAGTTCCCATAACTCATTTTGATGGGAACCCATTGGATTTTAATGGAAACCTATTAGGTGAACATACTGTGATCATTAATGAACTTGATGTGCAATTATAAGGGAAACAACCTAAAGGTAATTAAAACCTATCAAGACCACTAGGGAATAAAGAGAAAGGAAGTTACTCTTGTTTAAGACAATTAGTGTAGACAATGATCTGAAAACAAAATAAATGATCCCTGATGAAGAAAAGCTGTGTAGGTGGCTACCCTGGAAGATATAGGCCATGCAAACAAGGGTTTCTTTAGAAAACAACAATTACTGTAGTTTTTTCTATTGCAAGTAGTGCTTTCACAGGGAAGTTCAGCCTTTTCCTTCCTATTGCTTAACTCTTTGATGCTTTGCTAATCCTCTGGTTCTCTGGGTCTGGGGCAGAAGAACACAGATTGTTCTGACACCTCTGTGCTTGCATATCCAGGCAGAGGGAAGCAAAGCAGTATTAATCTTTGTTATTTCAGAAGAATCTGCTGATGACATTGTGCCTGGATTGTGCACATGCCCCCCCATTTTCTCTGTGTCCAGAGTAGCTGGAGGGGCTGCATGTGGCCAACAGAGCCCAGGGATGGCAATACCCCAGCAGATGGGTTCCAGGACAGCAGGGAGCAGAGCTGTGTTCCACCCTTGTTCCAGGGACTCAAATGCAACAAAAATTTTCCTTTAGTCTAGTACTGTTCTGCCCTGTTGAAATGCTGCTTGATACCAGGGACATATCCCCCTAACCACAAAAGACCAGCATCTCACTGAGCAAGCAATCTGCAGGCTCAGAAAGTGCCCCCAAATCACTGCTATATTCCTCCAAATCACAAGAAATCTTGTTGCTTGAGAACCACTGGACAATTAAAGGGTCCCTCACTCCATTGTCCCTGATCTGCTGTGCGTGCCTTTGGTGCAGAAACAGGGAACAGAACGTAATTAGCTGGCGGGTGATGTCCACCAAATGTCATCCCTGAACACATTTGCTTTAGTCCCTATTCACCAGCATTGACAGCAAGGCTGCTTCCCCATCCACTGGCAAAGGCTTTCGCCAAGATTTTAGAATTCAACAATGAAACAGGCCTGCAACTAAAACATTTATCTGGCAGTTTTCCCTCTTTAAGTCAAAGTGTTATGTTGGCACACGGCACTGTGGGTGGCGATTTGCCAGAGAAAAGCATGTGTTGGAAAACCTTGCTCAATATTACAGCAATCTCGTGCTCGCAAGCCTCAAACGAGTCGAGGAGGAGACTCTGCCAGGGGGGCTCCAGCATCCGCCCCTTCCCAGGGCAGGCATGGAGCAGAGCTGCACGCTCGCCCCGAGCTATGGACAAATGAGGTGTTGCTGGCCACAGCCTGGCGTGTTACATGTCCTGCTGAGGAGGAGTGCGAGAGCTGGGGGCTGTAGGGTGACTGCCTGGAGTACAAGTCAGCTGGTCAGCAGCAGGCTTTGCAGAGGATAGCTCAGAGAGACATTGTTTTATATTTTTTAAACATTGCCCTGAGGGTCCTTAAGTTTCTTTGGGACCAGCCCAAATGTTGGACAGCTCTGGTAGGCTTTTTATATGGGGCAGACAATCCTCACTAAAGCAGAAAGACCAGAGGGACTTGCCTGTAGTACAGAAAAACATATTGAGGAGGCAGCAGTAACTTAATATGCAAGAGAGGCCTGGATTCAGAAGTCAGTTGCATCATTCATTTAGCAACACTCAAGCCACAGAGCAAGAGCTGGGCTGCCAAGTGTGTGCACTGGGCATTATGCTCCTGCCAAGTTACATCTTAGAGGAGCCAAGGAATGAGCCAGGACAAAAACAAGAGGATGGAATGGAGTAGTTCTGAGCCAAACAAAATCAGGACTCTGCTCCCCCTGGCCTCAGCTGCTCAGGTACGTGGCCAGGAGGACAGGGCCTGTGAGAGCTGTGCCCATCCCACTTGCCAGGTCAGCAGGGCAGAGCCTGTTGCCACAGCGAAGCTCAGCGCCAGCAGAGCTGATCCCCCTGCAAACACTGCCAAGCCCTTCAGCTAAAATGTCCCTCTGGCCATCCAGCTGAAGTTCAGCCCTTTGGGGCGCTTCTAAGCAGAAGGTCTCTGGGACACGAAGTCTGCTGCTGACAGAAGGGGTCTAACTCAGCCCTCGCTTCCAAGGCTGGTGCTGGCAGTTACTGGGTGAGATAGGGGCTCTGCTTTTCAGCCAGCATGGTCGGGGCAAGCCCTCTTCCCAGTGAGAGCACGAGCAGGACAGTGAGAGCAACACACCTTCTGTTGTGAGACAGCTACCTACAAAGCTGTTACCAGAACTGGCAGCTAAGTTAGACATCAAAAAGCCACAAAATAGGTTACCATTCATTCTGCTTTTTCAGCATTATGTACACCTGTATTTCAAAGTCTTCAGACAAAGCCTTATCCTGCTGCCTCATTTCAATCCCCTCCTGCTCCCTCCTCCATCTCCACAACAGCCTTCAGGCCAGATGTTCACCAAGCACGTGGCTCTGTGAATCCCACCAGACAATGGCAAACTGCACCTCCTCTGTCATCTTATTTTTCTCCCTCAGCTATAGTGAGTGACAAAAAACCTTTTTCACATCAATCTTTTTTAATATAAAGTTGTGCAATGCCTCCAGGGTCTGTTTGAGACTCTGGCTGTTGTGCTGTGGCAAGAGTTGCCCCTATGATCACCAGGAGTTACAACCCCCTTGAAAAGTGCAATTTCAGCTTTGAATTCCTTAGTTTGGATTGTGATTTCTCATTACACTTTAAAAATTAAAGCAACAGACTTCAATCCTCTCCTATGTTCATGCAGCTGCAGCACTAGAATTGGCTTTGAATCACCTGGATATAGAAGATGTGGGACAGCTAAGTGTCAAAGGTTCTGGGTGCAGTCTCACAGCATTGCAAGCTCTTGAGCTAAGCCAAGCCCTACGAGCAGTGTAGCAACAGGAAGTGACAGGCCAAGCTGCTACAGCTATCACTGAGTGTGGTTAGAGCAAAAGCAATTTCATTTCCCTTTAATGAGGTTTCCAGGTAAAGCCATTCTGGGTTTTCCAGGACCTTCATCTTGCTCTATTTTAAACTGCCGGCAGGGCAGATGTCGCACAGGAAATCCCAGCGCTGGGCAGCTCTTCCTGCCCAGCAAAGCCTGCTCTCCTGAGCTGCAGAGCAAACACTGGAATCTAGCACACCTCAGTGGAAGTCAGTAGAAGAGCCCCCTTGTCGGGTCTCCTGTGCTTGGAGCACTTTCTGCTCCAGCTGCCAGGCAGAGCAGGAGCCTTTCAGACTGAGAGGTATTGGAAGGCAACCACTCTGGAAGAAAGGGTCACAGAATAAAACAGCCCTGCAGCAGGTACTCAAAGCTTCTGTACAGGCAGAGGAACATCTCACTTCCTCTGAAAAACAACAAAAAATTTTTAAAAAATTGTGTGTAGAGCAGGAGGAGAAAAACATGTGGCTGTGATTCATACATCAACCTTTTGTTAATAAGCCTCTATATTTCTATCTGCTCCAACTCACTGATGTCTGGAGCTGCTGTGTTTTCACACATCACACAATGCATATAGGGTGTTTTCAAAAAAAAAAAAAAAAGATAACGCAGTAATATTGTGCTAGTGCCAGTAACACAAGTCATCCTTCAAACTGCTCCCCTCCTGACAGAAGTGCATGCAATGTATGCGCCTGAAATCCTCCTCAGGAATCCTAGCCTGTTTCGTCTTTACCCTGCATTTGAAATGAAGCAGGAGATGGGAACAAAATCCTTTCATTTTCTGCAGTGTTCTTGCCTTTTGTCTCCGTGGCGTGGCTGGCCTTGCCCCTGCTGCAGCTGAGCCCATTCTTTTGCTCCATGTTCCAGCTGGGATTTTTGACCTTTGGAAGAAAATAGCAGTTCCACCACCAGCAGGTTCTCAGTTCAGAAATACTTCTTCCATAAGGGACACCACTCCATTCTCCTTTCCTCTTTCCCCAGACCACCAGCAAAAGCTTCAATTACCTTTTCTTGCCACTCCTGCAAGCCATTTAATCCTCTGCTTTGCCCTGGGCAAGCTCAGTAACTGCTTTGCCATTGCTTTGTGCCTGTGTCTCCTCAGCTATCTGAAGCAACACAGATCAGAGGAGCAGACACACAGCAAAACTTGAGGTAGGAGGTGGGATCTGGAGTGGTTTCACCTTTTTGCCTTTGTTTCATATGACTCTCTTCAACCCAGCTGCTTCTGATGGAGGCCATGAAAAGGACTTGAAAATGCCCACAGAAATGAGGGAATAACATGGGATCCAGGATGTCGTATCGTATTTGTTGTTCCAACATAACATATCTAGACATTAATATTTTGTCCTTGGATAGATTTACATGATTTTTGGTGTTTGCATTCCCTACATTTAATGGAACCATTCCAAACCTGTCACAGTCACTCCAGGCTGTCACAGGCCCTTCCTGTAGGGTGGGTATCAAACCCCTGTTTCTGCCTGTCTGCAGTCACCTAAACCAGTCCCACACTGAGTCCCTGCTTCCCAAGACACACAACTTCCCTGTGCCAATATAATACGCGAATCGTACCTGTATATCACATTAGCACTGTGATAGCCTATTTTCATCCCAATCCTCACACTTACTCCTGGCTCTAAATTGTTCTTTATAAAGAGGTCTGCAGGGACCTTGTTATTTTTATTGCTGTAATAAGGCAGCTCTACAGGAGAGAAGGAAAGTGTTTAGAAAGATAGTAAAGGCCCTGGGGCTGTCTGAATGTCAGGGAAGGCCTGTTGCAGAGGCCAAGGAACTTGGGCTCTCGCCTTGGTGAACACTAATCAATTTGGCTTGCAAAATGTGTGCCAGACAATAAAATATGAAGGGTGGAGGTGCCCAGCTCAAGGATTAACCTGCACCAGGATCTCTGACCAAGAAAGGAGGAAAACAGAAATACAACCCCTCCTCAGAGGGTGCTTTGTGGTGATGCTCCTCCTTCCATCTCCAGGGACCAGGCACCTTTAGCCACAATGATTGGAATCCCGGGGAAATGCTCCGAAAAAGCAAATTACCAGCAGCACTTTTATGTATTTCAAGTAATTCAAAGCACAGGCTCATCAGGCAGGTGATTAATGATGTTACCCAAGGTGTGTGCTCAGCAGCCCGGTTAGAGGACAATGGATAGATAGATAGATCGATAGATAGATAGATAGATAGACAGATAAAGTGTCCCACGGACTTGGAGGAGATGAAGTAGCACATGACAGGTGAGAAGTGCCCATCAGTAGAGAATCAGTATGCTGACTGAAACAGCCATCAATCCCATCAGTGCCACTGTCTTCTCCAAAAGGAAATCCTCCAACATGCATGACAGAAGGTCACAGCCTGGATTTAATTTCCAAATCATGCAGCAATAGTGCAGAGAGAGAGAATGCTGAAGGTAGAGCAAGTGTAAGAGACTTGCAGGGTTACAGCTGAAGCAAAAACAAACATTAAACAAATTAGGTGACAAGAGCTGTGCCCGTCCTTACCACAGCCACTCTGGCTGAGCAGAGATGCTCCGAATGCTTTTGACCAAATGTCAAAAATCAGGAAATGCTGTTTCATCAAGAACAGAAGTGCACCCTGGGAACATGGGCAGCTCAACAAAGCTTGAAATAGGAATACTTCTGAACAATTTGTTCCTACATTCTGAACTCTATATCCCTATATACTTTATTGTTATATATCATCTCTGACACTTGGAAATTATTGCAAAGAAATGCTTCAGTATTAGAGATTTGTAATGGTTAGGTAATGCTACTTTGCAGGTTTTTTCCCAACTGAAATATTTCAGATATTTTGACTAATATAACATTTCAACATTTTGATTTTTATCACAATTCAGGACCAAAAAAAATAATTCTGAAATACCAGAATTTCTTGGGGGACCAATATTTTGTTTTCCAAAAAGCCTTGTTGCTGAGGAGAAACTAAAAAGTTAGTGTCTTGGGAAGTGATTCAGTGCTGCAACAGCATCTCTGACATGAGAGTACACTGTACTAATAGATGAGGCTGTTGTATGATGCTAATGTGGAAATTGGAGCTCCAGCAAGCCGTTCATCTCCCTGGTGAACAGCTGAGCTCAGTAGCTCACAACTGTTTGCTTTTTACGCTCCCTTGTTGTTGCCATGAGGCCAAGAACACATATTCAGTTCCCTCAGCATTCCTGCAAGACTTAATACTCATTCCAGGTTCCCTCTTGGCACAGAGAATTTGCTGGCTTGATCCAAAAGTGAAAGCCTCTTTTCTTGTCTCAATCCCATTGCTTTCAGCAAAGTGGCAACTCGCTTTTCCGAGCACACTGGGATTGAAAGAGCGAGCTCCCCACTCCATACCTGTGTGACCCACAAAGGCTGGGCCTGCAAGATTTGCAGTGGGAGCTGTTCTGCCACCATTATCTCAGAGTTCCTTTTCAGATCCTACAAGGCAGTGATTGATCTGCCCATTGCATTGGGTTTGACTAACATTTCATTACCTGTCCCCACTGAAAATGTTGTTTGATTTAGGTTCAAAGAGCTCATTATGTAGGGCTTTTTTTCCTCAGGAAAAAAAAAAAATGAAATGCAGAATAAGGGAGTATCAAGTCCTGAGCTAATTACAATTTGCCAAGGTTTGGTTGGTGTATGAGTGTGTCTGAGATTTTGCTCATTACCAGTTGTATAATATGATTTCTACTGCACAGTTAATTAGTACCCAAAAAATAACCTAAGGAATTTACACAAGCCTAGTTGGGGGACAAGAAATAAATCACTGAGGAGTAGGTCTGGAGAAAGTCCCCAATGAGGACACTTTCAGTATTGATGTAAAACACTCAGAGGTTTAGCTTTCAAAACAGACATTTTGGGAGAAGCTCTGAAGCATCTCAAGGAGAGTCTCTGTGCCATATGCAGACAGTTGAACTCCATCTCATTCCACAAGCTCAGTGCTTTTATGTAGCTGATGTCAGCAATCTCCAAACAGGCCCCAGCCCAGGCTGGGGATCCTGGTGTCCATTGCCTTGGCGGAGGCACCGAGGTGACGCTCAGCCTGGCTGCAGGCAGCTGCCTGTCATCGCAGCACTTGGCTTCCAAGACTCCCCCTCTTTCAACAGTTCTTTCCAAACGCCTGAAGCTGACTTAAAGAAACTTGACTTAAGCACTAGCATAGACACCTCTTCCTTCCACCACCACCGTATTTACCCTGAGACAGTGGAAAATATCATTGATCCTTTGAATTCAAGAGAGCCAAGATAGACCAGTTGACAGATCTGCTCCCTCACCATCAACCAGGCTCCCTTTGGTTATGTATAGACACGTGAATTACCTTCCCAGCTGTGCAATGTGACTGAAGAATAATCATCTTACTCGTAAAAGGCTTTATCTTGGCTAGTGTTGTTCACCACTGCAGGAACGAGACATACTGGAAAGATGCCACTTCAATTTTGAGGCAGATGGGTTTTACGATACTTGGGGGTTTGGTGGATTTGGTTTGTTTTCCAAGGTCATTGAGCTATTCCGACCTTTGGACTGAACCTAAAAGGACTCTCTGCAAAGTCCTTCTAAACCAGTTCATTCAGTCCTACTTTCTGCCCTTTTCAATTCAAGATGCTTTTGCCCTTTCAAACATGTGCAGTTGTTCTGTCATGAGTTCTACCAGCCAAAACAGAAAATAAAATTTACTATGTACACAAGCAGACTCTCAGTGAGCCTCTTCCAGCAGCTTGGCAAGAAATAAAGCCTACTGGGAAGTATTAAAACCAATGACCATCCCAGACTCTTTAAAAAGAAGTTAGATACCAGTAACCCAATATGTTGCTGTAAAATGTCTTGCTCTCTCTACGTCTGTGTTTGTCATCATATCAAAGCCTACAAGTGGTCTCCACGTTGCCTGTATTGGAATTCTTCTTTATTCACCACTCCTCCCAAATCTGATGTGATCTGCAAACTAGGAAATCTTGCTTTCTATGTCCTCAGCCAAGTCTTTCATACACTGTAACTATCAGAAAGACCAGGATCCGCCAGTGCAGTCTCCTACAGTACACGCTCCTTTATTAACTTGTCTTTCATCTTGAAAGGCTTCTATTTATGCCTCCTTTCCCCACTCTGCTCCTGTCCTCTGGCCAATTTTCAATCAGTGAGCCAATTCTTCCCCTTTCCAACTCCCCACCTTTAGACATTAACCTCCGACGCGGGACCCTGTCAAACACCGTCTGAAGATCCAAGCCTCTCCTGACTCCTGCTTAGCCTCTTGTCTATGCCGACAGGAGTGTATGTTCTAAAAAAAGAAATTTCCAAAAGTTAGCGAGGCAGAAAAGGTCCTTTCCGGAAACCATACTGGCTATCTTTGGTCAAGCTGTGCGTTTCTCAACAGGCCACCTTTCATCTATTAAAACATTTTCTAAGACTTGTCTTCACCTGAAGGGAAACGAACTTCCCTGCAAGACCCTGGTGCACATCTGGGTCGTTCCTTAAATAATGGTGGGAGGCTGTCCGCCTTCCACCTTTGAGGAATCTCCTGCAAAACACTTCAGCTCTGTGAAGTGCCTGTGAAAACCTTTCCAATTTAGACCCACAGTTCCTTTAACCTCTTTAATAAGAGAGCCATGGAGTAGGGGGTTTGGTACCAACCATCCACTTCACACCCTCCAGCTCCCTGAAAGCTTCGTTTTCTATGCTCTCTTATCCTTTGAGGAATAAAGTCTGGTTTCCACCTTTCTACTTACAACTTTGGTCCAGGCAGCTCCTCTCTGACTCAGGTGTATTCTCTCCGCCAGTAGCCAAGCCTGATATTTCTACTTGCCTTTTCTCTACTTTACAACCAATAGATTAAAACAAAATTAGTTTCTGCCTTTGCAGCCAGCCCTTTTCTTCCTGCTGACGAGCAGACTCTGGCAGCTTGTTCTCACCTGCTCAGCTCCAATGCCAAAATGTCCCCAATTACCAAAGAATCCCATATATCCTGCTCTGCGTGTGATCATTCCTACACCATTACCTGCCGCTCAATTCATAGGCTCTCCCAGAAGCAGCAATAAACCTGTCTCTATGTGCCACTTTACACCCACATTGAGTCTCCTTGGTCTCCAAGGAGCATCTCAACTCACAGTCACCTTTCTGCCATGCCACTTATTGAGATACCTGTGTGCACAAGCAGCTTCCTTCCTCTCATGCCACACAAGGAGATGAATGTCCTATGTTGCTTACAGAGTCACATAAACAGGTATTTTCCCAGGCCACTAGGTTGTTTTGCATGATTAGAAAGAGCTGATTTAAACACATTCCCACAGTTTCACGGGCTTGTTACAGTCCATCATGGGGAGTGGCTGCAGTTCGTATTCTCCCTTTGTTCTCATTGCCCTGGACAAAGATGCTACATCTGTAAAATGGAGAGGAGCAGCATCAACACTTAATTTGGGCAGTTGTTTTTGAGTTTGAATCATTGCTGGTGCTTAGTGTTAAGTGATAAAAGGACCAGCCCTAAATAATTTCTAAGTCCAGCAAGGACAGAACTCTTCACAGGCTGCCCAGTTCATCCAAAATGTCCTGGTGTAGGAAGAAGTAAAAATGGTTCTGCTCTATCTGCCTGACTTCCATGTTCTTCCCACCAAGGCACGGCAACTCTTCCCTTCAGCTTCTCTTTTACTGTCCTGCATTTAGGCCATCCAAGGCAGAGACAGTTCCTCACCAGAAGCCCTTCCAGTCTCCAGGAGAAACAGCAATAAAGCAGCAATTCTTCTGGCAGCTGGTGGAGCAGAAGACTGAGAACCAAGCTCGTGGCTCTTCATGGCATTGTCCCAGGCAGACACTCTGGCTGACGAAGCTTTACACTGCGGGCTACTGTGAGCAGCAGCTATGTGAAGAGGAAAAACAGCTGCTCCTCTGGATTTTCCTGAATTCTTCTGAGTCCAAAGGCTCCCCAGCCCCAGCTGCACCGACCTGGCCAGGCATGGCCAAGGGGATGGTTCATTCTGTAGGGAAGAAAGTAGGTCAGGTCTCTCACAGGTGCTTTTCAGGCTGCCTCTTATGGCCTTGATGAGACCTTAAACCATCAGCTCAGCAGAGGTGGCAGGAAAGGCTGGAAAGGGGGACTGGCCCTGGCCAGCACAGCCAGGGCTGCAGCATGGACAGGACAAGGCATCTCCCCTACTCCAGCATCCTGGCTGCAAGGTCATCTGCCACTTCAGCTCCAAGCCCTGACTGCAGCAGACTCTCCTTGTCCTCTGGACTGCACCTCCTTCCCGTTGGCTCCAAAGATAGTCAAGGTCACATTTGCTGAGTTCCAGGCTCCACAGAATCTTTGTTTGTTTCAGACAAGCCGGGGGGGAGCAGACAAGAGAGAGTCAGTCAGTGTTATCACAACTAATGCAGCTCATTAGAATTGTTTTAAGCTCTGAAAGCAAATGAATATCTAATGAGATTTCCCCCCAGGTGTAATTAGCAATAAGCTTTACATTGCACTAAAAATACCCTCCAATTTTTTGAAAAACTAAATGCAGATAACTGGAAGCTCTAGTTACACTTAATGAACTGAACAAAGCACATTGAAAACTAAGAATATTTTAATTGTGTTTATTTAGCCTTCAGCAAAGGATCCAAGACATTTTCATAATCATCAAATTAATTTCAAAATGCTCCTTTGTAAGTTGTCCAGCCAGCAATGTCGATGTTGATCATATTCAGAGGACTACTTCCTGATCGGACAGTCCATTTACTAAACAGTGCATTATTCAAGAAACTGGAGACATCTCTTCACCAATTCTTTCTCCCATGGGCAGTTTAGAGTATAAAAAGAATTTATTGATGCAAGAAGAAACACTGCAGTTCCGGTTAGTGAAAATAATTATGATTACATATCTTCTTTCTCCATATTTGTCCCAAAAAGAATGGTGAGTAAAATATTCACTTTCTTTAAAATTCCCAAATATTACTAAAGTAGGTATTACCTTTCACATTCACTTCAGCAAGAAGTTGACTTCGTATCACTGAGTATCCCAAATGACCAATTTATTTTGGCAACTATCAGCCAAAGCTGTCTAAAACTCTGACCTTTGAAGGAAAAGAAGCTACAACTTGATACATGTATCATCTTTCCCTAGAAGTCCTTAGGAGTCAATCCTGGTTTTGATTAAACCAGGAAAATACCAGTAAGATTTTGTGTCATGGTTTCTCTTCCTCTGGTGGTTGGTGGTTGCTGCCAGGCTTCCGAGATGGAGTGTGAGGTGGCCACTCTCCATCAGATACCTCCATCCTCAACCTGCAAACAGAGCTTGAGCCAAAGAAACAATTTCATAGAATGGGAGAAGTGATGAGACCTTTCCTGGGAACTATCAGTACTGTTCTACTAGAAAATTCAAAATCCCACTCAAGTCCCTTAGACTCCCCTGCACTTTCATCACAAATAACAGCGTGGCTGCTTCTTCACAGCTTCATCCGCATGTCCCTGAACAAGCATGGAAGAGCAGGACACAGGAAGGGACCATGGCAACTCTCCCGCTCCTGCTAATTGTGCTCCATGAGTGGCCGCTGGAGCCTGGCTGGGGCCAGCCCGGTCGCGCTGCCTCAGCCGGCCCAGGTAGTCACATCCCATCCATGTCCTTTGTCTCCATGCTCACTGGCTTCCTCTGAAGCATCGCAAAGGAGAGTTAATTAATTCTGATCACTCCTAATAGTCTTCTAGGTCACAAATTGGTGATTCAGCTTCATTAATTTGATTTCTAACATTTCATCCTTTGCACTCTCTGCCCGATTAGCTTCTTGAAATTTAGTTTCAGTAAATGGGATGAGCAAGGCAGAAACTTCCAAAGAGATTTTCCTCACTGGCATTTGGAGGACACGCCACAGCACAGAACCCCCAGACTCACAGCCAGGGTGCGGTCACCTCAATTTTGCAAACTTCCTGATGATGGGGTGGTGTGGCCAGGCTGCAGTCCGAGTCACTTTGCAAAGGAAGCATTAATCCTCCTTTCACTCAGACAGGTCTAAATCAGGAAAAGCACCAGCGCAAATTGCACTAGAGCAAGACTAGCACAGGAGAAAAATCAGACCATAGAACGTCTGAAAAGAACAAAGAACTAATTTTTCTGATAGTGTTTTTAAATAAAAGCTGACATTGATTTGTAGGAGTATGCAAGCAGAGATTACATATACTGAAAAATTCTCTAATCCCTCAGGCATCTACGCAGGCAATGCTGGGAAACAAAGCCCATCATGTCAGCCACACTTCGGGGGAGTAAGGACACTGTGAGCCACCGAATGCTGTCCCTGGTCTTAAGGCATTCTTAGACAGGTCATTGCTATATGACCTCTAAAAAAGGAAATATTGCAGGTAGAGCAAGCAAATATACTATATTTGGGATCTGGGTGCAGTTTAAAAACTAAAAGACATTTTTTTAAATGACCCAAAGATCATTATGGCTATATTTCTGATTTTCAGATGAGAAAGCCAGATTGTAACATGGTATGTTCATATTTGTCTCCCTGTGATAAGTTTTTATTGTCTTCTACTGTACAGCATAACTCTTCCAATGGGAAACCGAACCCATTTCTTCCTTGGGTAGGACCTAGTCCTCCTTCACAATAAATAAAAGCTACAGAATACTAAAACATTCCTGCCAATCAATGCTGCACACACAAAAATCATTATTTCAGATGCAGCAGGGGGAAAGAGGGCAGGAATAACATCAGTTGTATAGAAAAGCAGCATGTAATTCTGTGACACTGAAAGTTTCATTAGAAGGTCAGAGGAAAACTAGTAAATGTTCCATGGTCGAGGCAGAAAATTGTACCTTTGTCTCCATACAAATTCCTGAGGAGCAACGTCTTCTAGCCCTGAAGTTCATTGTGAATGTCAGCCCAAGCCATGGCTTTTCAGCCAGGTTTGAATCAGAGAGGTGTGCGTGGTTTTGCCACAAAACCACAAGGTAATACAAGTTTGGGGATATTCTACCAACCCTAAGCTAAAGTTTATCAGAGCAGAGCCACGTGAACTCAGGTCCCACCTGCCTGGTGGGTTTCACTGCAAAAACATCACAGAGCTCGAAAGGAAACGGATTTCTGAGGCCAGTGTAAATCTTGGGGTGAAAATATTTTCTAGGAAATTAGTTGAAACATGCAGATGTACACCCAGAGCAGCACAACCTGAGAGAGAAAACAAACCACAGCTGTGGCTGGAAAACCCCCTGCCCTGTCGGCAGCACAGCTTTTCACATCACAGGAGCCAATGAACAAGTGCTCGAGTGTTCTCACTGCTCAGACATGTGCAACCTGGACCCTTCTCTGGGCTTATTGTTCCCTTGCAAAAGGCCCATTTAGAGCAAGCCCAGCAAGCCTGAGAGGGGAAGGAGGACAATGGCAATCTCTCCCATTCAGCAGCACAGGCCTAGGAAATATTTGCTACTCCAGGAGAGCAGCAGAGGCGCCTTTTCAAAGCTCCCTTTGCTGGGAGCTGAGTGACAGCTGAATCACAGTGCTGCTTTCCAAGAGCCAGACCTCAGTAGCACTGCCAAGAGTGGCCCGTTGTATTCAGAGCCCCGACACAGCTGCAGTTACTGGGAGGTCCTGCCATTGTCCTCCCCCAGCAGAAAGATGTTTCTGTCCCCCCTTCACAGACCTCCATCGCTGCCCAGTACAGGCAGGCTGAATGAAAATGTCAGCAGCAAGCACGGAGCAGATGTGAAGAGACCATGCTCTCTGACCTGGATTCACCCATCACGTGGGCTAACGCTGTTCGATTGAGAACCGCTTTGTAAGACAAGTTCAGGGGGATGGGATGCTGCCACCCCCAGCAGCCTGAGCACGGGGCACAAATCTGACCAGCTCAGGAATGGGTCTTTAGGGCAGGCTGAGAGAAATTCTGCCAGGGAGTCATCCAGGGAGAGATCAGCACCATATGAGCTTTGCAGGATTTGTGCACTCAGAGTGTATGGAAAATTCTCCCTGTCTAATCCCCCCCTTAAATTCTGCACAGTACACATGGGTCACAGCTAATACCCCTATTCTGAACAGTGACCGCAGGCTTTAAGTCCAAGCTTTAGTAGAAATAAAACCAATAAAAAGCAAAAGTTTTAGAAAGCATTAATAATATAATATAATGTTTCCTGGAAGTAAGGCAAACAGTTTGTGGTACCATTCTGTCTCCAGAATAGTAAAAGAAAATTTATTCAAAACAAACAAAAAAATAAAAGTTAAAATAACTAGTGTACTTTCACAATCCAAAGTAAATAAGATGCAGAAAAAACCAGAGCTGAGTAAACTGAGAGAAAAATGCCAAAGATGTTCAAAACAAATTTTAAGCAAATTTTGTCCCCATTATGTTTGTGACACTTCTTCAGTGAATGCTAGAACTGCAATTCATTAGCCCAGTGCTCACGGTGAGATCTTAAATATTCATCAGAAGCACATCCAAGTGCCTGCCTACACAAAGACTCATCTCTGGCCTGTCCCTGTGCCCCAGAAGAGCATTCACCACCCTGGGACCTGCCCACAGCTGCAGCCAAACATATGGGCACAGAGCTACAGCCACTGAGGAGAGCACCAAACAGCGCGACTGTGGCTGGGTAAGAAAAGGAAAGGAAAGGGGAAAGACTTGGGAGGTCTGTCAATGGGGCAAGCAGTGTGGTCCAGGGGGGATTTTACTTCATTTGGGAAACAACAGGACACTTACGGAAGGGCCTGTGCTCCTGGGGATAGTACAGGAGAGCAGCTGCTTTACACTGTCAGCCAGATCAGAGACAAGTCTGCATCCAAGGGCTGGATGTGAGCCAGGTGTACTAAATGACTACAGAGATACCTAAGATACAGGGATGGTAATCTCTCACCAGGTTTGAAATGCAGATGAGGGTCTGCAGAAAGGGCAGCAACACAAATATCTTGGAGCTGAGAAAAGCCAACTTTGAAGGGAAATGAGACAAAGCTGAAGGAAATTGGCTGGGATTCAATAAATCCTGAGAAATGCACAATGGAAAGAGTTTAATGCAGTCAGAAATTACACTAGAACAATTCTACTTTACAGCATTTTTTGCATCATCAGAATTTTTTTCTCGTCTCTCTTGGTCAGTGGCAGAAGCCAAAATTTCACAAGGAAAAAGTCTCATTGTCAAAGTACTAAAAACATGGGATCCATGGGATCCCCGACCGCTCTCAGCCGAGGAAGAAGGACCAGAGCAAGGCAAAGCCGGCGCAGGGAGCAGGCGCGGGTGTCGGCGGGGCTGCGCGAAAGCCTCGGCAGTTTGTACCTGCCCTGGAGGGCTCTCAGGTGTGCAGGAGGAATGGCCGCTCCGTCAAACAGCTCCCGGCAGTAAGGTCAGTGCCGTGAGTGACAGAATAAAACTGGAGGGACGGAGCAACTTCTTACCCACACTTCAAAGCAAACAAAGTGCCAGTACAGACAGCACAATGGGGCCATTGAAACCGGAGAGTGATAATGGGAGAGGAGGCGGCACCATCCAGCTTAAAACCAAAGCAGATTCTTCCCAGAACTCACTCCCAGGGGCATTACAAACTGAAGGAGAAAACAAGAGAATAAAAATAGATTCAACTCTGATCCACAGTAATTGCACAACAGGGATGATAGGGATCTCAGAGGTGGAGATCGTGAAGCGGCAGAATTTTAGAAATTAAAACTGTGTGAACCAAGAATTAAAGCAGAAGTTGATGAATCTGGAAACTACAACCTAAAATGCTGCTTCAGCTCTGGGCTCACTGGGACCTTTCTCTCCGTCCAAGAAAAAGGCCTTAAAGGATTCCTTCTGCCTTGACAAACAGCCCCTTACAAGGAAAGTGGGGTATGTGCAGCTTTTACAGCCACTAAACCCCAGGAGAGGGAAAACCATTCTGCCCCCGGCCCTGGCTGTAAACAGAGCAGACATGAAGCCTCCACCTCTGTCTTCTCCCCAGCTCTGTAGTTATCCTGATGAACTACTGTTTTCCAGCCCAGCAGGATTGTTCCAGCTCTCAGTTCCAGGGAGAGCTCATACTGAACAAACGATACGAGCTCTAACTTTAAAAGCTTGCTCTTCCCATGTATCTGTCTTTGTCCTGGTTTTATCTGCCTCAAAAGGCAAGATCATTTTGACTAACAGAAAGTAATTAAAATGAGAGAACTGAGTCTTAAACCACTTCACATTTGAATTTCTTCCAATTTACTAACTTCTAAGTAGGTTAGACATGTTGAGCAGAAGGCCTGAGCCAGGAGCAGGCACAGCCCTTGGGGTTGGGGCACAGGAGGGGTGCAGAGCGTCAGCGCTGCTCCGCATGTGGGGAGTGGCCACAGGATAGGACTCCAGCCCAGGGACAGCGCCACGTCCAGCAGTTCCTGTGCACGTTCTCTTCTCCCATCTCTTGCCAAGACATTGCCAGTGTCCTCACCTCCCAGGGGAGGGCAGATCAGTGCCACAGAGCCTGGGCAAGTGCTGAGTGCAGCTCCTTTTCTCTGTGCATATCAGCAGGTTTGGAACAGGGGTAATCACAGCCACTTTTCTGTGCTAAAAAATAGTGACTCATTCTTCCTCCCCAGACCAACTACGTGATGGAGAGGAGAGATACACTTTGTTTTCTCTTTCTTTGCCTTCTGGTCTCTGGTCCATTAGCTGAATTCATTTCATGTTTTAAAATGTTCTCATAAAACCACAAAGATTAGAAATATCTTTTGTAACGTGAGAGCTCAAGTTGCACAAAAAGCCATTTCTTTCAGTATCTGGAAGAAAAAAAAATTCCATCAAATATTGCAGGACTTAGTCACACTACTAATAGGATGCAGTGAGCCCTCTTCTAGCAATCACAGCATGATCTGAGCACCTTGTTCCCAAGAAGAGTTCTGCCTGAGGAATAGGCGAAGTCGGAGAGCAAACCTTCTGCTCTCACTGCTGCCTCTACCCAAGACCTTGAGGAGCAGAAGCATGGCTTTTCATGACTGACAGTTCTCTCACACCTGTAAAAAATATTTACACTATCACATGTACTCCTATTTAAAGAGTATCTCCAATCTCCCTGCATTTACAGAAGGAGCACAGGCCTGATGAAGAATGGAGCACTGGGTCTCAGCGTCACACTAAATTTATACGGACCTCAGAGTAGAGGCATATGTCATTTTTCTCTGATTAACACATTTCAAATGGGATCCAGACGAGTCTGATGGGGAGACAGGGTCTGGAGGGAAATGAGGTGGTTTTGATTCGAACCCTGGCTTCCATCAAAATGCTGTGGTCTGCTTAGAATGTCTGCAGACATCATTTTACAAGGCACATTTACACACAAAATCCCTGGGGGTTTTAAACACTGACTTGCAGCAGGACCCAAACTAGAAACTTGTGCAACCAGACTGCCTGGAGCCCCTGCCTGCACCTTCAGAAGGTGCCGAGATGCAGTGGCTGCACCGCACCACGCAGGCTCCTGGCAAGAGCAGGCACTGGCTCTGTACTCCCACCACAGAACCTGTGCTACCTCACTCAGACAGTGGGGATTTGTTCTTTCAGGATGTTCTACACGTGCCTTAGAACTAGATTTCTGAAAGCAAACCCTTGGCCTTGTTGCTAGCTTTAGGGTCCACTGCAGCTACCCTGGAGGAAATGTTTCCTTCATCCTGGCTCCTGGAGCAATGCCCAATGCACGAGGCAGCATCTCCTGTATTTTAACTGTCTGGTAAATCCTTCAGATGCATCTGGCTCACAGTTCAAGCATTCGAACCAGCCTTGTCCCAGGATAACAAACTACCCCAGTGTATTAAGAGCGATGGCTTATGCCTTTCCGTCTGAGCGCACAAGAGAACAGTAGCAAAGTGTCACCATTCTTAGCTAATTTGGCACTTCAAGCAAGAACAGGGCTTTTATCTCTTCCTTTTCATTACAACATGGTGAGACAAACATTTGATATCAATAAGTAACTAAGCTGGCTACAGAGGACAAACAAATAACTGCAGACGGTTGTTTGGTAAGTGATGAGCCTTTTTGGGCTCAATCACCACCTGTAGGCAAGCTTTGATTCAGACATGAGATCATGGAGGAGAAAGTCAGGCACAAAGCAGCCACACACTAGAGCAGCACCTCATCTCTTCTGGTACCTGGGACAGCAAACAAGTGCAACTCCTGTAAACACCAGTGGGGGAAGGGGCAGAGGACATTTCTCCAATGCAGCTCTTTTTTCTACCCGAATTAATATCTATTCTTTGCACATGTGCTCCTCCCTATTCCCACCCAAGCACACAGACTGCACTGTGTGACGATCTCAGCAGTGCAAAGGCTGCCCAAATAAACAATTTCATGTCACTTCCCCCTTAAGAAGGGACTGGAGACTGTCTTTCTCACCCATGTATATACACGAGCACACACCAGAGCATCAGCCTGAAAAGCCTTTCCTTGGCACAGGAGACTTAGGTAGTGGCAGCAATGCAACAGCTTCGTTCTCATTCACACAGCCAGGAGGAAAATGGCTTGAACCATAACTGAATCTGTACAGTGAGGAGAATTTGGTTCTGCTTCAGGGAAGTGCAGCCAGGCTGAGATGCTGCTGAGGCCAGGAAGGAACCTCAGTGCGTCAGCCTGGCACAGCAGGACTGCGCATGGAGCTGGCTCCTGACCCTGGAGGGCTGAACCTGACACAAATGTTTCCCAATTCCGACTCCAGTCCGGGACTTCTTTGGCCTGACAGCATGTTTCACCTTTAAGCGAAGCTCAAATGTCAGCCAGCCGCTAAGCCAAAGGGGAGCGGAGCCGTGAGCAGCACCAGCACGGCAGCAGGTGAAGGCGGGGAGCGGCTGGCGGCTTTCACTGCGCTGCTGCCAGTCCAGCGGGAGCAGCAGCAGCGCCTGAACCGGGAGGTTTAACCGGGGGCTGGTTCGGACTCCAATATCAAACCTAGTAGCCACTAGATGGCAAACTCACAGCCCGAACTGCACACACTGACCGCCAGACTCCTCCAGGGCTCTGAAATCAAGGGTGCCAAAAGCCAGCGGGAGGGGGGGGGACGTGGGGCTGAAACACCAAACACGACTGGGTCCTTCACCAGGTTCAGTCTCTCCGTGTGTTTCTGTCCCACCACTACACTGCACAAAGATGAGCCATAAACGTTGTGCTGCCAACTGTGTAAACCAGCTCCTGGTGTTAATGTGGAGGTCCAAACATCCCAGGCACAGCTATGGCAGAAGGGACAAAACAAGATTCCAACACATCCACTAAAAACATATTGCTTAAGCCAGAAAAAAAACCCTGCAGCCTGCAAATAACATGGCTAAAGAAGCCCAGATTGCAGATGATGTATTATTCATTGCTAACATCACTGTAAGCCTCCAGCCAATCTCGCTTTTTCAGTGCTGGCTGCAGGAGAGGTGGGGGCACTATGTAAATCAGCAGTATCTTGCAAATGACTGTTACATATTAGCTGCGTGGCTCTGAAAAGAAATTAATTGCATGGTAGCCAAAGCTCTACACAAGCAATTGTCTTTGTCTAGCAAAGTGGCCATTTGTATTTTATCTCAGCCTGTTATTATCCTGAATCAGTTCTTGAGCAAAGATCAAAGCTAGGCTGGGTAAAGCAGTCCTCACTCATTACATGCCGATAATTTTTCTAAGCAGAAGTCCTTTCCAGGAGCTGGAGTCACAGCAATGGGCACTGCAATGTGCAGGGGTTCCGCAAAACATCTGTGTCACACTAAGCCAAAATTTCAACCAAGATGCTGAGGGCAGCTGCCCATCCCACACCCAGAGAAGACGGATGGTCAAAATTGCTGTGCATCTGCAGGAATACAAGGGCAGCAATGTGACGGTAATTTTACAGAAAGCTCTGAACTTTTCCTTCAGCTACAAGGGGAAACATGCCTTGCTTCAAGAATAACAGCAAATAGATACATTTTTATTTAGTGTCCAAACGTAGAACTCACCTGTGATTTTACCATGGTGTTGTACAGGGCACAACAAACTCTGAGGCAGTTCATTTCCCTTGTATGACTGTAACACAGAGCTGATCAAAACAAATTTCGTTTTCACGCCAATTCAAGTTAATGCTCCCCAATAGTAGTGTTGTTTGTGCACTCAGAGTAGCAGCAGTGCTGTGTAGCCAGACTCAAATACTCTTTTCATCCATAATTACTTTCAGAATGTCAGGAAAGAATAAACTCACAATTCTGCAAACATTACTGCAAATATTTTCCTCACCTGATGATACTATTTCATGCCCATTAGCAAATTCAACCTAAATGTAGTGGATCCTACTGATCCCTGGTTTTGAGTGTGAAAAGCCTGTCACCAGAAGAATTCGTTCCCAAGATTACACTTTCATAGAACTTATCAATACATTTTGCACTATCAGTGGTCAATTACAGAAACTCCAATAGATCAGGGGATCACCAAAGCCAAGGTGTGCTTTGGTCATGACACTCACAATAACCATCTGCTCCTTGTGACTGTGAATTTCAGCTCCAGAAAAAGGTATTTTAATTGGTCCACTTTCCAAGAATCCAAACTGAAGAACTCTGAGGTCCATTCATATGGCTCATCCATATATACCCTCTCTGCTCTGCCTTTTTCAATTACATGGATTTACACTGGATAAATTTCTCCTGAAAGTGTGCTGTGCAGACTTAACCAACAACACATTGCTCCCTTTTGCTGTCCTGATTCTGCTGTTTCCCTCATTTGCATCTGCTCCTTTAAGTTGTTGACCCATCTCATGACCGTGTCCGTTATGACTAACATATTTGATCAGTATGTTGCAAACCTGAGCACTGCACTTGCCCATTTAATGAGCAATATTTTAGACATTTTCCAAACTTCCTGTCACCAGCATTAGCTAACACACGAGCGATCCAGACAGACTCTTTTGTTCTGAGCAGCTGTGCTGTAAAACAAGCTGAGTATCTCTACGGCCACAAACTGCTCTCCAAGGTCTCCCCATCCCCAGTCTGCCATATGTTGCCCCTATAGCTTGTACAAACTCTTTCATTTCCTCTCTATCCTGTTGCATTTCATCAGGTTTCACTAAAGCACACATCAGCATCCGAAAGCCCGGCTGTTTGTGGTGCTCTGTGCTCTGCTCTGTTTTGCAAAGGGCACACAGCTTTTCCATGTAGATCCTTACATGGTCTCTCACTAAACTTCTCTGGTTTTTAGGGTTTTCAAACCCTTCTTTGAGCCTTGTAGCCCACTTCACTGGAGTGCTGTGAGCACTGGAGGTGCCACAGCCAAAGCAGTCCATAGCAAAGACAGTGCTGGGTGGCTGTGCTGCAGTGGGGCTATCTTAGGTCAAAACCAGGAAGTCAAAGACATTTAGATAAGGAAAACCACACCATTTGGCTACCAAACAAACAGACAATATCCAGCACATCCAGAACTGTGGAGAAAAAGGCTTGCGTCAAGAGCAGATTTTGAGAAAAGCAGAGAGAACCATGGGTTGGAAGCAGCCATTTGGAAAGGCAGAGGACATGCTCTAGAGACATCATTTGTCATTCTCAAGGGGAGAGTTTGTGTCCTCAGTGAGTTCCTGGAGTGGCCTCACTAACACGACATAGCAGCAATGCTGAGAGTGAAGAAACATTCACAATCTCTTGAGCTCTGAACACAAAGAGGAGCCACTTCAGTTCTTCTGGGTTTCCACTTTGGAGGCCAACGAGACATGAGGATGTGTCAAGCTTCATGTCAGAAGGATGCTAATGTGTATGTGTAACCAGTCTGACGGGCGGCCCCACTACCTGCAGGTTTGCTCAGCTCCGAAGGGGCTGCCTGCCCGGCAGTCTGGACCCAGCAGCCGCTGGAGTTCGCTCACTGCAGAAGGTCAGCATTTGAGTAGCAGCACTGCACTCCTGCACCTGCAGCCTGCAGCACATGCACGTGTATTTCTGTCTGGACTGGGCTGTGTGAGAGCTGTTCCCCGGCCGTGACCCCGCTGGCTGCACTCTGCACTCAGCGGAATTTAGGAAGCACCGTCCCTGCTCCAGGAGATGCTGCCGAAGTCAGTGGAGCTCCGTCAAAATGTCGCTTCCCTTGCTTCCCCTGTATCCCACTGGGGGACAGCACATTCTCCATTTCTCTGAACAATCCTACTGAGCTGCAAGCAGCAGCAGCACTAAATTCTGCTCTTTTTTGGGAAGGAGCCAAGACTGCCAATGTAAAGCACAGGATGTGATTTCCTGCCCCTCCTGGAAAAGGAAGCTACAGTCCAAAAGGTAGAGAAAGAACTATTAATCCAAGAACAACCATTTTAATGTTGATGATCACATGATGCAGCTGCAGAAATACCAGTTCAATTCAAAAAGAACTTGTAATGTGCTAAACATGCAGGACTCGTGATACAGAAAAGGAGATAGCAGATCCGGGTGCCAAGAAGAGGAGCTACTGTTCACAGTCGCTTGAGGAAAGATGCCCCCAGGACCACTACTCTTCTGACAGAACTCTTTAATCAAGAAAACACTAAAAAAACATTAAAAACTAGTGGAGATTCTCTACAGAATCTCCTACAGTTCTACTTTATACCATATACATGAGCCGATTAGCAGCAAGGTGCTGGGCTCCTTGGGAAAGGAAAAGCTTATGGAGTGAAAAGAAAACCAATGAACAGCCCCAGCAGGTTTACTTTCGCGCAGGCTTTAAAAGAGATTGGAGAAATAAGCAGTGCTATTGAGTTGGTGCAGAGATGGCCTGTACAATTCCAGTAGCTACTGCCTGCTTAAGCACAATGAAATAGGATGAATAGAAGCCCTAATGTGGCTGACTCACCCTCATTACCCAACAGCCTAAAATGGGGGGGTGGTCTTCTGAGGAGATCAGAAAGTGTATTTTCAGATATCTGAAAGTGTGAGTGTATATGGATTATGCAGCCCAAGCCACGAGTGCCCATTATTTTCCATCTGTATGGCTGTAAGAACTCTCCTGTGTACAACTACTTTTGTTTTCAGAGTGTCTGCAACCATTTGCAAAAGACTGACAGACGTGTGTGCAGACACACACCCCGTGCTGTCATGGGGACTTGCCTTCTGTTCTTTTTCACTACAGTTTTCCTCAGCCTAAAATAAAAGCATGTTATGTGCAGAAAAACATAACACAAGAGTGTTTATTTGCCTATGAACACTATAATCTTCATAGATCGATATTAAAACCCTTCACACTTATTTTCACTGCCTACTTCAACTGAACTTAGCAATTCCAGTGTATCTTGAGAGAGTGCTGAACAGCTGCAAACTAGGCAAGGGATCACATTCCCACAGATGGTATTAGGGTCCAAAGCTCTTCATGTTTGACTGTGGGATATGAACAGGTCAAATAAGAAGTTACTCTGTCTGGGAACAAAGTTTCACAATCCTTGCAGACTGTTACTTGTTTTTACACGGGTTTGATTTTATGCTGTTCACTTGGAAACTGTGAGGTTAGAGGGGTTTTCTGCAGAAGTAACTCAAGGCCAATTGGCTCCACCAGAGCCCATCTTCTATGTAAGTTCAGGTACGTCGCAGCTTTGTAGCCTCTCTGCTGATTGATTAAAGGTAAGGTCTGAAGTGATGTTTTCAGCACTAATCTGACAGGTGTCCAGAGAAACGCATCAGGCTACACAGTGGTCGAAGGATGGGATTAGGAGCTTGTTCCCGTAAACTCCAGATCTGCTCAGTATTGTTCACTGTGCTTTGCCAGATTCCCTACCCTCATTTACAATCTGTCAG
Source organism: Eulacestoma nigropectus (assembly GCA_013397775.1). Classification (NCBI taxonomy): domain Eukaryota; kingdom Metazoa; phylum Chordata; class Aves; order Passeriformes; genus Eulacestoma; species Eulacestoma nigropectus. Next base: position 1,203,916 of record VZTE01004704.1, read on the forward strand.
AGACATGCAGTGCATTTCCTGCGTTGGGAAGGAGGGGGATGTACGTGGCTGGCTCTGGCAGGCATTGTCTGCTACGGCCTGTGCTCAATGTCTCATGGAAGGCAAGGCTGTCAGCCTTGCCACCAGCTTGCAGGTCATGGTGTGAGTGGCCAGCCCAAGGACAGCCAGTGACGACAGAGTTCACTCATGAGAAGGCAAAGGGATAATGACAAACACATCAACTCACTATTGCTTGTGATTAGTAGCACCAGAAAGGATGCTACTATGTCCAGAAAGACGAAAAAGCAGGGCACCAGGCCTGCTTTGGAGACAAAATGACTGCATCCATGTATATATGAGAGTAGGAGAGAAGAAGTGAGAGAAGGGGGAGAAGAACTGGTGGAAACACCAGGCGATTTTTCCAAAACCCCGCCTCCCACAGAATAGTGGGCCACCCCCTCCACAAACTGCTCAAGCAGTTGTGGCCTTCAGTGAAAAGTGTCACCTTCCAAACTGAAGGCAAGACATAAGCACAGACACAGAACAAGATCTGCTGCTGATTGAGTCCTTCCCAAATGCCTGCAACCCACCTATCCCACCTTGTGTTGGCCTGTTCTGGACACCTAGAGCCCAGAGCTCACGAGTGGATTCCCACTCAGGGCTCTCCCCAGGATGCAGAAAGACAAGAATTATCTAATCACATCTGTATAGAATATATCTGCATTGCAGCAGAATGGGCAATCTCAGAGCTTTCCAGTGGTATTCAGAGAGCCTTTCTTCATGTGAGCGCCCAGAATTAATCACCAGTGTATTAATTTGGCTTCCCATCCCTTTCCCCAGCTGACAGGAATTGATGGCACCAACTGCCGCCACCACGAGAAATAAGTGATTCCTTCACTAGCATGGCAGACATATGCCAGCTAGGAAGAGAAGATCTGATCATCAGACTTGCTTGTTTTGGCTTTTCAATGCACAAAAGGCTGTTTTTCTCAGAATTAGGGTGACTGCGACAATCTGTTTTTAGACGGAGTTAGAACCACAAGATAAAAGAGGCAGAAATCTTCTCATCTGCATATTTATCATCAAAATGCAGCAACTGCATAATTTAAGCTTAGTGTTAAAAATATTGTATGTATATTTTAAGGTTTTCCTACTCAGGTGAAAAGGAGACATGCTTTCACTAAGGAGGTTAATTATTTCCTAATGGTGTGAAAACAACAGAAAAAAAGGAATCAAAAGGAATTTTTTTACCCTTCCCCCTACCCTGAGGCACGATAGAGAGGTATCTGTCCATATCCTTCACAAACACACACAGTGAACTGACTCAGAACAATAGAGTGGAGGATGCATTGGAAACCAGGGTACCAGTGAGCCCCACAAGGGCCTGGACACTGGCACAAAGGTGCAGGTGACAGGACACTTGTAGGGGGGAGCAGGAGCATCCTTTCAGCTCATTAGACCTTTCAGCTGAGAAGGGACACACTCCCACAGGCAGGGAATGGGCACAAAGTGCCTGGAGGGCTCTGCCAGAGGGCACGAGGGTCCAAAGGTGCCACCCAGCTGGGTGAGCGCTGGGTGAGCACTGCATCCAGCTGCCAGCAGCTGCCTTCTCTGCAGGGGCAGAGCACAGCTGAGCTCAGGCTGCCCTGGATCACCCTCCCCACCCCATCCCATGCACTCTCAGGGAGAGGGGAGGGATGCCCTTCACTAGGCCAAACCCTGCAGGGAAGAATGAACTCAACACAGGCTGCCTGTGTGGTACTCAGTGGTACCGTGGCGGTTTCCTCATGGCTCCTCCCTGTCTCTGCGTACACACGGAGTCTGTACTCCCTGCAGAGCTGAGGTGACTGCCATAGCTGTGCATGAGACCCCTCTTCTTAGTGGGAGGACTTCTTCATCCAGAGGTCCCACTGCCTGACTCCTTAATAGATTTCTTATGTGACCTCTGCTGCTGTCCATGCAGATGTGTGATGTTCCAGACAGATCCTCCCTTTCCCACTGGGAGGCATCCTCTCCAGCACTGCCCAGGAACCCCGCGGCACGGTCAGTCACTGCTCAGAAATGTCTCTGGGAGCTTGGCAGCCCCTCCAGCGCTGCAGAGCAGGCTGGCCGGCCGGCCATCTGCTGCTCCCGTAGCTGACACAGCTTTCCCATGCTCTCTGCTGGCTGCCTTTGCGTCCTCACATGGCCACACCATCCACTCTGCTCTGACAGCCCCATCCCTAAGATCCCAGTCCCTGTAAGTACCTGATATGCACATGTGCTTCTGTTTAAAGAGACAGGTTGGAAGGGCAGCATATGACAACACACCACAATCTGAAGACAGCCAATCAAACCAATAAATCCCCCCTCGCTCCCCAACAGCTGTAGCCCAATTAAACTCAACAGTTCACAGGTGTTCATGTAATGACTTTAACACAAAAAAAGCACCGCTCCCTTTAGGGGCCTTTAAAAAAAATTTAGAGCTCTTTAAATTTTATATACCAACAACATCAAACCAAAGTAGGAAATAATAAAGAAGGAAAGGAGATAGAGCAAAGAAAATACACAGTGTCAGCATCAGCAACAGCCTAATTAAACAATAGCCAACAGGAAAATGCACATTCTGCTCACCCAGCCATGGTCCTTCTGGAGTTGTGCTGGATGCAAAAGCAGTTTCCTTATATCCTTTTCAGCATGGCTGCACCAGCCCTCTCCATTCATGCAGTCCCTCAGCCTCCCCGGAACAGAGCTGTGAATGAACTCTCACTAGCAGAGCCAGGGCCTGCAGCTATCACTTCTCTCCAACGCTTTGCTTCCCTCCCTACCACGAGGTCGAGCCTGGGCTGGTCTCCCTGGTGTGCAGCGGAGGCAGAGCTGTTCAGCTCTGGAAGTGACTAATGACCTCACTAAGTCCCATGGCCTTGCAGCACACGTTGGCTGATCCAGGGAGCCCTGGGGAAGCTGACACCATGGCTGGTCAGGTCATCCGCACCATCTGTTTGCTGTGTGCCAGCAGCAGGCTCTTGCTAGGTGCCTCCTTGTTCCTGGGTTTCCTTACACCTGGCTGGCAGTTCTGGCCACAGCGTCGTTATTTGCTTTTGTAGTTTTCCTACTGATTGCAGGTGTTCTCTCTCCTTCTCACTCACCTTCATCCCCCTCGTTCCCACAGACCTGCAGGCACAAGCCCCCAGCAATGTCAGAATCACAGCTAGGAGCTGCAACATCTACTCACTGCAGGAGGGATGAGGAGACAGGGAACACAATTCCCATAAATCCAGGGAAGGCTGGAAAAGAATCAGTTCTTGTGGGACCCTGCAGAGGCCTGAAGAGGCAAAGAGTTTGCAATGCCTCAGCTTCGGGGGAAACCCAGCAGAAGGCATGTTACTGCCCCTGCTTTGTTATGTGTTTGTTTCCCACGGTGAAATACTGAAGCCAAAGTGAATCTGATGCCTCTGCTTTGAAGCAATCCTGGTTTCACCTCTTCATTCTTATATAAAAACATAACGTCTTCTTATAAATGAACATTGTTGTCCAAAAGACATTTTTAAGAGGGGCAGTGAAAAGATACTGCTCTGTTATAAGCCAGAAGGTTCTGGGAGGGGAGATCAGTTTCTTTCCATCTTAGGAAAACCCGAGACCCTAAGAAACTGAAATATTTTGCGGCTTCAAAAACCAAGTTACAATGCCGGAACAGTGCAGAAGAAACCTTTTCCAGAGTCTCTAAACACAGAAAAGGCCATCTTGGCAGGCCTGTGAAGCCAGGAATTTGGACAGGAGCAAAGGGGCAGCCATCCTCTGTCCCTTCTGCTTAGTGGGACTGCAAAATGTGATCTCCCTACAAAAGGGAGATTCGTAGAGCAGTATGGAGGTCTGTGCTGCCCACATATCTCATTCCTGCACCTACAGCACCTAGCACATGGGGCCCAACCTGGGAGATTCCTTTAGGAATTACTGTAATATAAATAGTAAATAAGTATGAATAATTATATGAGGATGATAACCAGTGATTTAGCTATGAAAAGGCCCCAGGATGCAAGTGCTAATCTCCTGAGATACTTAGCCATCCTTTCAAGATGCATGAAGACATATAAGTAGGCTAATTACAAAGGAGAATGTCTCTTGTATATAAATCTCATCTAAATTCAGAAGTGATGCAAAAAACAAACTGAGAAGATACCCAGGAAAAGTTCAATAATGTTGCTGGGAAAGGTTAATTTTTAGAGATTTTTTTTAAGATAACCCAGAAGATCCTTAAATACAAAAATAGTTAAACCTTAAATAGCAACTGTAAGTATCACACCAGAAAGGCACTCTAAAATGAACAGAACTATTGAACTGTGGAATCGTCATGGCAAAAAAACACAATTTCATTTTCTTAGTTTAGTTTCAACTTATAATTCACACAAGTAGCTTAAACACGTCGATTTGAGATCCAAACAGAACTTCAGGTTACATAGCATCTGTTCTATAGGAGGGTGCTGTGTGCACTGAGATAATTTTAGATGAATGTGTTATAAACAAGATCTGTGGAACATTGCAGAGTAGCAAGTTTTGAGAGAGAAAAACATACAGTTTAAATGCATAAATTGTTTAGAATGTTTAGCATGTGGTTGTAAAGCGATCAACCAAGTGATCTGTTTTCCAGAGTAGGACAGCTTGCACAGATGAAACAGCAGCTTCCTCAGTATTAAATGTAAGACTCGTTCAACACTCAGAGGAACAGCTTCTCACTCTGCAAACTTGGTGATCATAAAGCCAGAGTTTTTAGCCACTGCTTTTGCTCTTTCCCAACACCTCCCCAAGCTGTGTATCTAGAAATGTAAATTAGATGAACATTGCATATTTCTTTATAGCCCTTTTGTCTGTTATGGGAAAAAGAACATGTGTATGTGTAAAACAGGAATTTCTGACATATTGTGCATCAGTTCATGGATACAAAAGTATTCTACATTACAGTTCCTACTTTAGTCAAAACTAGAAGCAAGTTCATGATAATGGTGTTGTTTTGGTCAGAAAAGGCATTTTGAATGTTAATGCAAATGATGATGCACAAAAATCTTTCTCCTTTTAGAAAAAAAAAATCTGAGATTTTAAAAAATAGTGTGAAACAACCTACAAAATAGAAGGCAAAATCCATTCAGTTGGTAATGATAATCCTCTTCAGGCTGCAGTGGAACGTTTCCCTGAAACGTCTCCTCCTGTGCTCGGTTATTTATGGTTTGCTTTCCAGCCTGACTGCAGCAACTGACACCCTGCACAGAATCAGCATCAGAAGGAAAGCAGCTCCCCCAGGGACAGCCACACCTTCAGGCATCCCTTACCAAGCCATCACCACAAGGCACTACAGGAGCCCCACCCCACTGTGGTGCCCCTGACGAGCTCCAGGTCACACTGGACCCAGGGCCTGTGGGGAGCAGCTCACGGGGTGGCCTCATCCAGCTCAACACCCATGGCCAGGTGGCTCTGGGGATCTGCCCAGGTCTGAGACACTGGGCAAGTTCTCACCTGAGTGAGACCTGTGCTGAACTGTCACATCACTTCGAGCAGGTGTTTGCAGGTACCCACTGGCTCAGAGATCAGGCTGTGGTGAGGGTAAGGTGCCCATCTGCCATTTGCACTGGCTGCTCACGGGGCACACTGAGACCTCCTCCCACCCTTCTCCAGACACCAGCCGCTTCCATACATCCATCTTCTTGCATATTGAGCCAATGCACTGTCACTCCCAAAGCTGGTATTTAAATAAGCCCTTCTGTTGAACCCGAATTAAACATAGCCCTGTTGAATCTGACACCATGAGAGAACCAAGGTTGGAGGCAAGAGAGAGAACGAGGAGGAGATCACAACTGAACAAATACATTTAAAGCTGCAAAGTTAACACCCGGCCGCACACCTGACTCCAACGCACACTGGGGCTGTTTCTTTTCAGCTCAGCTATAGTATTAGTTGCAGTGAGGTCACCCTCGCATGTCCTTCTGCTTTATGTCTCTTACTAGGCAGACACACACAAATCTTCAAATTTTACAGACAGAATGAAAATTCAGACCAACATTTGTCTCCCTGACCTGTCAGCACTTACAGCAGTGCCTGACAGAGGTAACGAGAGGGCAAGTCAGAACCTCTGAAAAGGCAGGTATCTCAGGACTAATTTTGGAGCCTACTGACAACAATAACAATCAGCTCTTAGTTAATGTCAGAGAGCAACAACAAAGCCTGCAGCAGCTTGCGCTGCAATTCCAGCCAAGGGCTCATTCTGGGCTCTCTCCTGATGTGGGTGGCCCTGCCAGCCAGTTTTCAAACAGCGCTTAAACTCTGGCTGGGGAGAGTGGCCTGGATGGCTGGACCTGAGAAAGGAAAACGTAATTAAGGAGCCCAGGCATAAAAAAAATTACCAGAAAATGTGATCATAGCAGTAAAGGTGGCAAGTTGTACCACAGGGGTAAGAGAGTTCACAAGAAGTAATACAATAAAGCTAAAAAACAGATCTTCAGGCCTGTGGGACTCAGGTGTTCAAATCCACTGGGTTGTGTCCTTAGTGCCTAAAACTTTTCATTAGGCTTCAGGATGAACAGCTTCTAGCAGCAGAAGAGATTTCATCCAGGTCAGTCAGCCACAAAAAGTCTCATCAGTCATCACATGATAACCCTGACTGAACCATCTATATATATTTAAGATACCAATCTCATTAGTTGCACTGTAAGGAACCAAGCCAAGTTGTTCCTATTTCTGTCCCAGTATCCTAAAAGCTAATCCTAAAAGCTAGTCCAGCCCTCCTTTGCTCTGGCTGACTTCCCTTACAGGTACTCGTTGTCTTTGACAGCAAAGAAATCCGCTACACCCAGTTCCAGACTGGGACAGGGCAAGGAACAGTGGAGGGAAAAGCTTGTGGAGTGATCCAGCTGGGCTGGCAAGAGTTAAAGCTGCTGTGAGTCCTGGTGCCTGTGGACTGTCTGCAGCACAGATAAAACACTGCGTGGAAACATAGGATAGGCAAGCCCTGCTTTGTCCCGATGCAGTCTCTTCAATTATTTTTTGTGTTGTGTATTTTACAAAGGATAAATCAGGGAACATTTCAAGAAATGTTTTCTCATTCTAAAACTTATCAAAATATTGCTGACACTGATCCATGGCTGGGAATGTCATTCCTGAATAAACATGATGTCATTCTCATTCCATTCATACTTCTCCTGGACAGCTGCTGTCAGCCTCAGTGAAGAAAAATGCCACCTCACCAGTGACAGCTGCCACTTGAGGTACTTTGTATATCAGCCTCCATAGGAGTAAAAAAAAAAAAGAGTCAGTCATGCACATGCTATTTAAAGTCTGTTGCATCCTGATGAGAAATGCAAAAGTTAATATGGGCCAGGTTGCTCTGTGTCAAAAGTCTGGACAATGAAGAATAAGGCACTTTTCTGGTCTCACTTTCCTAAGAAGCAAAGCTCAGGCAAGGCCCTCACACCTGTGCTGTATTTGCTTTAAAATAAATTCATATTATTTTAAATTGTGTTGCAACAAAACTAATGAAACAATCATAGTAACCCCAGAATGGTTTGGGTTGGAAAACACCTTAAAAACCATCTCGTTCCCCACCCCTGCCGTGGGCAGGGACCAGGTCACTCCAAGGCCCATCCAGCCTGGACTTGAGCACTCGCAGGGACGGGGCACCAACAGCTTCAGTTCCAGCACTGGAACTTCTTGCTTTTTCCAGTACTCCGATGACATTTGCAATTTGTTGGCACCCAGCTCTCCTGCAATTGCTGTAGGAATTGTTCTGGGCTGGGGTAGCTCTCCAGTTGCTTTCCAAGCATGGAGACAGACAATTCCTGCCCTGAAGAACAGCCCAGACAAAATCTGTTTTCTGTTCCTTCTGGCCTCCAACTTGCACTGCTGCTTCAGTGTCAAAGGGGCAGATGTATAATCTGGGAAGCTTTCCAGATGCATCTTGAGCAAAGCAAAGCTTTGTGAATCACTGGTACTAAGCAGGATCTTTCCATCTGTCACGGTACCCCTGGCAGCACTCGCTATGCACTCATAGTACACACAGGATGACAAGCACCTCATGGAGGGGACACCAGTATCCACCAGCGCCAGCTTCTCAAAGAACAAATAAATAAGTTCTCTTGCCTTGCACACTGTGGTTTTCATCACACAGATTGTGCCCCAGCAGCACTACTCTGCCCCCCAAAAGAATGACAGCAAGCCCATGCAGGGCAGGAGCACCTCTGTAGCCATAAATGTTGCATTAATAAGTTTCTTTCTAGTACTGGGCCATCACTTTAACTTTTATTACTTCTCCTGTCCCATAAATGCTCTCAGGTGCTCTTCCAAGGAATCTGAGCAGATTGCCAAACAGCGAAGAATGACAATGACATGGCCTCTGGCTCTCCCCCGAAACAGCAGCTTTTCTGTCATCCCCTGGAAATGCTCCAGTTTCTTTACAGCTCTGGAAACGTGGCTCAAGCAAGGTTGCCAACACATGTTCCTCTGTGTCAGACATGACTCTGATTCTGGAGCTGCGAGGAGCCTGTCAGCTATCATTCTGCCAGGAATACCACAGCCCTGGCTCCTCTGCTTTCAAATTCAGTCTGCGTTAGGTTGAGTAAGAAGAGCTGACAGGTATTTGAAAAAACAATAGCAGCTCTTGCTTTAATTTGCATGCCTAGCCTTGAAATCCTTTGTCACTAACTCAAGTGGGCAGTGGATAAAAACTAAGTGAAATATAATGATGCAATTCACATAACTGCATGAAGAAAACATCTCTGCACCTAACCTCACACTTTCCGACGCTCCGATGAAGATTTGTTATGTGAAAACATCAGAAAATAAGTGGTCATCCAGCATGCTGGAGTCCCCCGGTCAAAATGAGGTTTACTGAGTCTCCTGACAGGCTGTCCAGCTCTCCAAATTTCAGAGGAGTGGCATGTCATCAGTTCTTTCTTTAACCTGCTCAACCCCAACACCTGAGCACCCCTGACCCTCCTAGGCCTGGCTCCAGCACTATCCCACACCAGGCCACTCTGGCATTTAAAAGGCAGAAAGAAAACCTCCGTGCAGGCTTTTTTTTTTGGTATGCTGTCTCTGCCTGGACATAAAGGTGCTCTGCTTCTTGCCCAGCTCTTCCTGAGAGCCGGTGTATGCAGGTGTATCCCTGTTCCCCACCCCGTGCCCTGGCACGGCCGGGAAGCACCCGCACACCTCGGGCACTGCCGGCCCCTCGCACCTTGCGGCAGGAGGGAAATGAGGAGCGCTGGAACCTCCACACGAAACACGGCCAAAGCGCAGAGCAGTCACCCATACAGGACTTTCACAAACCCTTGTTTTAAATCAGCACTGAAGTACATCTGAACACTGCTCCACGGCAAACCCCTCCCTGCCCACAGCCCTGCTCCCGCTGCCGTCTGCCTGCCTGGCAGCCGCCGATCTCCACAGGGCTCAGGTGTGACACACACCAAACCCCACGTCCCTCTCAACAAAGGACCGTGACCCTGCCAGCCCAAGTTCCAGGCGGCTGTGCATCCCCAGCCAGGCCCCCATGGCCTCCGCCTGCCCCGCGCAAGGCCAAGCCCACCTCGGGGAGCCACCGGGCCACCACCCACACAGCCCTCCAGCCGATTTCCCCATCAGCCTTACCTGGTGTCGGCTTCTGGGCGCTCTTTCCTCACATGGTGCCCACCGCAGGCCGCCTGCTGCTCCGCTGGGGCCCCGCGACACCGCCTGCCCTGCCCTGCCCTCCACGGGACGGGCGTTCGCCTCAGGGCACAGCGCAGCGCTGGCGCCTCACGGAGGTTCCCGCCACTGCCGCCGCGCGAGGGGTCACTGTGCTCAAGCGAGTTCTGGGATTTCCTCTCCTTGAGGATAAATCACTCCCTTTACCGAGGCCACCACTTCACCCAAAGCCCCTTGCACCTGAGGAATGCCGCGGCTTCCTCCCGGCAGCCCCTCGGGGCCCCGAACTCTGTGGGGCGCTGTTCATCGGAACACGGTGGCCTCGCCAGCCCGGCGTCACCTCAGGAACGGCGCCCACCGGCCCCGGCCCTGCTGCAGCCGCTGCGGGCAGCCTGTGGTGGGGAACGGCTGCCGGCCCAGCCCCAGCTCCTCGCAGCGGGACCCGCTGCGGCTCCAGAACCTCCCGGCACCTTCCGCAGGGCAGGGCTGGAACCCTGCGGGGCGGCGGCTGTAGAGGAGCCGCTGCCCTCACGGGCACGGCCGGCCGGGCAGCGGGGTGTGGGAGTCACCGGGGTGCTGTGGGGCCCGCCGGTCTCGGCCCCGCATCGCGCCCTGCCCCGGGGGCGCCCGGAACCGAGTCCCGAGGGGCGGACAGGGCTCCCTCCGTCAGCGGGCAACACAGGGCCTGCAAACCTCAGCAAAGGAAAGCTCTAGAATGGAGTTAATTAAAGAGTTCCAGTTCCCTTCGACGCAGCCCCTGGTCCTTTGTGAGCACAAAACGAAGCCTGGGCATTCCCACTGCTAATTATGAATAAGTTGAGGAGCTCTTCGATATTACTGCTATGGTTCAGGCTGGTGCCCTATAGTGCAGACAACACTCACATAAAACCTCCGGTGTGTTGGCTGCAGCCCCTCCACTGCCTTCTTCTGGTCATTTGCAATGTGTTTTGTTTATTTATATTGTGTTTTGTATGTTTACATTGTCTTTTGTTCATTGACTTTGTTTTCTGGTCAGTTACATGTGTACTGTTCATGTCAGTTTCCTGCAAGTTTCGGCATCAGTCTGTGTATTTCTGGAACTAAAGCTGTAACTGTTTTCTCCAGAAAATTCTCAAAATTGTGCCATGTGAAGTCAGCCCTGTACTGGTGACAGGGAAATTACAATGGTTTTTTTTCCTGTAAAAGGTTCTTGTATTTTTCCCCTAACCAAATGGTTCTGTGGGTGGAATACAGAGCGTGCAAATCGGTGTAAGGCCATGGCTGCAGCACGTGTTCCCTCTTTGGCCAAGGTTTGCCAGAGGCTCTCACAGCTCCCAGCTGTTCCAGTGTGGAGCCAGGTGCTGTGAGCCGGTACTCGGGGACGTGTGACCATGAGAAAAGTGGCTGCAGAGCTCCGAAACACGGACTGTTCTCCCAGAGCTGCCTCTGCTCCAGGGCTTGCTGAGAGATGCTCCGAGTGCTGCAATATGCAGCCATCTGCCAGAAAGGGTGGGCAGGTGATGGCAGGTCACACTAACGCTGCCCCTCCGTGCCAGGGCATCCAGCGTTGCTAGCTAATGCCAGGCCCATATGGAATGTGCAGTTAGACACGGTGCCAGTGGCCTCAGCTGGAGGTCAACTCGGTACATGGTCAGTGTCACAAAAAAACAGCATTCTGGACTTTAGCTGGACTAAATGTTGCAAACACATGATAACCACCAGCTCCTCTGCAGGCTGAGTGGAACAGCGGGCAAGAAAACCGTGTGTCACAAGGGGGAGAATCTGGAGCTCTTTTCTCAGTGCCATCGCATTCAGGACTCTCCCCTTGCAGTCGGACTTGTCAGTTTGTTACAGACCTCCCCTCACCCCCTCTGGTGAGGCTGACCAAGGGCACCGCCATGGCTCTTGCTGGGCATTGATTTCCCCCGAAATGCCCCGCGAGAACCCCAGGAGCAGCTGTGAGATGTTCCTCAGGTCTGCTCCAGAGAGGCGACACTGTCCAGCTGTCCACCGACCACACTGGCCCTGCCCTTCCGAGCTCAGCTAATCAGGGCCAGCTGCCAGCAGACCCCAGTGTGAGGATCCCACTGGAGCAGTGAGGGAAGCAGAAAGCAATGTCTGTGCAGGGGAATGACTGCTTCAAACAGGGACAAAATCAGAAAGCAGAAGATGAGAGCTTCAACCATAAAGTTCAAAGAAGACGGGGAAAAAAGCATGAAAAATAATTTTGACACTTTGAAGTAGAACTCAATTGTTCCATTAAACTGTATTTTTAATAAAAAATAACAATAACAGCATTCCAAATATCTATTTTATAAGCTTTACTAATGTATATTTTTTTAATACATGTCAGAAATTCTTACTGGAGGCAAATGCAATATTTATAGAAAGCAAGAGACTTCAAAACAGCTCCAGAGACTTTAAGCTCTCGATTTATTCACAGATTTAGAATAACTCAGGAATACAAAATGACAAAATGTACATTTTTTATATTGTTTACTAATGTATTGTCTCTTGTCCCTGATCCGTCATTTTCCTGACTGGAGGAAACACATTCAGCTTCTTCACTCTCTTTAATGCTACACATTTCTGGAGGGAAATATTCCCATTTGGTGAAAATCTATCACAATTCTGTCTTGCGGGATATCACTCCCAGAGAATTATGTGAAGATCATTAATAAATACATTTTTGCAATGACAATCATTTCTTCTTTGGTCATGATTTGTATCTATTACTTGCCTCAGCCTCTCCAGTTCCCAGAGAAAGTGCCGGTGAGAGTGAGGAAGAGCAGAGGCAGCAGAGCTCCGGACAAAACCAGAACGGACGTTCACCGGTGGCTATAAAGGCAACGAGATGCTGGGTTAGTAAAGCCCCAGCTGGAGGTGCCATGGGGCGTCGAGAGGTGCCCCCAGCGTCTGGGACAGACCCCCTGTGCTGGCTGGGGTCGGAAGGAGGAGCGGGGCTGCCGGAGCACGGTGCCGGTGCCGGGAGATGCCTCTGTGCCCCCAGGCACCTCAGCTCACAGAACCGCACCCGAGGCTCACCTCCCCCTGCCAGGGCCCTCCTACAGCCCCGGCCCGGGCGACACAGCTGACCCAGAGAGCCAAAACATTCCTTCTGTCAGATTTGTACATCCTTCGTTTTCAAATCCAACGATCCACAAAAGCACGTTGTTTAATGAGTACCTCTGTATGTAATAAATACCTCTTTCTGTGTCCTTGAGACGTTCTTCAGTCTGGAGGCACCTCTGAAAGTGCAGGGTTTCTGCCGGTTCTTTCTGGCCTCTCAGCTGGAGGTGACAGGTGACAGTGTCGCTGTGCTGCCAGTGCTGTACCCAGGAGTGGCACTGTCCCTTCCGTGTTTTTTCCTGATGTGACAGGGCACCTACATTTTTACAGCCAAACCTAAACACTGCTGGAATGGAGCACTGAGAAATTTCGGAGCAGCCAGTCTCTCACACCCCACCTGCGCACAGCACAACATCACTCCAAGGAGGATGAAGGGAAAAGCCTCCAGGAGCCTTGCAGCATGAGCTGAACTCCGCTGTCCTAAGCTCTGGTGGAACAAAGTTGTGATGTTCAGTAGCAAATATCTCATCAGTGAAATTTCCAAGCCAACACCATCTTTTGCTCAAAACCCATAAACTCTTTTTGCTTACTTCTTTTTATTTCCATACCATGTGAATGTCAGAGTGAAAATTGTCTGATGTTCTTCTAAAAAGTAATCTGACTTCTGATTTTGGGGTGTAAATTTATTCCGCATACTTCACTGCGTGCCTACCAGAGGACACTGGGAAGCAAAGGAATTTGTGACCCACATACACAAATAACTATATGTGCAGCACAACACAGATCTGGGTAGACACGGGGTTATTTTTCTTTTCCAAGAAAATCCTGGATCAGAATTAGTCATAAAGACACACTACCCTGGCAAAAGATAAGTCCAGAGCTCTCCCAAGTGTGCTGCTGCTGAATCAACAGTGAGAGCACTCAGGCAGCTCTGGGCTGTGCTGGAAAATACACAGCAATAAACACGGGACATTTGCTCCACACCCCGCAGCAGCCAGGATATGCCCTGAGAGGTGTAACTGCTGAAAGATGAGCAGCACACACTGCAGAGGGTTTTTTGTCTCGTTAGACTTCCCCTAATGTTTCCAACTTCTACCACTGTGTGGGATTTCTTTTACTGTTAGAAATAAGTGCTTTTAAAACTCATGCATTTGCATTCACTAGCCCACGAAAGAGTAACTCAAAGCACTAAATATCAACCACTTAAAACTAAGAGTAAGTAAGTGCTGGGATTTTTTCCCTGCTGTCTCAACTACGATTCCTTACATAGTGCCTTGAGTCCAGCAGTTGGGCTTTAAGAAAAACCAGAAATTGCCCAATGGCATGTGACAAAATCATGCGAGTTGTTAGAAGTAGAGCCAGAGGGGTGGAAGAGACTGGTGAGTCAGCTTGTCACAGAAACATGTCTTGAGTTTAACTGGCTGTAAAACCCAACAAGGGCTATGTGTTCTGAGGCACCAGGCCAAAACATGCACAAGAGCCTCCAGCTCTGGATGACAGAAGCTCTATCAGGCAAACAAACAGGGGCAGTTTCACTACTAGTGCCTGGTACACTTTTTGACCTGAGTTATTTGATTTTATGTGCCCCAATACACACAAACCCACTGTTTTTCACAAAACCCAAGGACAAAGCCGTGCTGACACCAAAAACACCCCCCATGTTCCCAGCAGCTGCAGAAGCAGTGTTGTCACCAGGTCTCAGTGCAGCAACTGGATGGGGGAGTGGGGAAAGGCTGCTCATGCTTTGGACATGCTGGATGAGCAGGACCCAGCAGCTCCTGTGCCACAGGAGCTCCTTTCCTCTCTACTACTTTGTCTTAGCAGGATCTCACATTCTCGCATCTTGCTCCAGCGCTCATTCACAAGGCTGACACGTATGGCTGTACCCTGTGTGGCCCCTGCTAATTCATGACAACACTAGTGACTGACAAGAGCTGGCACCTTCCCCATCAACACACACTCTGGGCCAGCATGAGCAGCAAATCTGTGGTCGAGGAGTCTCTCAAAGAAAGCGTTGGAGTGAGTGCTTGTGGCCGCATCATGCAAGCACTGCTCAAGAGCCTTGGCTCCTGGGGTTGGAGTATGTGATCTGACGTTAATATTAATGTACAAATATTAATGCTCCAGCTAACACAGCCAGCTGCTGCACGGGGCCAAGAGGAGAGTTTAGAGCAGAGAAGTCCCTACAGCCTATTAGTTGTCTGGGAGGCAGCAGCCCGGTCCTTCCAGATGTGTGCCCTGGCTCAGCTCCACACACGAGAGCACTGTGGGGCTGGCAGCTCCTCACACGCCAGATGTGTCACACACTGCTGGGAGCATCTGCACTGCCCACCCTGCCCTGCCCCGTGCTGCTGTGAGAGATCAGCCAGGTGCCACAGAGGCACAGCCAGCAGTGCCCTGGAACTGCTAATGGGGAAAAGAGGTCAAGCAAGAAAAGCAGTATTTTTACATTTTTGTGTGTACAGATAATCAATAATTAGACCTCTTGATGTGTTATATATTATCGTCTCCGGTGTCACTGTCTCCCCCTAAAAGATCAATGTTTCCTGCCCTTCCTCTCTTCCCACAGAAAGCTGTCAGTGACATCTAAGCAGGTGGGGAACAAATTTTGTTCCACCAACTTCTGACACATCAAACCTGACAAATATACAAGAGATGCAAGAGTAGCTAATGCTGTGTGCTCATTGCCTTTGTGCTACATCACCACTAAGGAGCATGTAGAGGGGGCCAGTCCAGAGCAAAACTATTGTTTGCAATTGCCTTTTCCTTTTGACATTTTCATTGTATGTTCTTTTAGGATTGTAAATCTCCTGCGATGTCTTTACAACACAGCTGCGAGGAGGCAACATCTAAAAAGCTGAGGAAGAAAATGTCCTGCCACCTGGGAGCAGCACTCTTCATCTCCCCAGTAACATTCAGGAGTCTTGGGCCGCTCTGGCTCTCTTCTCTTCCACTCTGATATTTTTCAGTCAATGCATGCCTGATTCTTTTTTTGTTCTTTCCTGAATTGCAGGTAGCTTTGAAAAAACACGCATGAACCAGCCCTGCCAGGTGAAAAATAAAGGCTCCTGATTGCTATCATTATTATTATACCACTAGACATTTTATTAGCACTAAAGTGTGACATTTCCCTCCAAAGAAAGGCCTTCTCCTGCCCTTCTGTGTGGCTACTTTATTGAATCCAAACTCCGTTTCCGAGGATCCTCACCTGTTTAAACGCTGCTGTATTTCTAAAAGCAATTTAACCTTTCATCTTTTATGGATGGATCCTTTTTTAACAAAAATCCTATAGGGCCATTTTTCTCCTCATCTCCTTGTGATCTCAGCCATATTACGTGATGTAGCTTTTGAAGAAGAAATGCCGAAACAGCAGCTTCACCACCTGCAGCTAATGCAGCAGGAAGACGGAAAAGGCAACCTGGAAAAATCCCTTTTCAACATTTCTCTCACAAGCTCTTGGTAAGAATCCCCCCAAACCGAGAATGTCTCTTGCATAGAAATGAAGGGCAAGAGCTCAGGAAGGCGAGAACAGCCTGCAGATTTGCCACTTTGTAAAACCCATCGGCTTGTTTTCCAGCCTCGAATCCTCTCAATGCATCGATGACTCAGACAACACCCAGCTTTAATTATTTATTTTTGGCAATGGCTGTGTGTTGTCCAAGGTAACAGGAACTCCTGGGATGAAGAGCACAACCAGTGCCCAAGAGCTGCAGCGTTCAGAGACAGAACAGTTTTCGAGGCATTGTTGGATGATTTTACTGCTTGCTTACTGTATGGCTCACGTGGGACTCTTGGTTCAATAAACCACCAGACAAACTACAGACACCAGTACGTATTTTCCTCTGCTAAATCCTCTAATCCTGGTTCAGTCCAGAGCACTCGGAGAGATTCAGCCTCTCTCCATGGCAATACATGTTTCTCCTTCTCCCTGCTCAGGTCTGTGCTCACTGCCAGCCCAGCTGCCGCTGAGCCCATCCGCCGGGCAGGGATACACCCCGGGGCCATGGAGCCACGGGCAGGTCCCTTTTTCCTCCCCTCACCCGCTTCGGCACCGGCACTGAGCGCTGGCCAGAGCCCACGGGGCTTTGGAAAGGTCCCCAGCAAATGTCAAGCTCTCCCTGGGCTGCTGCCTCCGCTGCCCTCCCGGGACTGCCAGCGCAGCCTGGCAGGTTGTCCTGCTCCTTCCCTCTCCCTTCCCTGGCCCTCTTCACAGCGGCTGCCAGTTTGTAGTTTTGGAGCTTTTGCTTCAGTAAAGCTTCTCCCAGTCACACCTGGGAACATCCTCTCGCTGTGGAAGGTGCTACTGTGCCTTTCACCCCCAAATGAAAGCCTGTGCAGCCTCACAGATGTGCCACCTCTAAGTTGCAGTTAAAAATCTACGTTTATCTGTAATTTACTTTATAAAACACATTAATAAAAGTAATTAAAGCCCCATAGCCAGAGCATCCACCAGCCAAAGAGACATCATTAACATTCCCCGCACCTGAATAACAAGCAAGGAAAAACAACAAGGGGATTTAGAGTTCAACTTGCAAAAGATAACACCATGCATTAGAAGCGAATGAGCCTCCCAATGGGAGCAGCACTAGAGAATGGAAAGAAAATAAAGTAGGGCAGTGTGCCAAATTCAGGAGGTTTTAAAAAAATAAGCAGCACAGCCATCACAAAAGAATCCCCATTTCAGCCCAGCATGGGAGGAAGTATGAACTGAAACCCAACGAGGATTTCCATGTTACTGTCTTAATTTGTAAAGGCTTTGAAAAATAACACAATGCTGAGCTGGTCTTTCTTTTTTGGGAAGAGGGGAGAGGGTCAAAGGGAACTGTATTGGTTATCAAATAATGACAGAAAAAGCTATTCTCTCTGGCTCTCCTAAACTCCCAAGTGACTTGAAGGGACACAAAACACATCCAAAGAAACCCTCACACGGGAAGGCAAAGCAAAGCCTGCACCTTTCCCCAGCGTGCTGCTCTTGTGTAGCCGTGCCCGGGCTCCGTGCTGCGCTGACACACAGCAGCTGTTCCCAGAGGGACGGGGCTGCACCTTGAAACGGAGCCGGCCGCGTTTCCTCCCGCAGGAACACCGGCTTTGGCAGCTACAAAGCACAGGGCAAGAATGGCAGGATCAGACCCTGTGCATTCAGTGCCAGGTCTGGCCACTCGCCACCACCAAGGGCTCACACCTTATCATTATTGCTGCAAGCTGGAGGGAGTTTTTGCTCCTCACACCCACAGGGACTGGACATGGAATCTTTTTGTCCATATTGTTGGGGGATGCCACATTCATCCCTAACTTTTTCTTTGCCTCCTGTTTTCAAACCTGTTCAGGATCTTTGCTTTTCCCCATTCTTACTCTGACAATTTTAATTGTACAAACCCAGCTTTTCACCTTTTGTTGCTCCACAGATATAGGAGAAGGCGAAATGCAGGTAGAGCACCACAAAAGCAAAAGGCAGGTGAGCTTTGAAGGAAAAGGGGTCTAGGAAAGGGACAAAAAGGAGCATAGAAATGGAGGGTTGATCTCTGTTGTACTCACAGCATGGAGTAAGCCAAGCAACAGCTACTGTACCTTAACTAGGCAACCGGTAGAAAATCAAACCTTCCCTGTGATCAATAGGATAATGGTGAGAGTTTGATTAGCCTTGGAAAAATTACAATAAGGAGAGAATTTTTTCTCTCCATGGGTTGGGTGATTTCCCTGTGAAAGTTTTTACAAGAATGAGGCTGCATATAATGCATCTTGTTAACCCAAATTACATGCACTCGAATTCCCTCTCTTTCCCCAAAGAAATCAGAGAAGAAATCAGGCGTGAAATGGCATGTGGGTGGGGCTGAGCCGAGCCAGCACCACTCTCGTAATTAAATGAGACTCGCTGAGCCCCCACTTCTCAGAGCCTTTCAGTTCTTCTGCTGGGCTCTGCTTAGTGCCCACAAACACGGGGCTGTACTGCTGGTGTACAGGTTTTACACTCTCTGTGCAGGAGCAAACAGGCTGTGGGAAAGGGGGAGCCCCTGGCCATTCTCTAGGCCAGGGATTCCTCAGACCTACACTTCATGCTGCAGCCCCAAGCCTACATTGTCAAGTCCACTTGTGAGTATTTCAAACAGAGAGGTTCTATCCTGTGTGCTAGGGAGAACTGGACAGCGTGGTGCACTGCAGTTTAATTTAACCGTAGTTTCTAGCAGATAACGGCACCAACTGCTTCCCCAGCCGTGCTGGCAGCCCTTTGCCCTGCCCTCCATGGCTGACCCCACACTGCTGCGCTGCTCTTGGCGCTGACCGGGGGAAGGTCCCTGAGCTGGTCACTGTTGGTGAAAAGGCACCTGTGACGCTGCTTTGCAGCCCGTCCTGTTTGCTCGTTTCAATACCGCGAGGCCTGGGAGTCTCCTGCACCTTCACATGGCTCAGTGTTGCAGGGGGTTAAAGTCTGCAGGAGTTTTGCAGAGGCCCGGTGAGGCCTGGCCGAGCACACAGAGGTGTCACCCTGTGTTGGTGTGGCACCGGAGCGGGCAGAGCCTCCCGGGAGCCTCCCTATTGCAGTGCCACGCTCAGAACTTCCCTTCGTGTTTTTCCTTGTGCAACGACGCTGCAGAAGCCACTGTGGTTTGGAGGGAGGCAATCCCAGCCCGACTTTTCAGAGAAATGGTGGCATTTTCACCCCCAGGAGGTTCTTGCAGAGCAGAGAGGGGCCACATCCCGTACTCAAAACTCCCTGGGGAAAAAGGAATGGTGATCAGGAGCCATACCAGTGAGGCTGTGCTATTCCTGTATCCCACAGCTCCCTGGGGGTTGTGCACTGAGCACTCGTGTGGGCTTGGTGTCAGGTGTGGTTTTAGCTGAAGAGGCCCCATGCCAGCCCAGCACACCCATCTGACCCCTGCCTCGACAGATGCACTTCACCGGTGAGGTTTCCCAGCCCATGGCAGGGGATTGTAACTATGGACATGAAGGTCTCTTCTGACCCAAACCATTCTGTGATTCTGTGATTATAGTTTGAACCGCAATCTGATGCACTTGGGAACTGTAATTCCCAGTGCCTGGTATAAAATCCTAGGAATGGAATCCCTGTTTCCCAGACAGCACAGAAAACAGTGTATTAGGTTGCTGCTACTACTAACAACAGTAATGGAAGTCCTGCTAAAGTAAATCCTGCTGATCTGCACGGTGGTGGTGCCAGCAGCACCGTGTGTCTCACAGTGGCGAGGTGCCCGAGCACACGCAGCACAGAGGCCCTCACAATCCAAGGACACTCAACCAAATGCAGGTGGAAGGAGCACTTCAGCCCCGCTCTTACAGCTGACAACGGAGCTGCCAGTAGAATTTAATGGCAAGATGGATGTTTGGTTATGAAAAAAAGATGTTGTAACTCTTTGGCTTTGCCATATGTTTCCCTGCGTAGGTGTAGAGAGCTGCCATAGCCTCCAGGCCTGCGCTGCTCCGACTCTCTGGCCCTGCTTGTCCCTGGAGCCCGGTGTGTCCTCCCGGGCTCGTGTGTGTATTTGTGCTGCCGCTGTGCTGGCACCCTGCCTGCTGGGGCTCCTTCCTCCCAGGCTGCCTCCGCTCCCGGCTTTGTCTGTGCCGGTGGAGCGCTGCCGGTGCCTGGTGACGCAAGGCGAGGCTGCGGTTGCAGTAACGAGCAGAGTAAGTAAAGCCCTGGGGGAGCAACCTGGGACAATGCACCCCCGGTGCCGCCTTCCTCGGGGAGCAGAGACAAGGGACAGGAACAAAGGAGCCCAAGGCAGAGAGGCAAGCAGGTGGCACTGGGGAGGCGGCAGGTGGAAGCGAGACAGCGGCACACAAAAGATGAAAAGAGGGATGTAAGGAGAATATGAAGCTGGAAGAGATGTTCGATCTGGGCCAAGGGAACGCTGGAGAAGGAGCCACGTTTTAGGCCTTTGCAACAATAGGTTGTGAGGAGGTCTCCTTAAGAGAGGATCAGCTCTCCTCCTTGACTGGCAGCTGCTAAATGTGTCAGTAGCTCAAAAGGAGATGTTTTCAGTGCGTGCACCTCAGGCTGCCCCTGCTGATCCATTGCCTCAGGTGAGGTATATTTTATACACTATAAAACAGCAGAATTTCCAACAGTTCCCGAGAATCTCCCCTCCTTGGCACTCATCAAAATGCACTCCTCATTCACAGTCTCCTTCTGACACTGGGAATATCTCAACCCTTAGCAACAGGTGATGACAGGGCATGACATGTTGTATCAGTGTTTCACTCTCTAGAAGATTAAGATTGGATTTCTCCCACTTTTGCATTAATGTCCTGTGAGATGCACAGGGCTCAGCTTGCAAGAAAAGTATTGTGTTTCCTACACACAGATGTATGGCTGAGCTCTGGAACAACACAACTGATCTGTTGGTAATCCTTTTATGTTAAAATTCAAACCTCTTCTCGGGGTCGACTTAATGCAATGCTTTGACAATCCAGATGCCATGCCAAGAACACATAAACTCGTTTTTCATTCCTGCCCCCTTAAAACAGCAGAGATGGTCTTGTGGAAAGCACAGGCAAAGCTGCTTTTTCTAAAAGATATTCTGTACAACCGAGCAGTTGCAAGATGACTCGGTTGCTCCACTTGCCTGGCTGGGGGTCCCAGGCCATTGTGACCTACCATTTGTGGGCCAGGGGCTGCTGGGGTACGTGGTAATGCAGCCTGGCTACTCCACAGAGCTGACCACGGGGTCACCTGATAAATCCCCACAATTATGTGCTGCAGACTACTGCTTTTAGTCTTGATCTGTGTCCAAAAGCAGTACGGAGAATAAAGCAGATGTTCTTTAGGTATTTACTTCTTGTTCTTCCTATATCCAAATGTTCCTAGAAACTGTTAGGAAGTCTGAGCACCAGCTTGCTTCCTGGTGCTGTGCCTCTGTGTAGAGGACTGTAAGCCCAAAGCAGGAACTCTGGGAAAGACTGTGTTCAGTAGCAGGTGAATCTGGAGATTTAGTGTTAATCCAAAGAAATTGCTGCAGCTGGGCCTCATCAGCCCATTTTTGGAAATTAATGGAACGGTGGGGACGGACAGGTTTGGCACACAGGACCCGGCCGGGGGGGTTTGTGTGTGCCCCAGCACAGGAGCTTTCCCAGAGAGGTGACAGCTCTGCACGCACGCGCTGCATTCCCGAGCACCACGGATCCCATCCTGCAGAAACCAAGCCTTGCAGCCTCCCTAATGAATCTGTTAGCTGGATCATTAACAATGATCAGCCATGCAAATGGCAAAAGAGTAACCAGTTATTAACAGAGGGCTCTTTTATTGTTTCTAAAAATAGGCCTGTGCAGTGAGGTGTGTTCTTGTTCTCTGTGCACACATAAAGAGAAACTGCAGAGCAATAAACGTTAGTATTTAAAAACACCCAACTTAAGAAGGGCACTTTCACTATAACTTTCCTCTTTATGGAGGAATAACAAAGGATCCCTAAGCTGCTATGGTTCTACAGAGACTATAAAATGATTGTGAGTTTAACTGAATCTTTCCTGGGTTTGAAGGTATAAGATTAGTGTCTGTCAAGGGAATTGGCTTTGTTAATACTTGAGGTTCAGTCCAGCTGCATTTTCCCTGCATTTTATGACATCTGGTTTTGTCACTTTCAACAGTTTGGTAACGCACCAAGATAAGAAACATACCCAAAATTAAACTCTGTAAAAGGAGAAATTGGGCTTAGAGTTTCCTGTTCCAGGCTCTGTAGTGTTGGAAACTCAGCAGCCAGAATCGTGCGGCACCAGAGCAGTAAGTGACATTTTCCTTGTCAATTATTCATATGTAACAACAGATCTGCTGCTAAGTAAATACATTTAATGAAGAGAGCCAGCTTACAGCAGCAAAGAGCAGTTCGGGGTACAAAGGCGGCATGTGCAATAGCCTGGGTTTGTCTCCTTCAGATTTCTGACAGAGCACTTGGCAGTGTGAAAGAGAGCACACAGCCCTCTGACACTCCTGCACCTCTTCCCTTCCCGGAGCAGCCAGGGCAGCCGCACTGAGCCGGGGGGAGGGTGGGATGTTCAGGTATTGTTACACACACTAGAGCCAGTTTTCTCCCTGACCTGTGCAGCAGGAGTCTGAAATCATTCCTCAAACCCAAAGCCTTCCTAGAGGCCAGAGGTGGCATCACCCCTAACACAGTGGCTTCTCCTTATCCCGGGAGTGCTGCACTCCTGACCTCCAGGCCCACTGTTCTTCCCAAACACTGCTCAGTGCGTTTTATACAGAAATGGGTCTTTGCCTTCTTTCAGCTGTAAAGCTCCTTGGACTTTACCTGTCTCTCAGGGAAGGAAAAGGACAGACTTCTCATGGTCTCAGCCTTACCTGTGCTGCCTGTGTTCAGTTTCCCACACCCTGCATCACAGGTCCCTGCTTTCTCATCTCCAGGTACCATATTTATGATCTAGTGCCTCCTTCCTGGAAAACAGAGATTCCCTTCAGTACCTTCCACTCTAAATTCCTCTGAGTCTGTTGTGTGGGATTGATTTGTGCCTTCTCACACATCTTGCAAGTCCCTAAAGGAACGTGCAATAGTTTCTGGTTTCTGTTCTCCAAAGTAACGTAACCCAGGGCCTCCTGTCGTCAGCATGGCCGGGTCAGCAGCAATCAGGACTCAGAGGTGAGACTGGAGGTGCACACGTATGGTCACACTCATCTGCTGCAGTGCCATTTTCTCATGGCCTCCCATGGGAAGTGTAATGACTTCCACTTTGCCTTTTGCTCCAGTTTGGCACTGTTCACTCAAGGACTTCAAAGCACTTTCTCAAAATAACAGTAAGTAACCTCTGGCCAGCCTCCCTGTGCTGGCCACAGAGCGTCTGCGGTGGAAGCAGGAGGCAGGAGTCCTGCCCTGGCCTCTGCTCCAGCCAACAGGCAGAAAAAGAAAGAACAGAAATACCTGGAGTCCTGCCAGAAACACATTCTTCCCTCTAATGACTGGCATCAGCTCCAGTCTAATTCTGGAATTAAAATGGATTATATTTTTATGCAGATCTTGTAAAAGCAGCCCATCTTTTGGTCTGTTGTAAGGCAGCTGATAATGATGGTACCCACGTGTAAGTGGCTGCAACACACCTTGTGCTCGCAACACAGATCCCCAGGAGCTGGAGCTGCTTGTGAGGAGAAAGTAGTTCTACAAATAGCTGCCAATGTCTTTTCTGAGACTCCTCTTTTGTGCTGGAATAGCCAAAAGGGACTCTGGAGAATCCTGTGAGTCCCAGTGGGTGTTGGTGTGTACAATCTATAATCCCTGGGACAAAGCAGAGTGATAGAAAAAGAGAGTATGGACACAAAACACGAGCAGGAACTGTCTGCACTCAGGGAGCTGAAGAGTAAAGAATCACAAACAAGAGCATTGTACAGCTTTTAGATTAATCCAACATGGATTCCTGAATTCCACTGCCACAATAGGGGCAGAACTGGAAAAGACATACAGAGAAATGAAGGCCACAAATGGCCCTCGTTACGTTAAAAAGCCTCTCAGAGCATGGGTGGTTGGGCTTATTTCTGCAGCATGAGCGACACTGGCTGTGGTGTAACTTCTGCTGCCATTCAGCCTGTTGGGTGAGGAGTCAGCGCCAACGGGGATGAAATGGAGAAAGTCTGGGTCTGCATCAGCTAGAGTTGACTGAACGAGGTGGTAGGAACACCCATGACTGACTTTTTAAAGCGTAACATCAGCTCCAAAATGCATCAACAGCGGGCAGGGACCATTCTGAGGACTCTCCTAACAAGCCCTGGCCAGATGAAAGTGAGCACTGCAGCCAGCGCTGGGGGGAAGAGCCTCCTTTCAAAGAGCAGTGCAAGCTCCTGGCTATGAAACCTCTCCTCTCCCCAGCCCATGGGCAGCTCACACTTGTCTGCCGGCTTCTCAGAAACGATCAGACTGTACAGGAACAAAAGTGGATACAAAAGCTTTTGAGCTACTTCTAAGGGATCTGTGCATGTGAACTAACAAAGGCGAGTCCGTGGTCAGCAGGGTTAAATCCACCAGACACAGCCTGTGCTCCAGCAGGAAGTGTTCCGGGATGTACAGTGGGAAAGAGCTGAAACTGCCTGTCCGGGATGATCACAAAAGCAATGATAAATAAAGTGTTCTTCTGCCTCAAAATGTTTCATTGGACCATTAACAAATTCTCAGAAGGTCTGGGATCAAGAGATGAGATGTCTTGGGAGACTTGGTCCAAGCAATGGTCTTATCTGTCTGTGGATGACAGACTGACCTCTCAGAAATTGCTCTTCCCCACATTCCCAGAATCTTTGCCCAGACTTGGGTAGGACTTGGCATCAGTTTCTAGCTCAATCACAGCCTGCAAAGCCATATTACAGAGTATCTCTTTTGTTAGTCTTCATTTCCAGAGGAAGGACAGCAAAAATGACCAATGAAACACAAGGAAATGATGTGGGAAGGCAAAATAAATAGTTGGTGAAAATGCAGTTTCTATAGGCTGGAGGTTGAAATCAGAAAAGAATAGCTGGAACCTGTGCACTCTGATAAGAACATGAATATGTTTCTTGAACTCGTTCCTTCCTTCAGTCATCAAGGAGAGCTGGTAAGATCTGTACATGGAGAGCCACTGGGAGAATCTGGGGGTTAGCTCTGTGTAGGGAAGGATTCATCCCTGGCTGTCTGCTACAGCCTTCAGCCAACATAAATAGTCCATGGATTAGAGCTCCTTATCACTGGTACTCCGTAGTGGACCAATATGCCCATGGAAAATCAATACCCTTTTCTAGGAACCCTAAATTACCAAAGCCTGAGGATCTTCTCACTGGTTTTGAGTAGTAACCAAGGAATGTTATATTCACAGTAATTACTGTGCCGTGGATGGGTAACAGCCTCGGTAGTTTTGTGTCACTGCAAGAAAAATACAAGTGGTGTTCTGCAAGTGGTTATTTCAGGGTTTGCAGTGCTGCAGATCCACTGTGGCTTCCCAGCCCTAATCACCCCAGGATCTGAATGCACTGGAGAGAGGCATCGCTGAGATTTATCAATTAAAACAGGTCACCACAGAGTGAGGGCACTCTTTCCAAATATTTGTGTCCCTCTTTTTTCGGCTGCTACGTTTTTTCCCCATAGCTACTGGGCTAAACTATGCAGGGGAAAGAAGAGATTTCTTTTTTTAATGAAAAGGTTAATTATTTCTTTTTTTCTAGATGTTATTGCAAAAATGTAACTTCCTGTTAAGCGCCAGATTTTACAATGTAATAAATTGATATAGTGGCATGTAAACAAGCTGTGTAAATACATAGGCAGAGCCATGCCTTTTACAGGGCAAAGAAGAACTTGCACAGAAGTGGTTTTCTCCAGAAATAATAATTTGCACAGTGTTATGGATTAGTACAATAAATGATACTGCAAGGTCTGAATTTACTGACAGCAGGTTGCATATTTTAAGTACTATGCTTTGCTCAAATTAAAACCCCCAAAATATTTACTGGCCTTAGTTGCTACAAAAATCCAGTTATTAGGCCAGAAAGAGCTGCTAACATCATACTAATCTGAGCAGAAATCCATTAAATGCCCAGTGCGTCTTTTTACCCAGTCCTTGAGAAAAGGAATTGTCAAATTGATGAATGCCACTCATGGCCCTGGTCCAGCTCAGCTCTGGTTTTCCCGGGCGGAATGGGGGTATGGAGCACTTGTTTAATGAGTATGAAAGGTTGGGGGGAGAGTACAATTGCAGCAGAAATGGCAGTAATATAAATTTCTGTCTATTAGGCCTGTCAGTATTTGCTACTTCAGTGGAAATATTTTTTGGGCTGGGCTCTGTCTCCTCGACATGGACAGGTCTGATGCTGGTAGGGATTTGGTGTGTGTGCTCCCTCTGTGTGCGGCAGGGTTTCGCCTGCAGCCTGTGCAAAAACAGGTGAGAGGGACCTCGGAAAGGCACAGGCTATTGCACTGACTTCTTTCAGTCACCTGGACATCTTTGCCATCATCACACCTAAGTACAGAGCCTGATTCTTATTTTGATTTGTGTCTTCTCCTTTTCTTTCAGATGAGGGTTGTTCTTACAGGTGCCTAAGCTTCCTTCCAAAAGACAAAAAATAGCAAACAGTTACAGGAAAGCGGCCTAATTATGTGGAGTTTTTAAATAGCCAGGAGGAAGAGATAGTTTGAAAACCAAAATATCTTGGAGGCACCTTCTGCATCCATAGTATATTTGATAAATTGACTTTTGCTTCCAGGGCACACATTCAGCTTCTTCATTAGTATAATGATCCTTGGTCTTCTCTTCCCAAACTTAGATAATTTGAATAAAAAATAAGTTTTATGAAATGTAGCCATTAATAGAGTCAATAAATTTTAAGCTGTGATTACATATCCCTTGCAGCAATCCCATCCCTCTCTGCTGTAGATCAAAATACATTCAGCATTCTTAAAATCAAATGTCCTTTCTCTGTTTGACAAGAATAATCCAGTGTGCCGGTGAGTACCAAGGTGACTTGAAAGTTTTTCTAGTATGAAATCCCCTCTTATATTCTGTATTATGTATGAACTCAAAGACAAGATATCTGCATTATCTTATATAAACTAGGTAAAATGTATTTCAAAAAGCTTCTTGAGTCAAAAAGTAGCAAATCATTGTATGTATTTCCATATTTGTATAGTTTCATTATATTCTTGTTCTAAGTTACTATTAAGTCTCTTTCATATTTAAAAAATGAACTACACACCTATCATGCAAAATGTAAAGAAGTATGTTCAACTAGTTCAAATTAGATATACAGTAAAAATACACTTCCAAAGAAATATCATTTCCATTTTTGTTCATGTTTTTAACAGAATTTCAGACTAATACATCAAATGTGGAACTGTACAAGAATGTGAAGAAACATTAGGATTGCAGTAGTAAAAAAATGTACAGCATTCAAAACCAACAAGCTCTAAACAACCAAACAATACCACAGGATTGAAACAATCATGGGGACAACATAGGTCATCGGAGCCAGAGTGAATCCTAATGCACCTACATAAAGACCCTACATAGAATATTGTCTCTTATTTATATGCAAAATCCCTGATTTGATTAAAACAGACAATTTCTCTAATTGTCTTGTATAGGTTTCAGATAAGATTAACATGAGAGTATTCCCCTTCATGAAGGTCAGGTGTTTGAAAAGGCAATATTGAGAATTGATCTGAAAGGTATTTCCATCCACGTGGATTCAGGTAGTTAAGATACAAGATCACAAATAATAGCAGTACAATTTTAAAGAACCATTAGAATTGTTCTCTGCTACATTTGCCATAACATTTCAGATTTCAGGATTCAGAATTTTTAAACTGTTTACAGGTTAATACACAGGGTTTTAATTATGGGCTGTAACCATTTAACAGTGGACCAAAATTGCCTTTTAAATCAAGAAAAGATGCAGCTAAGCATGTAAAAAAAATAATAAAATCTCCAAGGTGATTGACAATGAACAAAACGTTACAAACAGCAGAATCTCTGTGTCGGAACAGCTTTGAAAGGCAGATATGTATCTGTTACAGTCCACCAACCAGCACAACATCCTTGTTAGACATTTGGATTACGAGGAAAAAATGTCCTGGATAAACCTGTAACATTTATTAATTCAATATAAATTATCTTTTTTAATGTCTCATCACTGTGCATAAACTCAACGGACTCTGCCACCCCTGGGTTTGGTGACCAGACCCCAATCCCTCTCACAGATCTCAGCTAGTTCCCATCTTTGAGGACTGTCTTGCTTTACCCATAGCTCACCTGTGGGGTTTTTTAAGCTGAAGTGTAAAAAAGGTTTATAAATGACCTAATTATGTCAGCTTTTCTATCCCATAGTCCTCATGCTCTGAAATCTCTCCCTGATCTCGATAGGAATTTGGCTTGCACAAGAATAGCAAATTTGCAGCTCAGAAAGCTGAATAAATGTAGCACTTTTAAAACCAAAACATTGCTAGGAAAGAGTCCAGCCTACAAAACCATCTTCAATGCCCTGAGAAGGGCAAAGAACACAAATCTTGCTGTTTATTTGGAATAATCTTTTAGTAATTCTGATCCAATGGGAATGAGGGATTAGTTCCAGAGAGCTGGCCAGTACAACCCACTATCTGACTGAAAGAACTGATTGAAACAGGTTTGAAAAGGAACAACCATCTGCATCTTATGTACCACTCCAAACTTCTAAACCTACTGGGCAAACAGCATAGGGTAGACTTGTTCTTACACATATTTAAACTTTGCTGAGGTATTTCTTTTATTACAGAAAAGCAACTTTAAAAACAATAGGAAAAAACCTCAAAATATGAGTTATATTCTGCAGAGATTTTTGGGGAGAAGGAATTCAATTGCATTGAAAGGTCCATAATAATTAAAGGAATAACCACTTTTAGTGTCAATAATACATTGTTCCTTGGCTTTTTATTCCTTCAAAGCATTACAAAAAATGTAAGGCTGTGACTTTATAAAACATAATTTTGCCTCAACTTTGCCCACCGGTGTTGTAAAATAACCTGAAATCCTTCTGCCTTTCTTCCTAGGGCAAACCTTTCCCAGTGTCCACCTTCGTGATGGCCAGCTGCGGCCACACAGCCGTGGGACTCTGCTGGCCTCCTCCAGGACATGGGACAAGCCACACCTTGCACAAAAGCAAGGTTCATACATGCTGGCCAGATTCAGGTTTCCTTCACATGGCAAAATTAAGTATAGTTCTTCTGTTTGAGTTTTAACATTATCTGATAACTTCTACCTGCAACTAACATTATTTCTCTACAATGAAGATACCTAGACTGTTGTACAAGCTGGATTTTTCACCCATACATACTTTGGGAACCAGAGGAATGTGTACATCATATTTAGGGTTTTTCCTAGGCAGACACTGTTTGAAGTGCAGTTTTCTAATGCTTTTAAATCCAGTCAGCCTACCTCGATTGTGACACTAATGTTAAATGTAACTGCAGCCATTACCAAGTAGTTTCCATAAGTGGTTTTATTACTGGTTAGATTTTACAAATTCTGGTATTCGAACAGACTTCGACCTTAAAATTCTAAAACAACAAAGCAACCAATGAAAGGCTTAGGACTATTCAAAGTAACAAACTCTTTAACATTTTTGCCCTGGTCATAAATATACAGAGAGAAAAAGAGAGAAGTGGACATGGAATCCAAAGAATGTAGATAAAACAGTATATAAGGCACATGGCAGTCTTTGAAAATACAGAAGCTTTAGCCAACTTAAATTAATTGCTGTTTCCCTTGCTCAGTCCACAAAACTGTACAGTTACACAAATGTTGTGTTGCAATAGATCTTCCAAGTTATTCTTCAGTCCATACTCCGTAATACCAAAACACTACTTTTCCTTCTGTTTTTTAGGAGAGATCCTAATTGTGGTTAGTCAGTTGCTCAAAGCCTCTATTAAAATACACTTGGAATTTCAGCTAAGAATAATTTCTTTTTTAAAGAAATTATTAAGAAAGAGTCATCAGAAAAGATTTGTAAGAGTTGTCTGTGAAGGACTTCGAGATTCATGAACCTCAAGACTTCCGGGCACTGATGTCAAGACCGACGTCACAGTTGGCATAGTAGGATTTGTCAAGTCCGTTAAAGTAGTGGGAGTGCTGGATGGACTCATGGAGGCATTGGATATTTCTGAGGCAGGACCTGAGGGGGTCCCTGCTTGGAGTGTTGAGTCTGAAGTCTTATCCACCCCTGTGTTTTCTTGACGTAAGAGGTTCCGTCTGAATTTGGCTCGAGCATTTTGAAACCAAACCTGAAATAGTTTAATATAACAGGGTAGCATTTAAAGACCTGCAGTGTTTAAAAAAGCAAAAGCATATTCACAAATTCATCAATTCTGGAACTGGGAAAGCTGTTCTTACTGGTAACATATTAGAAAAGTAGTCCTAGCCATGAGAAGTGGCCTCTGCCTGCAAAATATTCCTTCTTCCCTCTCCTTCAACCCCTGGAAACAGTCTGCCTGGGTCAGGAGCGGACTAAGGACAAACGATGGCACTCTGTCTGCACAGGGTATGTGAAAGGATGCTCAGAAATTTGGCAGCGTGCAGAATCCTCGACAGCCCTCGATCCCTGCAGCATTTGCCTGGGTGAGGCAAACACCACACACCTGATGAGCACAAAATCAGGAGTTTCCCCCGTTGTATCTCACGTCCATCTCCCACCAAAGTGCCGCTGGCGCAGCCCAGGGCACCCTGCCTTCCACGGGCTCCTGCTCACCCAGGAGTTCCCTCACATCCCAGTGCCTGCAGTGCTCCCCTCTTCTGAAAGGACTGTCCCTCTTTCTTGCTCTTCTCTTATTCTTCCTCAAATGCTTCAGCTTCCTTCACCCATGCCTGTTTCCTTTATCAAATGTTTTCAGTACTGGAATAATGTTGGGAAAAGGGGCTGGAAAGGTATTAAAGACCCACATTGCATCAAAAACTGTGATTTCAGTAGGAATAGCATCCACGTAGAATTTTTCCAAGGTTTCTACTTCTTGCACTCTTTGATTATCTGAGTGAAGGACAGGGAAACTGGGTGTGTGGGACTCCTGAGGACACAGCAGCCCGTGCAGAGATTCTGCTCCCGGCTCTGAAGCTGCCTGGCCCTGCCGCGGGATGGGCTCTGAGCCCAGTGCCGGGAGGGAGGAAGGCAGCGCCGCGGGAACGCGGGCAGAGCTGGGGGTGCTCCCGCTGCAGTCACAGCCGATGGACCTGCCTCGGCTGCTTCACCTCTCTCCGCCTTTCTTCTCATCTAGGGATGCTCCTGCTGCAAATTCCCCCTATTGAGCACTCTTCCTTCCCTGGAAAGATTTCTCCCCCAGCCAAAGGTCTTTATTGTGCACACCTTGTCTCTCACACTCTCTCCAGGGAATGCCACAAGGAAATAATCCTCAGGCACAAATTCAAGGGCCATGCATAAATCACATCCTTACAGGTCCTTTTTTCTGAAAGCTCAGTATTTTAAACCAGTTTATGCTGGCATTTGCTTTGTTAAAACACTTCATTTAAAGGCTATTTCTCAGTTTCATATACAGAGAGAAAAGTTCTCCTAAACCAGCACAGGTAAAAATATTCTCATGATTTTATAAGAGTCCAGTACTGCAGTGAACCTGCTGCAGACCAGCAATGTGGTCAAAAAGAGGCAAACCCCAAAGTGATGTTTTTGCCTGACACGTTCCCAAGCAGTGTCCTCTTGTGGGACTGCTCAGAGCCCCTTGTGTGCAGGGGCTGTGAGTGAAGCCAATCACTTTGTTCTGGTCATTTAAGCCACAAAGGCTCAAGCGCCAACTGCTCAGGAACGGCAAAAACAGCAATTGGAACTTTTGCAGGACTTTTTACCTTTCAGTAAGAGATCATTTCTATTTGTTCCACAAAATAATTTTGTGGTTGATTTCTTTAAAATACCTTCTGGCAATTGTATAAAGGATAACAGCTGTGGAATGGAGTTTGGAGCTGGCCGCTGTCGCTATGTGTGTTCACGTAGCCACAGCATAACTAAAACAGAACAGACAAATCACTTGGCCGGTTGTAGATACACCTACTGCTGCATAATTTCCCATTCATGTTCATTAAAATACCCATATTTTTATATTCAGTACTCCCAAATATCACAAACATTTCACTGTTCCTAAGTGTCCAGCTGCTCCTTAACCTTACCAGGGCAAGAGGCTTTATGGTATTTTGTGGAAATGTGCAGTGTGTAAAGTGAGCAAGATTCCTGGTTTTTATGTATTTGCCTTTATCTTCAATTAATATGAAAACCTGAGCTCAGCTGCCCTTACCAATGAGCACCCACACTGCTTTCAGGAGCTGCACATATAATATGGTTCATTGTCTCTTTATTAGTGGTAATCCACGTTAGACATTGAAAATATCCTATAATCCTGCAAGTATTACCCGAAAATAGAGATTATATTACTGCTTTCACTTCCTTCCCCACTGGAATATTGTCAAGGTTAATCAGTTAATGGTTATAAGGCTCTTTAAATTTGTATAATAATAAATATTTGTATTATTACTGAAAATACGTCTAATTATTTGTTAATATGAATTCTGAAAACACCTTTTCTTATGATAGAAAGGGATAACATTTTTATCGCCATAGTGACATCCTGGCACGTGCTTAGGACCTGACATCCCAGCAAAGCCTTCGTGTTAGGGAGTGGTGAGAGAGGAGCAGCGCTGTTCCCCGAGCTGTGGGGCTGCCCCTGCCAGTGGCCCTGGCCATTACCCCAGCGGGGACAGCAGCGGGCAGGGCCGGAGCCGGGGCTGCCCCACCGCAGGCCAGCACAGCCGGCCCCTCCCATGGGCAGCTCAGGCCCTGCACCTGGAGGGGCACGGCAGAAATAACCACCCAGACATACAGAACTGAAAGAATCCTTCCAGAAGGACTTAGCTCACATCAATTACACAATTCCTTCAGGACTGAGGAATAAACAAAATCATTGGGAAGTACTTAGTGGGTTTCTGTCCAACTGTATCAGTACAAGGCTGAGCTATTTCAAATCAAAGGGGCAAATACAGGCCAAAATTCCCAGTGAAAAATAAAAAGCAGCTGCAAGACCCACCACTGCTGCTCCCACACTCCGGTGAGCGGGGCTGGATGCGAGGAGCTGGGCGCTCGGCAGTTAGGCAGAATAATATTTACTGAGGTGAAAATATTGCAGTCTTCTTCAGCGATCTGTGCAGCAAATTCTTTGTCTCCCCCAAGTCAAATAGGAATAAAGTAACATCTCCATATTATAAGGGAGTGTTGAAAATAAACACACTAAGTGTTGTGAGGGATTTGGATACTGAAGTTAATGGGATCATCACCTTAGATAACTTTATTTTCTGGTTTGTAACACCTCCATTGCTGCATCTGTTACATATCAGCTGTGTGAACAGCTTCTGCTGAAAACAAATTTTTATACCCAATTTTGCTTATTCACACAGCTACCTGGAGACATTGAGGTTCTCTGAATTTCACTAACTAGTGAGTGGAGAACTCATTGCACACACATTGTGATTACTCTGCTGTAATTAGTAACTGTACAGTCAAAGGGATGTTTAAAGAGCGGGGGCTCGGGAAGAGCCCGCAGCCTAAAGCAAACCTTCACCAAAGGGCAGCACAGATCCGCACATGAGGTGGGAACATTTTAGGCTTGTTGACTACTGGAAATTGGACCAGCAGAGTCCAAATGCATGCAGTGATCTTTGTGGGGTTCTGGTAGCGACTTTACTGGGGACTGATTCAACAAAAAATAAGTGGTGTACAAGACACGCACTGAAAAATGATGCTTCATGTTCCTAAAGTGCTTTGGCTCTGGATAATCTTATTCCAGGCCCCTGGGGAGAGAAGAGGTACGTACCTATAGCTAACACACCATACCTCCTCAGGGCTATCTACTTTCACCTTCCTTTTCTAAACTCACAGAAAGAAAGGAAGATCAGTTCCCCAAAGAGCAGCATTTATGCCAGTTAGGTTAGTTAGCTCACAATTAGCTCGGGCTTTTAATTATGAATGATAGCTTACAATAAAGGGCTTGTGTTCCTCAGATGTAGCAAAAGAGATATATTAATTAAATTGCAAATGTAAACTTAAATGGGAAGGAAACAAAATAAAAATAGGTGTTAAAAATATAAATAAGTTTGCTATGATTCTAACGTGGCTACTTCAGGAGAACAGCATGCATTACAAAGGCATTGGAGGAAATGCATTCTGAGAAGCAGAGTGTTACATTTCCAGGCCATCCCACCACTGGATGTGTGCAGCTGGTGACAAATTGTATATAAAGCAAAGACATCAGTCAGTGCTTCCCACTCCAGTATCCCAGATCATCTAGAAAATCCTCAAATTCTCTGCTCATCTACCAAGGCCCCTCATTACATGTCATGTGGGGCTGTCTCTACAGCAAGGGCACTACAGCTGTTCCCTAAATCAGCAGGAGCTCTGCTCTGTGTGTCTACGAAGTGTACTAGTTTCACAAGAGAATCTTTCTCCTGATCTGCTGCCCTGCATTTCCCCTTAAAATACGTTCTATGAAAGGTATCCACAGAGCCAGGATTCTTCACCAGCTGAATGGAGATCTGAACACACAGAAAATCCAACAGCTCACAAACACCTGATAGGGAGTGTGGCAGAGTTCTGGCTCCTGGCAAGTGTGCCCGTACACCTGCGAGTCCGAACACCTCCGGGGTGTGGGACAGACCGCTGCTAATGATGCTTGTTTAGATCAGTAGTGTCAGTGAATCACTTTGTGTTCAATAAGTGACACAGATGGAATGCCAGCCTTTCTGGCTTCAAAGAAATAACAAGTGACACTGTCTCAGTAACCAACATCGTGACGAGCTTTCCCAGCAACGAGCAACCCTGAAACTCATATGGGTGAACTTCATTGTTTGAAAAATGGCCACTCACAGGTAAAGATAAACCAACTGGGCACAAGGGTTCTAAAACATACAAAATACAAGTTTGTGTTCTCATGGCCCAAATTAATTTTCGAACAAAACATCCATGACTAGAGAGTGCTCATAACAGGCAGGAAAACTCAAGTGATACCAGACAAAATATCACTCCAGGCTGTTTTCTGGAATTGCCTCCAACAGCATCATCCTCAGAGTACAATCCTCACCACCAACTATTACCTTCCACCACTGCAGCTAAAGGAGCCTGGACATAAAGGAGTATTTAACTCTGAAAGTTAAAGAAGTGAAACACCAAATACCAAAATGATAACAAAACTTTGGTGGAATTGTAAAGTTCTGCTACAAACAAAAGAAGAGACACAAAGCACCTTAAAACTGCAAATTGTGACATGTCTAAGATGGAATGAAGAAGCAATGAAGAAACTGAAAGAGGAAGAGAAGAGTAATGAGTTGGAGTCTAATTTTGGAGACAAGGAAATACATTCTGAATAGGAAGAAACAGAGATAGTAGCTCGGAAAGAAGATGCAAGGAAAGACTCATTCAGTGAAAATAAAAGAGAGAGATAGAAGTCAAAGTTGGTGTGGAGTGATGAGAGAGAACAGAAAGATGATCAAGAGAAGGACACTTCCTAGACACTGATGTTCAATTTCTCAGGTAATTCAGGTGTGAGTGGACAGACCTGGTATTACCAAAGTGTCTAAATTCTGAGGATAAAATAGAGGAGAAGGGTCAAGCTAAGGATAGACCAATGCAGTAAATTATTTCAGCCATGTGTGTGGTTTAAGGACAGTTGCTGTGAGACACCGCAGCAGTGCTGGGATGTGCACTCTCTGTCAGAGGAATCTGTTCCTCCACTGCAAATCAGCCTCAGAAAAACAAACCAAATCCAGCTATAAGAACATAGCCACAAGAAGTCATTACGTACGGTTTGTCATTTTACTGGGAAGCCTACAAAATCTTTGTTCCTTCTTCTGGTAGGCATTAACTCTGTAAGCTCCAGGATCCCTCCAGCAAATTCAGTTTTACTCAGTAGTTTTTGTCTTCTGCCCTCCACTTGCCTGTGACTTGTGAGCTGTCCACCATGCTTCCCAGGACGGAGCTCACAGCCCTACCTGTCTCTAGGAAGGTCACAAATCCTTTTTCTACAATTAAGATCCATTTAAAACTTTCAGCAGTAGATCCTGGAATGCCATGGCTCCTATATG
The DNA here is from genome assembly GCA_013397775.1 of Eulacestoma nigropectus. NCBI lineage: Eukaryota > Metazoa > Chordata > Aves > Passeriformes > Eulacestoma > Eulacestoma nigropectus. The sequence continues at coordinate 1,240,153 of VZTE01004704.1, forward strand.
CCCAAATTTATCTCTAAGCATAGGCATTTGGGAAAGTACTCATTAAAATTGACTTCTTGAGTCAGAACTATAAATTAAAATGCAGCTGAATCAACTAATACTGTTCCCTTTCCTTCCCACAATAGCTCAAATGGCGTGTTCCCACAAAGCAAGAAAAAGTACTTTTAAAACGCAGTTTTGTTTCATTCTAAGTTACTAATCTATGAATAAAAATAAATTTTTGAAAAATTTCATTTATGTCCACTTCAGTTATGAAAGAAAAGCCCTCCTCCTCGTCCTGATAAAATGAATTCAAACTGTTGATTAATTTCTCACAAAGGTAAACATTGACATGTTTTCTGAATCTCTAAACTAAAAGCTCTCTATTTACAGTGAGCACACTAACTAAAATAAGTCACTTTTTTTTTTACAGCAGCCTAGAAGCTAAAACATGCACCAGAATTAAAGAACTCCAGCAAAACAAGCAGGGCCCCAAACCTTCACAACCCTCATAAAAAATTGGAACCCAAATGATCTACTTTGGAGAAACTGAAAAGAAATAACTCTTCTCATACTTTTTGGGAATTTACTTAGTCTCAGAGAAGGTACAAATGATTAAGAATAGCTTGAAAACCAGTAAACCCCATGGCTTTTCAATTATAAAATTGATATTTTGATTACTTTTCAAGGCAAAAGACTGCTCTTACCTGAAGAACTCTTTTGGTGAGGCCGGTTTTCTGAGCTAGCTGTTTCAAGTCCTTGGCATCAGGATTGTGGTTAATAGCAAAGTATGACTTCATTGTCCGCAGCTGGTGGTGTTTGAAGGACGTTCTCATACGCTTTGTTTTTTGATTGCTGGGGTATTGCTGGTCTCTGTCCAGGTGGTCACCATCATTTTCATTGCAACTTAAAGCTTAAGGCAACAAGAGGAAAAGGCCTGTAAATCTCCTGCTCCACAACCAATATTTTTTGCAATTTCCTTGAGTGCAGCAATTAAATGACACACCACAGCACATACTGGCACAAGCCCTACCTGCCTTTGCTCCATTTCATGGATTTGTAGAGCAGTTTAGTTTGGAAAAGCCCTCTAAGGCCATTGTGACCTACCATTAACCCAGCACTGCCAAGGCCACCACTAACCCATGTCCCCAGGTGCCACATCCATGTGGCTTTGAAATCCCTCCAAGGATAGGGGCTCCACCCCTGCTTTTGGGGAAGAGATGTTTCCTATTATTCAACCTGACCCTCCCTTGGCACAGCTTGAGGCCGTTCCCTCTCCTCCTGTCCCTGTTCCCTGGAAGCAGAGCCCAACCCACCCCGGCTGCCCCCTCCTGTCAGGGAGTTGTGCAGAGCCAGAAGGGCCCCCCTGAGCCTCCTTTTCTCCAGGCTGAGCCCCTTTCCCAGCTCCCTCAGCTGCTCCTGTGGCTCCAGCCCCTTCCCCAGCTCCGTTCCCTGCCCTGGACACATTCCAGCCCTTCAGTGTCTCTCCTGCCATGAGTGGCCCAGAGCTGCCCCCAGGACTGGAGGTGCCCCAGCAGTGCCAGCACTGGGGCGAGCACAGCCCAGGGGCCATTGGCCTCTTGCCCACCCAGGCACAGCTGGATCATATTTCTGCATCTTCCAGCCATTCCCTTACAATAACCAGTCTGCAAGGACCCTGGCCTGCCCCTCTGTGGCTTTTAAAATGTCAGGTCTGTTTCCTTTTCCCTCCCCTCCACCTCCACAGAACTTTTCCTCCACTTTCTGTGGGAGGACAGTAGCTGTCCTCAACTCCGTAAAGGGTTTTACTGTACTTGGTATCACTATAAATTGCAGTGAAACACACAAAGAGAGCTGCACAATACACTCCACTTAAATCTCAATGGAACAGACTAGTTAAAATCATAATTATTTCCTCCATCAAACTAAACCCTGTGGAGTACAAGGGAGACCATTAAATGAAACACTATAAAAGAAATAAAGTTTGTGGCTACCAGACAGCAAATTATGACTATAATCTTACTAGCTAAAGAAATAAAGCTGTTAATACAACATATTCACTGGCATGCCAAATGAAAGATCTTTTTAATTATTTATATGTTTATATTTCCATTTTTAAAAAGTGTTTGCAAATACTAGTTTGAATGATCACTTCTGCCATATCCTTTTGAAATCAAGGAATGACAGTGGTTGATACACTTACAGAAATCAAGCACAAGAAGAAGGTCTGTGAGCAAGGAACACTGTAAAAATTATCAAGTAGTATTAAATGTTGAATGCCAAGCAAAATAATTTTGGAGACCAAAAGTAGTTTTTCATTTATTTGTGCATACAGTAAACCATAGAAAACCTCTTAAAATAACATTAAGGCCTGAGCTTAAATCCAATTAAAAATTAGGGATATAACTGAAAATTAGCTCTAACAAACTGCTGTTAATTAGCTTTTCCTGTCCCAATATCTACAAGACCCTCTTAATTTCCTACAAGTTTTATGCTAAAAGTAATGAAAAATCACTATTTTACACAGCATGCAAAAAATGACAAAAAAATTATTTTAAAACATGAATTGTTGGTAAGTTTCTTAAACACATGAACAGGTTTGTTTTCAATTGTCCACTATTGCTGTTTGATTAGAACTGAGTACATCTCATGGACCTATCTTTGTAGTGTTACTTGAATTCATGCTGTCCATCAGTGGGTCTCAGCCCTAGTGAAAACACACACATTCTGAAAGGCATGTATTACAAAGAGATTTAGAAAACACATATAAAATGCACGGATTCCTAAGCAAAGATGCATACAGGTTCCCTAAGCAGGTTTGCAGCAGCTACAGTAGTTGCTTTACAAACCTCAGCCTTTCAAAACCCGCTAAGAAGATGTGGCACAATATAGAGCAAGGCCTGCAAAAATTCAGCTCTAAGCCCAAACGCACGTTTGTTTAACAGATACACCCGAAATGTCCAAAGCCTCGAACTTCTCTGTGTGTTTCTCTACTCCTATAATTTAAAAAGCAGCTAAAAAAATGGTGCTGTATATAGAAATTGTGTCTGTGTGCGTGTGTGCGTGCATGTGCATACATTTGTATAAATCCTTTCCAGACCTCAGGATCTTGTGCCAGATTCTGGCCATAAGAAACATTTCTGCTTGTTTTCCTGCGGCATGGAAAACTGCAAGCACCTGAATTTAAAAAGTGTGAGATACTTAAAGGGAGATAGTAACAGTGGAGTAGTAATGGAGCTGGATGGGATGTAGCCAAATCTTTTCAGGTTTAAGATCTGAGACCTAGCTGCCCATTCAGAGTCATCCCATGTATTCCAGTCTCCTTCATAGCTACAATTCCTGATATAAAGAGCACTGGGAGGAACAACATAATAATGCTCATAGAAAAATCTGTTATGGAAATGTAAAACCAAATCATGCTTGTTTTTAAAATGTACCCAAAGAATTTTAGATATTAGTAATGGAAAAGACCTTTGTGGCGTCATCTTGGAGGCTTTCAAACCCTCCAAGAAATAACAAGACAGAGACATAGGAGGAAATGCATCAAAATATCTGTCTGCTGGACTGAGGTCTGGTTCCTGTTAATATGCAACAAAACAAAGCCTAGGGCTGCAAGGAGTTGGATTTTAACATGTCCCACAGAGAATGAGATACATTCAGAATCCAAGGATATAAAACTGATTCTAAAACCTCCCAGAATGGAATGAGGGTGTCAGCTTTTCATCAAGCCCTGATAGGACAAGGAACAACTTACTCTTGGAATTTCTCATCATTTTACCTCATTATCTACTAAGTAATAATAATATTAAAATGACAGTAAACGTGTACTATTTGAGAGTGGCAAAATGTCCTTGTCTATGACGGAAGTTAAAGAACAGATTTTGAAAGTGCGTGAGGGCGTGTGCCGTTTGTTGTCTTGCGCAAGTGGTTTGGCTACTCCCAGGCATCACCCAATATGACATAAATAGTCCCAGCTGTCGCCAATTCCCCTCTTGTATTTGGTTGTGGTGCCTGGCACCATCCTCAAAAGGCTATTTTATTCAGTCTAATATTATCTGCATCTCTCACAGAATCTGCAGTGTCCATGGGTGTTGCAGTCACAGATACACAGAATGGGCCAAGGGTGTAAGTGGAGATTTTAAGAGCTGAGGAGTTTCTGCAAAAGGCATCGGGGTGTAAAACTAACACTGCACATGCTCCTCATGCAACCCTCTGTTTTTCAGGCACTGTCTTCCCTGTTCTTTTGTGGTGTCCTGCGTATCTCCCAAAGGAATTGCTGAACTATCCATATGTAACATTTCCATTCCATTGCAGTATCTCAGGCTCCTGCTGGGATTTCAGAAATACAATTTGGTAGAATTCCAGTCGAATAGAGGAACCTTAAATTAACGAGGATTTCACTTCTATTTTTTGATAAAACAAATTCTGAAGCAGTGCCAAGTCTCTTTTTCTGACCCTAGAACGTTTCTAAGGCCCTGTGCCTTTCCCCAGACCTCACACCCAGGCCATTGCCCTCCTGCCCTCCGCTGGCACAGCAGTGCGAGCACTTACACCCTCAGCCCCATATGAGCCACCTGGTCACAGGATGGTGATGTCCATGGACAGCATCACTACATCCCTACAGATTAAGAGGAAAACATTTTATTTTGATATTGGTAACCAAAATACCCTTTGCAGATTAATGCATACCACCTCCCTAAACCCAATGATAGGAGTGTAAAGCAGGATGTGCTGGTGCTTTTGTAACAAACTCTGTTATAGGAGGAGAACTTGGGAGCATTGCTTCACCCTCAGATCACCAGAGCCCCCCACGGCTTGGGATTCGGGGCAAAGCACGTGCTTAGTAGTTAGTAGGCTGCTCAGGATATGGCACATGAAGATGAGAAAGAGAAATTTCCTTTGGGGGAAATTCTGTTCTTAGTAGCTTGTGTTTGACATGTTAGATTACACGAAAAGAAAGAAAACTAATCCTGATTCTGAAAGAATGATGGAACGAGAGACACGTTTGGTGTGTGCATTATCTCTCAATAGTGGCTCAGGAACATACACCCCTTTCCTTCTGTAATCGGAGTCAAGGGGGTGTTTTAACCTCCTGCTGCCTGGAGAGGGAACTTGTGATTAACTAGACCAGGCAGGGGTGCAGCCGCATTTGTTGTTTGGTCGGAGCGTGTAGAGGACTTCATGGTACCCATATCCTCAAAGGGGACAGAAGTGAGGCAGAGCCCTCGGAGTGGTACTTGGGACAGGAACAGAGATAGTCTTTCTCTTTGAAGGAAGGAGAAGACACTTAGAGAAGGCAGATGCCTGAACTTCTCACCACAGGAATTGAAAGGGGTGAAGCTGTAGCACTGGGAGCGAGCAAGGTTCTCTTGGCGGCACTAAAAGGAGCGTGTCTGCCAAGCCATGGAGCAAGACAGGACAGCGCTGCCTCAACCTTGACATTTCAAGAAGTGTTTCTGAGGAGGTAAAGTCAGTCAGTCTTAAGGAGCCCAGGCCGAGCATCACAAGGCCAGGACGGAGGAGAGCCAGGATTAGAAGCCCTCTTCCTCCGGCCTTCCCCGGCCGCCTCGGACAAAGGGGCTGCGCGTCCCCGTGCCCCCCGGGGCTGCCTAAGGACCGGGCCCCCCCGGCCGCGGTGCCCCCCGAGGGGAGCGCGGCCCGGCCGGGGCTGCGGGGCGGGAGAACAAAGGGGGCGGCGAGGGGCGGCCGGGCCCGGGCCCCGCGGGAGGAACCGCCGCCAGGGTTTTTCCCCTCAATTAAGCCGATTGAATGGCGCTGAATGGCCGGTGCGAGTGCGCGGTCAGTCCCTGAGCGCCGCGATTAACCCGGGCAGCCCCGGCCGAGCCGGGCTCCTCGCTGCCCGCCCTAGGGATAGGGGCTGGCGGCGGGGCTGCAGCGGGCTCCCCCCCC
>VZTE01004704.1:1254646-1270119 GCA_013397775.1 Eulacestoma nigropectus
CGCCGGCATGTGCTCGGGGCCGGGCGCTGTCCCCGCGCTGTCCCCGGGCGCTGTCCCCGCGCTGTCCCCGGGCGCTGTCCCCGCGCTGTCCCCGCCGCCCGGGCACCGCGAGCGCTGCCGCGTCCCGCTCGCTCGGCGGCCTCGGGAGCGGCCCGGCCCCGCGCGGAGCTTGGCGTTTGTCGCCCGGTGAACGTCGGCGTCGTGTCGGGCCGTGGCGCGCCGAAGAGGCTGTGGGGCGCAACTCCTCCAGCGCGGGAGAAGGAGGCGTTCAAGAGTTTGTTTCCACTCCGAGATCGTGATACCCTGAACATTTATGACTAGTTGAATGCACCCAACAACGCTCGTTATGAAAAATATTCCCTGTTACAATACAATAACTTGAGTCACTCCAGTTTGTGGAGACTTCCACAAACCAAGGCCTCTTGCATCTCTCATTTCCAAATAGACTGTAAGAAAACCAGGCCAGGAAGGTCTCTGAACTTGAGGAAAAGCTTCAGAAAGTCTCCAGGAAAGACAAAGAGTGCACAGGGACACTGTTCATGATGTCTAAATATTTATCCAGGAGGTGGGTAGTAAGGAAGGACTAATTAGTATTAAAGATGTCAAATATCACACTTCTAATTATGTTAGCAAAGGTAGCACAATGGAAGGTAAATCTGAATGCACATCTGAGATCATGAGACTCACTGCCTCATCCATGACTATGAATTATTACATCACCCGGTGCATTCCCATCAGGTGCTGGTTTCTGACAGAGCGATTTGCCTCTTACAGGTGTAGTGCAGTAAAGATTATCCTTACTAAAATTGGAATTCTTCTGTTTATAGCCAAACTTTGCTGGGTTTATGCGTTCTGTTCTTACAATAATTGAGGCTTTTTATCATCCTTCTGTTGGGATTGCTCTGAATAGTTAAAGACATTTGCATGTCACGGAGGAGAACAAAGTGTCTCTTGTAGAAATGCATATGAAATAGCCACAAGACCCCTCAAGAAACCATACAGAATGCAAGCTAATTTGGCATCTGTGGGAACTACCCAAAGACTGTCCTAAAATCAGACCTTGGAAACAATGGAAACTCATGTTTGAATTCAGGTTAGAATTCTGCAGCACAATTCGTGGCTCTGTATGGTATTTATCTTGATAAAATCATCTTTCCCTTCCTCCGTACAGTTGCGAGATGTTTTCAAGCCCCGTCTGTGCTGGGAGCTTTGCCTCCAGGAACAGCTGTGGAACATTGCTCACCGGACACCACGGACCCCATGGTGGGACAGCACCGGCTCACCTTTGCTCAAGCAATTGGCTGTAGATGTCCTTACTCTCAGCTGTGCACTGTACACAGTGTATCCTCAGACGTTTTAATACCAGATTAATTCCCTATCACTGAATTGATTGTGTACTTTTTGCAGTTAAGAAAGGTCATGGATTCATACACTCTATCTGGTATTTCTAATTATCAAAAAGATTTTAACGGAATTTAAGATACGGTATTTTACGTTACAGAATTGCCTCAGTGTATGGAACCAATAATAGCAAGAGTGTGCTGAAAAAGTATGGCATGGCCTCCAGTTCCCAGGGTATCTCTGATTATCTTCCTAATGGATATACAAACACAAGAAGACATCCAACCCTTGCTACCAAAACACAAGGAGAGTAACAGAATGTAAACATAAAGCTGCTAATGTACACACTGACACATGAATGACATTTACATTGTTCAGAAAAAAATCAAGGATACTCTCAAATAATGAGCCACAGAAAAATTGCTGGAGCAAAATCATCTTCAGAATGAAACACTGGCTCATTTGAAATGAGAGTTTTTTCATTAAAAAAAATGGTGCAGCTAATAATAAAGTCTTTTAACCTGTATTTTGTTATAGGTGACAGGTGAACAAATCACAGGTCTTGAGTTTCTCTACCCTGCCTCTCTTGGTAACGTCATCTCCAGTACCATCTGCTACCTACCAGACAAACAGACCAACCACATAATGAGGTACCAGCTTCCACCCAGCTACCGTGACTAAATCAGAACAAAAGATTCAACGCCTCCTTCAACAAAGGAGCACAAGTCTAAGCTGTCTTTACTAATTGCTGGGTTTCAGGTTGTCTGTTACAGATTTTAAGTGAGCTACAAACTTCCATCAAATACTTATAGCTGTTGGAAAAAGGTGCTAAGAATAAAAGATAAAAGGAAGCAAAAGGTAAGAGAGAAGAGAAGAAAGCTTAGAAAATAAGTAACTACTTATGGTAATTTAAAGGCTGTGGAATAATATAAACATGAAAGACCAGGGGGCAGAGTGATTGATATCTCATATGTTTTCGATGCCCCTACGGTTATTAGACTGCAATATATGGGAACATACAATAAACTATGAATTAAAATGTAATTGTAGCTTCAGGCATCTTCTTCATTGTCTGCTGTGGTGTTATGTCTTCATGCACCGTGATTGACAAGGTGTAATTAATCATCTAACTCAGTTGTAAATATGGGCACCCTTCACAGTAGGCATCAGGAAGTGTGTACCAGCAAAGGAAGCAATAGTTGACGCTGAGATACCATTAAATCAAAATCAGAATGCGTATATGTTCGGAAATGTGTGTTTGGTGTGATGCTGTTATCGTTTATTTCTAAAATACTGTACCAACAGATTTACTTGATTTGCAAGTTAACTACAACATTAACTGGTTTTATTTATTTTGTCTCTTCTTCATTTTTATAGGCAATGATGTTGTTCTCCTAAAATGTGAGCCAGTTTGCTTCCTGTCAGCAAGTGGAGCTCAGCTCAGCTCTTCCTTTCCTCGAGTTGCTGCAGACAGAGCAGCAGCTTCAGTCAGCTGCTCCATGGACTGACTTGAAACGGTTCGGGCAAATTATTACTCCATTCATGGATCACCTTCTGCACTTCTTATATACTGAGTTAGACACTTTGGGTCATTTTAAAGTGAAGGAGAATAATGAAATTATCTTAATAAGGAACACTGTTCCATTTAAAAATAGGACTTTTATTGTCAACAATGCTGTCCCCAAATTGTAAATTAACATCTTTTGAAAGATTTTTTCAGTATTCCAGGGTAGGAAACATGTTATATCTGCTGCTTTTTGTAAATGATTGCTATCCTTATCTAGGTAGTACAGAAATGGTGTCTGAGTCATGGGAAATGTAAGTGGTTTGTCTCAGGAAAATTTGGTGGTATGCATGTTTTTGATGCACATAGAGTTGCTGAATGAATAATTGGCTCCTATTTAATGTTCTCTGCTTTAAAGCTGTCTAGTACATTTGCTGTTTAAAAAAATGTCTTTCAAAGCTGTTAAATATGTAACAAAAAGAGGTTGCTCTCCCCATTCTGACATGAACAAAGCCATACAGTGAGCTGCCCGAGGTACTTCCAGCATGGGATTAATTACAAACACAATCATAAATGGAAATTTGCAAAGTTTTCCAATTCTTTTTCTTTGGGATTCCAGCTGATGAGTGTTTGATAGAAGCATGCAGTAAAAATATCAGTCCAGGAATTAGGTATTAAATATTAAGCCAAGCATTTTTCAGAGAGTATGGGATCTGTTGGATCTATAATTCCACCATTTACCCTTGATGGAGTAAGATCTCTGTCTGTCTTCAGAAGCAAACCGAGCTTAAAAGAGGAGCGCACTCTCAAGAAGATGATCGACTAAGAATGTGTTTTATTTTGATTTGAAAAACTGTCAATCACAGATAAAAAAGACCAAATAATATTATTATATATACTAGCTAACTGTATTTGTCTGGTAAACCAGGCATATGCAGGAAAGAGAAATAATGCAGTTTAAAAGGAAAATATTCCGAAGGTTTTGCCCAGATGTTGTGCTGAAATTGTTGTTCACTGGTACAAGCAATCGATTTCAGAGGAAAGTACGAGCACGTATCTATAGATGTGTGAGAGAAATAAGATGTCCAATGTCTCACATATTTCAGTTTATATAGCCACAGCTATTTAAACAATTCCAAAACTGCCTCTACGGGTGTCAAAGAGGGAGGGAAATCTTCAACCACATGATCTTCTCTCCAGAGTCCTGTTAAATCCACTGAACTTAAAACAGAACAAGAAGTGTGAAATATGGGTTTGAACATGTTATGTCAGAAATGTAAAGGTTGGAAGCCTTTTTAGTAACCGATATTAATATTGTATTAAATGTTATGAAAAGGTAGGTGTTGGAGAGAAGGGCTGGGCTCATGTGCAATTTTGTCAAGGTTTTTATCTGTGATTATGATTCCAGATGTATCTATTCCCTGAGGAGAAATATGAAGTAAAGTTGGCATGTGACATGTGTTTTAAGGTGTTTGGCACAGTTTCCCGAAGTGATGACAAAATGTTCATTTTTATTACAGTGAATTGGTAAAGAAAACATGATTCTGAAGGTCAGTAGTTGTATATTTAAGATAGCTTTGGAGTTTTATTTTGGGGAATATACATTTTTGGTGATGCGTGTAGATCTGATTACTACTACCGTAGTAAATAATGTAAATAGAATAACTTTTACAAAATATGAAGTGGTAATTACTAGAAATTCAGTAAATTCATGCACAGAACATGGCAAAGATTGCAAAAATGTCTCTTTTTTGCATCTAGTAGTGTAGCTGCTTCTTAATTATTGTTTTAGTCTGTTTTACTGCAGACGAATCTTATTGCTCTACAGTCAAGAGCTCAAATAAGTGTAACAAGGTCCTTTGTAGGAACATGCTTTTAATGTAAATGGAAAGATTTTTATTTTTTTAACAAATTGGTGAAGATTATTTTTTTGGGTGAAGGCTATTTTCCCCAAACACACATTAAGAGTTGAGATAAGAAAGTTCCCTGTGGCTGCCCAGCTCCCCCTGTCTCGTCCCTGCAGTGCCTGTGTGTGCAGCAGTCCTGGCAGCTCCATGCTGACAGCAGGGCACCCTGGGCTGCAGGACCAGGCAAACACTCCCTCATAAACATTTTACAAGTTCAGGATCAACCAATCCGTGAGGTTTGGGAGCCTGCCCTGATTGGGTGTATCAGGAATTTGGTAAACATGGCTACATAACAAAAACAAGATTTGTAGAGAAAAGACTCCAATAGTATTGCCTCCTTTGAATATTCAGAGCCTAAGAATATGATCAATTCCATACTTTATAAGTAAACTTCCCCAGCTCTGTATCCATCTGCAAATATTCAGAGTGATGTGCTCAATACATTCCTTTCTGTTCTACAACCACATTTCTTTGTGAATTTAACCACATCAGAAAGCACTTCAGGTTTCTAACACAAATATTTGATGCATTTAATGTAAGGAAGCTTCCTTTATTGGAGGTGATTGGGAACATTTTGTATTTTATAGGTATATTTAAGAGGTTAGCAGTAGGGGGGAATCGTCTGTGGAAAATCTGTCTACAGCTGAAATTCTTAGATGCAGAAGTGTTGCTGAAATGCCTAATACATTTACATTCTTTTGTTAAGTAGCTTACAGGACTATCCTCTTAGCTACCAGATACCCAGATCCTGGTTGGGGTTTTTTTTTATAAGTCAAATAACATTTCTCCATTTTTTTCTTATTTGTTATTTCCAGGAGTATAAACTTGGTTTGGGGTTTTGTGTGCCATTAGAAGATTTTCATTTTCACAGACTTTTAAACTTTTTTAATCTACAATTTTGTTATTCTTTTCAATAATCTTCTGCAGCTTTATTTCATCTTTAGTGCATGCAGAGAAGCCCCTCATTGGCTAGTACATTACTGATAATGATTTACAAGTTTTCCCAGATTAATTTTCCATGGGGTAATTTTTTCCCCAATATTACATAGCTCCAATTTTTAAAAAAGAATGCCAAAAGCTAAGGTATTTTATAATACAATTTAGAAATTAATTTTTGAAGTCCTTGTGTTTGTATTTCAAATTTAGAATCTATTTATACTTCAGTATCAGAAAAATAATGTGTGGAGTTTAAAAATCAGCAGTCTGGTATTTTCCAGATATTGAAATGTGCCTGCCTAATGAAGGCAGAAGACTTGCTCACTATATTTATTTTAAAGCAGTGCTTTTAGATATTAATAAATTTAAATGTCAGTTTTCAACTGGATACTTATTACTATTTTATTTGATATTTGCAAGATACCTGACCATTTAATATTTATCCTTTATTTCTCTGAGCTGATCTAATTGCACCTCTCTATTTTGCATTTATTTCTCTTTGCAAACACTACATTATTCACTCTCTCCTGTGCTTATTAAACAGTGCCACCTGCACCAAATGAAACAAAGCTTCTCCATCAATCTATCCCAGCTAAAGAACCCTGACTATATATTATAATTAATTGAAGCTCAATTGAACACTTGAGTCTGAACTAGATACAGTAACCTGAAAAAACATTAAAAAAATTAGAATGTACTTTAAAGAAATCTTTTAAATGAAAATGTTCACTCAAAACTGAGAACCTAACCTTGCACCAAGCACTCTTCATCAGCTCTGCACAGTACCTCAAGTAGCAATTAGCAGGTCCTTTAATTAATTAACTATTCCCTGTACATCACAGGGATTTTTGTGGCACTAACGTCATCCTTCATAAGTGAATACCAAATCCGGTCAATATTTTGTCACTCTAAACCCTTCTCTGGACTACCTGAATGCCACCGCCTGGCTCTGCAGAACCATTTCCCAGCCCAAGAGCAGGTATGGAAAGAGAAACAAACTTTGCAGTACAGCCTGGGGAGTGGGGAGAGACGGAGCTGGACACGGACAGGGACACGCAGGGCACCTCATGTGCAAATACTGGCAGTAAGAAGAAGTCAGATTAGATGCAAATTGAAATAGTGGCAATTAAATCTTATAAATATACTTGGGTAGGATGATTTTCTTTAAAAGCTGAATGTACTGTGAACTTTGCAAGTGCTGGAGGCTTTGCTGCTGTGCTGCCTCTCGCTCACACTGTCCGCTCCCAGACAAGAGCAGATTAATTAAGTGGCAGGTCAGCCACGAGAAGGTGAGAGGGCATTTCCCACCAATCCGGAACATTTTGCCCATTTTATACTTTGCAAACTTTTTATATAAGCGTGGCTGATTCTTTTCAATGTAATTCTCATTTGGAAAATATTAAGTAATTGTAAGGGAATTACCATCTGAAGATGAGGCACAAAATACGTATTGCTGATTTTAAGTTTTCCAAAGATGCAGTATGTAAATTTGTTTATATAAATATGTATAAGATATATCACAGTATGAGGTTGTGTGTGTGTGGATGAACATATGTGTGTGTAACCATCTATCTATTTGCAGATTCAGACACAGACATATGTTATCATTTCTTAGAGGCAAATATCTGCAGAAATAATTCTTTGTGTTGAGTAGTTTCATTTCGTGTCTAGTAAGTTTCTCTTCAGAGATTTCCATGTTCAGGAAAGATCTTATGAATTTATGTAATGTATGGTATAATGAAATCAAATAAAGTATGCCTTGTATGATTTTGCAAGAATTATAGATTAGCATTCTCTTTCAACATGTGTAGTATTTTGAATTATGGAACCAACTTTATAGATAATTTTAAAAATAAATAATGTATATGATGGACTTGTAGAAATACATATTGTACAAATCTCAAGAAAGAAGAAAGAAATATTATTCAAATATTTTGAGATGTTCGCCAAATGACAGTATAATTTTAAAAACCCACCACATTTAATTTGAACTCTTCATGAGGAGCAATATGTATTCAATTACTAAAAGATAGTAACTGATCCCAGTAAGATTTGCTATTTTCTAAGAGTAACAGAAATTTCCATTTTCACCTAATGGATTCTCCTGCATCACTGCTATTGCAACTTCAGTTAAAAAAATTTTGGCATGAGCAAAAGGTAAAGTAAAATGTAAAGGTCAACTGATAAGCTATGATTGTATCTCTGTTTTTGCTGTGTAAATCTGCTCTTATCAATAATTCACTATTCATGTTCTACAAAGACTCTGTCTTTACATTTTTAATTAGCACTTAAAATTTTACAAAGATAATTTAAAAAAAGGGAAATACTCTGTACTTGGAGTCTTTATGTCACAATTTACTACACATTTTTTCCAATAGATTTGGCAAATGAATATTCTGTTTTGATACATCAATCTCAAACAAAGGTGGACTCTGATGCAATTTTTCACTGTTCATTTCCCTGAACCTTTTGGGATATAAAGAATCGTGAACAAATACTTAAGAGCCTGATCAATAGCCATTGACCATTTGGAGCCCCTCGTACCCTAACAAGCACAGCTTGATCATGTATATTTGATCATATAAAATTTCAAAGCACCTTGATACAGCAGAGCAAGGCTTTCTATGGCATCTTTGTGTTATTTCCTAAAGCACATATTTCCCATGATTTAGCTTTATCATTAATGGAAACTTATTGCACATATATTTGATGAAGCTCAAGAACATGAATTTCAGTGTTATATATCCATAGTATTTCATATGAATGGCAATTATAAACAAATATCCTAACATTTTAGGACAGGAAACTCTGGATGTGCCTATGGATTCAATGGACCCCAGAGTGCAAATCTAAAAAGCCCTATCATTATAAATCTTGCATTCCTGTTAAGTGTTGGCATGTACATTATACTGAGGTGTGTTAAGTTTATTTTAGTGGAAAAATTGCAGTAAAAACCTTTCCCTCGATATCCTTTTAAATATAATTTCACATATTTAGAAAATAAAAAATATTCAAGTTCACAGCTGTGTTAGCCCTTAGCCTTATGAATATCATAGAAAGAGATAAAGATCCAAGCAAAAAATGTTTACCGTGAAAAATTTCTTTGCAGAACTTTATTATTGTTCATAATTCCACATCCAATGTTTTTCATACAGGAATTTTAGTTTATCATTAAAATATAACACTGATGCTACATTTGTATAGCTGCCTTTTCTGCTTATAATCATAATGTTTATTCTAACTTTCTGGGCTTATTATTTTAGACAGATATCAGTTTAATTAGCTTAAGCTGTCATACTCTAATAAATACAGACGGGTTGCCTGGTTCGGGAGGAGGAAGGTGGCTGCAGATTTCAGAAGCAGAGACAGTTAATGCCTTGTATATTATCACGTAAACAGCAAAAGGACAAAAATAATTACCTGATAAACTTTCAATTTCTGACTCTTCCCTATATGCTTTCTTACCATTTTTTCTATAGAAAATCCATTCAAATTAGGCAAGTCCTCTAAATATCTGCAGCATCTGCTGGTTCAGACACCTTCCTTTATGCAGAGTACCATTTTCATATGATAATACATGTAATATGATATAGAATGACAGAATGCATGACAGTTGCCCATAATACATAGAAAGTCACTCAAAGGACAGAAGCGACATTTGGATAATTAGCATCCATTGGGCAGTCAATCATGCGAATAGAAAAAACTGAACAAAACCCACAATGGAGTTAGAAAACAAAAGGGACCCTAGCCAGTCTCAGGATTAACTGCTCTAAAGCGATCTAAATGCTTTTGTATCTAAAGAACTGAGGCTCCCAGGGCTGCCCTGTTCCCCTCTAGATACCCAGGGAACTAATTGTGGCGATCAAAGTTAAAGCATTCTCTCTTCTTTATAGACTGCTAAATACACAGAAAAATTATTTCTCCATTCGTGTTCATTAAACTATTTTAAAGTTAAAAAACTGATGCCACGTTCTTTTGCCAAGTGAAATGAGCTAGAGTATTGAGATTGTCCTGCTTTTATGAGAACACAACAGACCTTTTAATTTAAACTCTGCCTTTGTTTGATTAATATTATTTTGCTGTTGTCCATTCTGCTATCTCTTTCTTTTTGGATAATGAAGGCAATTGTCATTAGAAACTCCTGTGTGAGAAAAGCCTGAAAACAGGAATAGGAATAATAATGATAATAACAAAGCCCATTAACAAAATTAAGCAGGAAAGGTCTCACAATTTCTTAGTAGCTGCCACTTTATAAAATAAATAAAACATTTTGTCACTCAATATATGCAGCTCAAAATATTTCCTTTCCCCAGATTAGGTGGAAGATGAGGGCAACCTCCTTTAAAGCTCCATCTAACAGAAGAGAAAGAGAAAGAGAAGAGATACAGAGAGAGCCCCAGGATGTGGAAAGTCATGAAAATACCTACCCTGGAGACAGTATTCCCATAGGATCCTTTTCATACAAAATCCAACTTGCCTAATGCCCTTAATGAATGAAATAAAAAGAGAATTCAGAAAGGCCCATGCTGATGGCTCCTGCTGGAAAGTGTGTGGTTTAAGGCATAGCTGCAGCAGTTCTGGGAGGGAATCAGCTCCGGTCCCCATCAGCCAAGCAGACAGGAATCACTGGGGCGAAATCTTCCCCCTCACACATTTGCAATTGACTTGAAATAACATCACGACACCTTTGGATAATTGACGCCTTCTTACCTTTCGTTGTCCTTTGTAATTAATATTTGTAGATCTAGAGGTTTCTCCCAGCCACAGATAACAGGAAGGTGGAAGGGGTGGGGAGAGAGAGCGCGTGTGTGTGCGTGAGTGTGTGTGTGAGTGTGTGCGAGAGAGACAGAGGCAGAGGGAAGGAGAGAGGCAGAGAGAGGCTTTGGTTGTGTCTCTGCTTGGGGAATGGAGTGCGGGTGTATTTGTGTGGATGTGTACTGGGGGCTTTGCAAACCTCTGGAGTTCTAAAGGCAAGACAGAAAGTGAGAAGTAGGATGAGCTGGATGTCCCCTGTCAGTCCTTACAGAGTTTCAGCAGCCGTGACCTTCAACCCTTTTGCTGTGTGTCAGCCCCAACTTGAGCCCCCTTGCCCAGCTGCTGTGCCAGCCTCCCAACGCGGAGAAGGGAGAGGGGACAGCAGAGGTAAGGAGCCAGAGAGAGATTGAGATCAGAAGGGCTTTTCGCCCAGTCAAATGGGCCTCTGGTGACAAATCAATCACGGCCCGTTCAAACCAATGATGCTGCCAGTCTCCAGCTCACCAAGCCCTCACAGCCTCCCCCGGCTCCTCGGGCTCTCCTACATGACACTCAGCTGATGACGGGGGCTCCAGTCAGAGCAGGGCTGCTTTTTACAGGTTGATTTGGTCATTAGCATCATTCCTTCTCTATCTCCCCATCTTGCTCTGTCTTTACCTATCATCTATTTTTTTATTAAATATTGAAAACTGATATTTAGAAGAGGGATTGAGACACACAGAAACACTTGCAAATAAGTTGGTATACTGCCTTGTTGAAGGAACCCAGATTTATATATTTATTTGATTTTGTACACTTAGGAAGAGCTACCTGTTTTAATGTAATTAGTTGATCTGATCAGTATAATCAGAGACAAAGAAAGGAGGCCTTACAACATGCTCACTTCACCTCCTCCTTCCCTTTATCTATTTTACACTAATAAAAAACTGGCTTCAGGGATTTTTCCTACTACACCCATAGGACAGGAATTATTTTTCAATTTTCTTTTTTTGCAGACATTTGTTAAAATACAATTTTAGGTCCCTTTTAAAGCTATGAGGAAGATCCTTATCTGGAAAAAATTTGCATTGCCACTGAAATTCTTGTATTTCAAGGAGTGTACAGTGATAAAGCCCTAAATGAGGTAGGAAAAACCCCTCAAAATTACTACTAAATCTTACTAAGTACTTCTTTCAATACTGACTTTTTTTCTGAATATCTGAAAAAGTGTTTTAAAGCGGATACAGAGAGAAACAGTAATAGAAGAAGAGGGCTTAAAAGTTTAGGAAGAACAAAGTACTCTATTGCAGATTTTGTGATCGTAGGAATTGCATTCTCTGTTTCCTCCTCTCTTCTCTCCTTGCCACGCCCCCCNTACATAGGGGAAAAAAATCAAAACAAGGTCTTAACAGAGTATGTCTTACTCTGTCTAAGTCTTCTTTAACCTTAATCCCTGGAAAAAAATACTCCTACAGCCCTCCCCAAAAAAGAGTATTGCACAGTAAGGAAAAGGGTGCAGTCCCTTCTCATCCTCGCTCATTTCCAGTGCCAACCTCTTGGCTCAGAGCTACCCCATCCCTGCAGCCAGGGCTGGCAGTGCACATTTTAACCAACAAATTTCCATGTTGGCCATTCGAGAGCAGCTGGCCAGTGTGGGGTGGGAAAGAAGGATGATGGAAATGTGTAGAACAGAGCCCAGCTCTTCCAGGCTCTGTAAAGAGAGCCAGGGCAAGATACAGTGGCATCAAAAATATAGCACAATATACTCAAAAATGTCTCCCGTGTCTCCTTTCTACCATGAGTGAACTGTGTGAAACTGAAGTGAAGTGCATTGCAGACAGCAGTGTGGGGTGCTGAACAGCCTGTAGCTGGAGAGTGCTTCGGTCTTTATCTTCAAAGCTGTCCTGTCAAATACAAGGTCTTTTAAACATCAGAGGGATAAAGTTTCTGATTCTGAAGGGTTCGTTTTCCTCTTGGTTTTCCTCAATCATAAGTTAAGCCCATACGACCCCCACAGTAAGCTGGCTCTGGGATTGCTGCCCTGCTACTTGCCCCATGATTTGGGGATGCTTGGATAGAGCAATCTTGATTTGCTCACTGTTTGTTCAGTTTTCTTCATGTTAGTTCTTTCTTCCATCTTACGTGTCTTGAGGCTTTTGCTGTGTGGCAGTGAATTGAATCTTACAAACTTAAAAGAAAATTGTGGCTGGGACCTGGAGAATATTCATCTGTTGCAGAAAATGCTGAAGTCTGAACATGTGAGAATTGAACTAATGAGTTTTCTCCTCATTTCAGTCCTACAGTCTCTTTTTTTACCATACCTAAATTGCAGTGCTTTTTGACAAAATAATCCTAGCTCCTAAAAAAATTTAAATGTGCATCTTCATTTCATTGCTTGTACTTCCTTCTACCAATATAATAAAAGAAATTAGGGTGATTTACAAAATAATGTGCCTTTCTGTCATCTTACTGTCAATACATAAGTACTACACCAAAATCTAGTTGATTTCTAAAATGAAAATTCATTACATTTCTGGAAACTTGAACAATCAGCTCCATGCATTTTAATTAGATTGCCTGTTTTTTCATTTATTACTAATACAATCCTCTTAACTATGATTTATTTGTTAAACAAAGTGCCATAATCCGTCACTTATTCATCTTAATTTCAGCAAAATTAAAGTAGTCGCTGTTATATTACACCTAATTGCACTTGCAATGAAAAGAACGGAGATGTTAATCAAAATAAATTGAAGATAAACAATAAAATCATTAAATCTTTGCTGCAGTAAGTGTAACTAATCAGTTTTGACTTGAAGCGACCGAACACAAATAATGAATCTGTCAGTGAAGACGCGCTCATTAAATCCAGCCTGGTCCGCCCGGGTCCTGCAGGCAGCCGGCACCCCCAGCCCCGCAGCCTCCGCGCCGCTCCGAGGGGACCGCCAGGCACGGGGACATCGGATCCCAGGCAGGGTCAGGGTGCCCACAGACTGCCCTGGGATTAGGCGAGGATGCAAATGCCACAGGTACGCAGGAACTCCCGTAAGCACCGCGCCAGGAACAGGGAAACACTCTTTGTTTTATTCAGCCATCAGCAGGTCAGAGATTAGGAAAAGGGGAGAAAGGAAAATGAAACCCAGAAACGGAGGTAGGAAGCACTTCGTTTTAAAACTTATTAGAAGTATTAGTTTCATAGCAGATCAATGTAGTTGGCATTGTGCTAAATAATATATGTTAAATAATATATTTTGCAGTAGTGCGAGATACTGATTATAGTCCTCTGCTATCCCCACGGAGTAGGGACAATGCCTGGATTAGCAACAGAAGCTGTTCATGTCCTCATTGTCTTTCCACCAGTTTCCACTTCTGGCCTCACTACCTCATTACAAGGGACAAAATGGGCACTCCAGTTATTTCCAAACATGTTGTTACACTGGCAAGGAGTCCTGCATCTGAGCAGCCTGGTGAGCTGAGCTAGAGCACTCAGCACTTTCTACTTCAGCTTTTAAATTTCTTACTTAATGATTTCAGTTTCCCCAATGGAGTATTTGTTAGCAATCACTGCTTAGCAGGAATTTACATGGCAAGGAGATTTCTCTTAAAATAGTTTTGCGCGATACGCTTTTGTCTGATCTGAGCCAGCAACTAAGTGCAGGTATAAAATACAGGCACTGGTCCTTGCGTTTAGTCACACTAAAGGAAGTCATCATTTGCTTGAACAATTACCAGTTCCTAAACAGAAGATACTGTTTTGTATTTTTGTGTTTCCCCTCCCTCTATTTTTTCAGTCATTTTACCTATTTACAAATCTTACTGTGCTTTGTCTTAAGTATTTACTTAAGCAATATAATTCAGCTTTAAGTGTGAACAGCACGAAGGATGTCTGCCTGGCTCCTGGAATCAACATAACCAATGAATATTTTACAATGCTAATGCTTTCTCCTGTATTTAAAACAGTGGTCAGTACAAATAAGCGATAGTTTAACAGTTAATATGCTCTAGCTCAAGTATATTTGAGAATTACACACATTTTTAAGCTTATTTTTTACTATCTTTGGATAAGAAACGGACAAGATAACCCAGTGCCCTCTGAGCAGGAGGCTAATTTCAGCTCAGTTTTCTTCTTTCTTTCTCTTTCTCTGCCTATAGTTCATATTTGAGTCATACCAAAAGACAATAATCATGGGACAACAACAGCCCAAATTCAGGGTTGGATGACTACTAAGCAAGTTTTTCCCCTCTGTTTTTCTCATACTAGTGTGATTTGATATCTGTGAATAATTACCCTTTCTTTTTTTAATAAAAAGTCTAGCTGATGGACCTTTTAGTCTCTGTTCTGCATCTTTCCAGCATTTATAATGCTTAACTTGGGACTTGACATCTCTCAAGGTGCTCATTTGGAATGATTTATATGAGCTTTGTTAGTTCAGTGGCAGGTGGGTAATTCTAGAAATTAAATATTACCTGCTTTTTATTGATATAACTATAAGCACTTAACAGAAGTAGTAAACATTACTATTCCTAATTTCTAGGAAAGGTAATAAAAATATAGACTGAAAAATGGCTAGCAGGATGGGAACCAGGTAATGATAAAAAATTACCAAAAGGATGGACCTGATCCTTCATTAGCCAAAAACTCCTACAGACTGCAGTCAAAATCTGCCTTGAATGAAAATGATCAAGGGCCCTGGAGCTGCGGCCTGTGTAAAGTTAATCTGAGAATCTTATTGCAGTTGCTTTCAGCAGGTCTTTAAAAAAATATTCCCCAATACAAGTGGCAGTAATTGGACCCCATGTTGGGAGGCTCCGCAGAGGAGCTCATGACTGAATGGGCCCTGGGAAGTGAACTCCCTCTGCTACCTGGATGCGGCTCCCCGAGGTCACAGTCACAGCACCCCGGGGGGCAATGCACAAGGTCGCTTTTCCTCTGCTGGTGCTCTGCCTTTGCTGTAGTGAGAATACTGCCATATTCAGGCTTCTCGATGTATTACTTTCTGCTTGCTCAATATTTCAACTACCCTTTGTGGGCCTTTTTTTTTTTTTTT
>VZTE01004704.1:1270179-1311296 GCA_013397775.1 Eulacestoma nigropectus
TTGTAAAGGGTTTTGACCATTCTTCAAGTTAAATACATTTTCAAACCAGAAGCATTGACCATACATGGTGAGAAGCTGAATGACATGCAGTATGTACACAGTGATTAAGGAATGAGTGGGGGAAGACTGCAGAGCAGGAAAGAGGGAAGGAATTCGTCCTGTTCTGAACAGCAGATGATGGTGAGGTATCTATGAAGACATCTCAAGAAGACAAAGTGAGATTTCACTTCAAACAGGAGAAGACAGGTCTAGAATAAATAAGTGGATCTGACAATTGGGAACAGAGGGATGATAGCTGAATCTGTTCGACTGTGAGATTACACCAAAATAAGATTGGATTGGAAGGGGGAGAAGGCAGCAAAAATATAATTCTGCTAAATATCTTCAGAGAGTTGGAGATGGGTTGTCAGGATGAAGGATGAGTTAAGAAATTATTAGAGAGGCAATGAAGAACCATGAAAAGACAAGGTCAAGGAAATCAAGAAAGACAAGATGTCAAAATCTAGAATTCAGTCAAAAATTCTGAATGGTGAAATGTAAAGGCAGACAAAATTGGAATAGTATTTCTCAGCTTTAACAGAGAAGTCTGTGCTATACATAGATCAGCCTAACTTAGGTATTCACCTCCCCAAGCAAAGGTTTGTGTGTGAGTATGTAAAACAATTCTCATTCTAGATCTCTAACTCCCCTCCCACAGCTGGACACCCTGCCTTGTATTTATGCCTGTGTGCAGCACCCCAGTTTGGTGTCCAGCCAGTGACTTCAGAGAGAAGCACAGCTGCTACATCAACTCTGACAAGGTAGCAAAGGATGGGAAATAGAAGAAATTCTCTAGAAATAGAAGCATATTCACCTATATCAGAATGGAATTTTGAGCATAACAATGTAACATTATAATCTTGACAAAGGAATACAATAAATTTGAATGCCAAGACCTATCGGTTATGGAAAATTAATTATGCAAACTTGAGCAACATGTACTCTCCCAAAAAACACTGCAGGTTACCTTTCACCAAATATTTTTCAGAATTTGGTATGCTTTATTTCAATAAACTACCAGATTTGCTATTGTTTTTTCCATTTTCTGTGTCTTTGCCGGTCACTGTATAACATCCTTAGGTTTCTTGCCAACAGTTTTCTGGTTATTTTATAGATAGCCACGTTCATGCAAAAACATCAGTCTCCTAAAGGTTCACTTACAAACCACAGAATTTTGCCAGTTACTTTGCTGATTCTGTAAATGTTTTACTCTAGAAGGATAACATTAGATAATGTCCAAACGGCAATCTTCTTAATTGTGAAAAACAGTGTCTTCTACAGCAACCCAGGAGAATATAAAATGCTCCACTCTATCAGTAGCCTATCTAACCCAGTGGCCTGTTCCCAGAAATGATGGATCCTATCAGAATCCTCTGAATGTTCCCCAGGGAAAACCCTCCTTAGCTCCAGGTAGTTGGCACATGGCTCATTTCTCCTCCCATGTGTAGGAGTTAGTAGTAGTTAACATCATGCAACTACATCGAGCTCCCAATCCTATAGAGAGAAAAAGGCACTTGCAGAGAGGGATTAATCCCCTCTATTTTTGGGTAAGGTCCCAGGCCATGAGGGCTGTCTGTTTCTCCAGCGAGCCCAGACTGCCCTGGCTCTTTACTACTGCACACCCCAGGTCAGGCCAGACCACCCCTACACCTCTAGCACACGCATGCCTTACATTTACTTTTCATTCTACTACTTGTTTCCCATGAGACCATTTTTAGTTGGAAATGAGTACATTTTAAAATACTCAAATAGCTTTGTAGACATGTTGGAGGTCACTATACTGAAGGGCTGGGGAAGCATGTCCTTTCAGGACAGGTCTCTGAATTCTGATCACATCATTTTAACTTAAGGGATGGGCAACTTTATTTTAACTCCATTTTATTTCTTATGTATATAGATCTCTGTGTTGACATTTCCAGAACTACCCTTCATACCTTTTAGTGGATAAATGCTTTCTACTTTAGTATGTGTACCAATTTTAATCAGATTGGCTGTTCTTGATGGTAGTTCAGAAATTTCTGTTTGAAATCCCCTTAGAATTTATTTATTTACTTTCCAGTCTTAGGAGTCTGTTTTTATTTAATTTATGAATTTGTTCCAGCACATCTTTTAATTCCTGTGTTTGACAAAACCTCTTCTATAGTACATAACAGGAGAAAATTTGGTATATCTATTTTACCCTAAATTCTGTGTGAAAATGCTAATGTAAATAAGTCATTTGCCTTCATTTCAATGTCACTGTATTCTCATTAGTTTTCTTACTTTTCTACCAAATAGCCCACTGGACTTATAAAATGTCTTGCAGGCTTGCTGCTTCTTAATACTTGAAAAAATCTTATTTTCATGTCAGGCTATCTGCTCCTCAAATCCTCTGTCATCCTTCTAATCTCCACTGGGTATCTTAGCCACTGTGTTTTATCCCTATTGACTTCACAAGTTATAATTCTACCTTCAGAAAAATACATGTTTGACTGTACAATCTTTGTGAACCTTCCTGCAGCCCTATGGATTGTTTTTGCTTGTCAGCGTCCGTGTTTGTTTGGGATTATGAGTGCCTTCTGCTACCCTGTTATGGTTGCTCAAGTAGCCTCCATGCTGAGTCTAAGGATTTTAATTTCCTCACTTCTGACTTTAGGGTCTTTTTAACTAGCTTCCTCATTTTTTGTACAATCTCTCCCCTGAGGATGTTGAAGTTAATTATATTGTGGTCACTATTACTTAGTGGTTCAGCTTTACTTACTTTATAAACTAACTCTTGAGTATTATTTGAGAGGCTTTTCTTGACTTAGTTCTTTATAGCTCTACGATTAAAACAACTAACATATGTAACAAAACATTTTTTAACATCCTACAGGACTAACTGGAAAGTCTAGAAAAAGGCGAGTACTTGCAAGGGAATTAATAACAAGGACCAAGAGCATTAACCCTGGTGAAATACCACCCAGTCTTCATTAACTGTAAGACCAGGACAAATCAAACCACATTTAACGATGGCTCCATTTAGAGGCAGCAGGACAGGAGCATACTGGTATCCCCACCTTATAATTTTAAATTATACCACAAAAGTGTCAGAACTAGACTCAGAAGAGCATTTCCAGCAGCATGTTATCCCCATTTTAGAGAAAGGGAGCATATTTGCTGGCTTGCAGTACTGCCTATTTAAAGTTTCTCTATTGAATTCAGAAGAGGTTGGTATTTGCTAGCTCATGGTATCACCTCGTTATATCTTGATCACGTATAGTTGCAGTAATTACACAAATAAAATTGACTTTTTGTGAAGTATAAAGTAAGTGTCAATGTTTAGATAAGTGCACTTGGGTTTGTGTTGTGTTTTTACCCCCCAAAATGGAATGGGATCATTAGCATCAAAGAACTAATTAAAATAACATCTAGAAATATAGCACCACTCTTTTTTTCCCTCAAATAATGCCTACAGTTTTGGAAGAAATCTCTCCTGTACTGTAAGCCTGCAGTCTGCTCAGAATAATGGTACGTGTTTTAAAAAATTAAGTTAACTACAGACACTGATCAATGACAATATAAAGACAATCCCCAAGTTAGTCAAGAATCCCTGAATTCTTAGTACGACCAGGTTTCTTCCCCCACCAGGTACAGGACATCAGACACATCTTATTTGAACTTCTTGGACAAAAAGGGAGTACAAACAAGAATGGACAGATCTGGAACTTACCCTAGTATCAGTCAGGGGTAACCTTACTGATGTCTTCTGAATGTCAAAGCAGGAAAATCAGTAAAAGAAATTTGTAGGCCATCAACTCCATTTTATGTATTTAAGTTCAGAACAGCTACTGCCTGCTTAGTACTAGCTGTTGCCAGAAAGGTAAGTTGGAATGTCATGCTTCAGCAACCATAAGGAATTACATTCATATAAAATGACTATAAATTACATAAGGCTCAGACCCCTACTATTCAATCACTGTTAAGCTGTTGAAGATTGCAGTAATTTGAATATTTGATCAATTTTCTACATAGCAATATGAACTAAATCTTGATTTTAACATTATGCAGTTCAATTTTGATATCAACACATACCTTCCCATTGTTAAAACAACCAGCTTACATTACAGAAGTGCCATTTGATGTTTTCTTAATAATAATTTAAAAATAATAGCTTATGACAACATGTTGTCTGATGACAACTTAATAAGTAGTGAGCCATCAATAGTTATCATGTTCCTCTCATCCTATGGCAGAAAGGATAAGCAAGTCCTCCTTAGAAGAGCAGTGAAGCTGACACTGCTAGGGGTCTTACGATTTATGGTGATTGTAGTGATTACATTTGAAGCCTGGCTCAAAATATGCTTTAATTTGATACTAAAAAGTTCTTCTAATTGCTACTGGAAACTCTGAAATTAGGATCCCATCAACTCTGTGAGACAGGGAAAACCCAAAGAAAATAACACCGCCTACACCAGTGCTTCATACCAAGATTTTATTTTTCTTATTTCTAGAATGAGCGCAACAAAATATAACATCATGTTTCAAATAATAAAAATTACTAAGTTAGAAACAGTGTATTTTATAAATTCCTTGGTTTTTTGTTCATTCATTCATTGTTCACACCTTCCTTTCTTACTTCTTTTTTTATCTCTTTCCTTCCGTCTCTTTCATGCTCTTACAAGCTTAAGCTGGGCACTACTGTACAAGAGTTTAGTATCATCTGAAGTAAGTGCTTCCCTCTGCTCCAACAACTTATGTCTTGCTGTTCTGGATTTCTCCTAAGTATCCTTGTTCTTCCAGGCTCATTAGTAACTTAGAGGGACTTGAATGTAGCAGTCTGATTTACATCAGTGATCTTATTCCTTTCAGCTCAGGAGGGTTATCTTTTCTGTGACAAAGGCTATCACAGATATGAATAACTATTTTCATACTGGGCTTTCTTTCGTCTAGCTGGAATCACACCATCATAGATTTTGCCTCATAAATCTGACTTCACTTTATAGAGCAATAACGGTACAGTCAGCACTCTGCCATCACAGCAAGGTGAACAGAGAAGAGTAACTTAGGTCAGTTGCTTCTTTATTATTGGCAGATGAAATAGTGTCTTCAACAGCTTCAGAGCAAGAACCAGGCAGGCAGTGTTTGTGCTGGGAAGGCAGAGCCATTCCGAGAAGCCAGAGCCAGATGATTTTTGCCACATGCAAGGAGGGGTCTATAAACCCCAGAGTAAAGCAAACCACTGAGTAGGCAACCTACTGCTATTACCCACCTATTGTTAATTTAAAGCTGCTTTGGTGAAAACTTGGAGAATGAAATATGTGTGAGACAGTATCAGGTAGCAAAAACACAGGAGTTCTGTTAACTCTGGTAGACTGCAGGAAGAGGAGGATAAACACTGCAAAGCCTATTCTGTCTAGTCAGAACTGCATTAAAAAAATTTGGGACCAATGCTGCAGAACTTCATCTGTCCCTTGGAAAGGTGGGAGTTTTCTGCTTTTCAAAAGATTTGGGTGTTTCACTATAGCTTTCTTTACCTTTCCTGTGTGTTTTCTTTAGTCCACCTCCGGGTGTTTTTGGTAACATACACAGGTATGTTCATGGTGAGATGGATATATTTTGGGTGCAAAACTGCTGTTCTTGGCTGGAGAGTGCTCTGAGGTGAAGATAAATGTAAAAGCCTAAGACATTTATAACAGGAAGAATTTCTGAAATTAGAGAAGAGCTGTGTTAGACGATACAGGCAAACAGATCCAGCAGGTGAGAATGAAAGTGATTATGGGGAAGATGCTGGCAGGACACAGTATAAAAATTATCTCTGCACACACCAAACATGAAACAGCCAACAAAGGGTGCCCACAGTTTTACCATAATACTTTTCCAAGCACTGACTTCTTGATGCCAAATTGGTTACTTCTCTCTTGTGCAAACAATGGAAATAAGTAAAGGGGAAAAAAAAGATTTTTCTGACAGAAAAATCACTGCACGGTTAAAGACAAAACCCTGATAGTTCTTATAGACATTTTGCTAGTTTCCCCTAAAATTAAATAACCAATTCTTGTTAATCATAAGAGATTCTGATGAGGAAGATGTTGTCTGTTGAGAGACAGTAGCACAGGGAAATGTTTGACATATTTAGATCTCCTTTCACTAAAAAATGAAGAGGCCATTTCAGGTCGATCATCTTGAGCTCTTTTCTTTAGGGGAATGACTCTCCAGCACGGCTCATTACATTAAAGGATTTCATGGGCCTGAGTTATAGCTATTGGTATAATCACAGGTATCAGAAATAAGAATAGTTATTTCTTATTTCTTTGTAAATGGAAAATGAAAAGGTCATTCAGTGTATGGTACTTCAAACACTTGAAAGGGAAGGTATTTTACTGCTTGCTTAGCTTTTAAGAGGAAGCTTACAGAGGGTAGAAGCAAGGACAGGTAGACTGAGAGGAATATAGAGAAATTGTCTTAACAGCCAGGTATCAGGTTAGGAAAGCTAAAGCCCTGAGAGAATTAGTTCTGGCCAGGGATGTCAGGGGCATCAAGAAAAGCATCTACAGGTACACTGATAATTGGAAGAACAGGGAAAAAGTGGGTCCTTTCAGGAAGGAGATGGGGGACCTGGTTACCCAGGAAATGGAGAAGGCTGAGGTACTCAGTGATGTTTTTGCCTTGGTCTTCACTGGCACATGTTCCAGCCACACTGCCACCACTGCAGAGGCAAAGGCAGGGACTGGGAGGATGAAGAACTATCAGCTGTGGGAGTAGATCAGGTTTGAGACCATCTAAAGAACCTGAAGGTGCACAGGCACATGGGAACTGAGATGCATCCACAGGTCCTGAAAGAACTGGTGGATGATGTTGCTGAGCCACTGTCCCTTGTATTTCAGAAGTTAGGGCAATCCAGTGATGTTCCCACTGATGGGAAGACAGGATGATCAGTCTCACCTCTGTGCTGGGCAAAATCATGGAGCAGACATATCGAAAACTCTGCTGAGGCACGTGGAAAATGAGGCAGTGATTAGTGACAGTCAACATGGACTTGTGGTCAATGGCTTGGCTCGATATCCAAGTGGAGCCCAGTGCCTGGCCTCCCAAAAGCTACTATTCTGAAGCAGCATCTGTGGCTGAGAAAACATACTAATTTACTGGAGGCTGTGAGAGAATTCTACGTATTTTCCACATTCTTACACTCTTCCTTAAACATCTGCGAGTGTCCAGTTTGGGAGAGAGAATGCTTTTGATTTAACTCTTTGGTTATGTTCTTGTAAGTGAATTTGGTGGGGTTTTTCCCTTTCTTTTTTGGTTTTTATGTTTTCTTCTGTATTTCCTAAAGATCTGTTTCACTCTGTGCAATTACAGATTATTGTTTCTTAACTTGTAATGGAAAACCAGTCAACGTAACCCATTTACAAATAGGCACATAGGCTGATTTAAACATCTCTTGTTTCAGGGCATAAGTGAATGTCTCTGAGGGTAACCAGCTATCCTAACAATGCCTGATGAATCCCAGCCTGGGAGCATTAAGGACAGGCTTTTTTCTCAAGCAACATATGTGAACACTTCTGGAAGCTGTTTGCAATGACCTGATCCATAACTCATGAGGCTCATTGTTTGATAACAACAAGAATTACAGAATTAAGGTTGATGAAATAACTTCTGCTTCACAACTAAAAAATATCTTTAATAAGCTTTTCATCGGTTCATAAACATGGGTAGAGATTTTCCTAATATTTATCCACTAGGAAATTAGGAAAAACGTACATGAACATTATAATCAATATTAGTCATATAGCAGGATATTCTCTTCCAAGGCATAACCTTTTAGATGAAGCTTTACTATCGATCTCTAAAGTCAGCATTTTTTCCCCTGCCATTCCCAATGGCTGAAATGTAGCAGGGAGAATCTCCCTAGTAAATTCAGGTTACATTGTGCTTCAGAAGGGTTGTCAGGGCAGAGAAGAAACAGTAACTGTGTTCTCATGTACATTTGTTGCTGTGGGTGCATTACATATTAAAATATAGGTTCAGCCACATTCACCAAATCCATCCTGGAGTATCAGACCTCTATTTCTATGGTATTGAACTTAGACTTTCAGGTCAACCTGGAAGCATCCTAAGGCTTTCACCAAGCTTTTAATTCCTGGATTATTTTCTTCTGCCTGAAGTTTCCCTTCTGCTTCCCTTTTGTTTGCTATTAATGCTTCATCTCTTCTGGGAGGGTGATTCACAGTTAATCAGCTCATCTATTCTGGTGCCACTCACACCCAGGGCTCCGTGGCCAGGCCAGCAGGCATTGCTGGAACGCTTCGCTCTCCTCGGGGGCTTCGCTGTCCCTGCTGCCCTGTCACTGGGACACAATTACATCAACCATTGGGCCAGCTGCAGACGTGGGGGCCATCGACACAATTGCAGAAAATGGGATTTGGGGCACCTAATGAGCAGCTTATTTACATAAATACACCAGGTAAAGCAGGGGGAAAAAAGTTCTACAGCTTGGAACAGAAATTATTATTAGGCAGTTAGAGAGAAAAATTTCCTGCACTTGAGCAGGAGCATCTACATCATGTTTAACTTTTTTTCCCCCATTTTCTTTTTCACAGAAAATATAGTTTTCACAATTTGAACAAATATTTAAATATTCCGTGTCTATTCAGTTGAAATTTTAAATGAATTCTCCTATTTTATTATCAGCACTTAGGGAGGACAAGCATGTATCCTGAATTCTGGAATATACCTGACTTTGCTTGCTTCATACATACAAAATACAGTTAGAAAGCATGGTACAAATTCCATATTAGTGTCTGTTTTATTCTTTAAGTAGAAGAAATTCTGGACACTCATCCTGTCCTCGCCTTTCTGGTTTCCTCTGACTTAGCATTACCAGATTTACAAGCTCACACCTGTTTTATTAGGCAGTCTTTTAAACCAGAGTTTCCATAGACTGAATTTGCATGTTGCCAGTCCCATTAAGTATGTCTCCTTTAGCAAGGAAGGAACCTTACCATTTTCCATACACATGTCCGTTTATTTTTATTAATTAAACTTGTCTTTATTAACTGTGAACTTGAGGTAGGTAATTCTCTTCTTGAAATACACTATAATATTCTTTTTCAAAGGTATTATCTCATGCTTATCACATGACCCATGTAACTGTAATAGCTCCTGCTCGAAAGTTCAGGTATACACCTGCACAAGATCCCGGTTGAGAAACTGTTGATGAACAGATACCAACATGAGGTTGTCATTATAATTCCTCCCCAGGGTAAGAAAATATGCTCACTACAAGTCAGTCACCTACAAAATAGATGTTTGACCGAGATATATTTAAATGAAGTTGCCAAACACTATTTTTCCTGACTTTTGATAGTTACCAGCCACTATCAGTTCATCCAACACCTCAGCTATCCAGTCCAGTTCTCAAAATTCACCTTTTATATCTTGTTTCCCCAAAACTGGGGTGAATGCATACTTCCCAACCACTCACTTTCTCTGTGAGAAGGTTTAAATTGCTCATTTGAATCACCCAGCCTTTTATTCCTTAGCACGTCCAGTCTAAAAACTATGAAATATAAACCAGTCTACTACTCTTGCATACATGTCCCCATTAAATATTTACTACATCTGTTCATATTAATAAGTTTACCAAATCTTTAAAAAGCTCACTACACAAAATAGAGCAAAACTAAAATTGTGAGTCTGTCTCTTAAATTCAATGTCAATCCAGGTTCCAAAAAAAGGAACATGTGATGAAATGTAACTGTGATGAAATGTAAGAAATTCTCTTAGCCACTCCTAAGATGTTGGGGTTTTTCCACATAGCTATTTTACACTGCATCAGCACTGTATTTACCAGCTTCCTTATTTTTAAACTCATTACTTACCGTAGGGTTTTTTTGCTTTTGCAATCAATTTTAACAATATTTCTATAAACTTACTTCCATTTGATTGTTATATGTGTAACCCTTAGTGCACCGATATGTTTAAAGGGTTAGAATATCTCTGTCTGAATACAGTAATCTTGGTTACAAAGCTACTTTACACGGATACGGGAATGCCTGAATTAGACGGGGAACAGCACTACAGAACGAACAGCGATTTGGGGCTGGGGACAGGTATAGCACACCACAGAACAAGCCAGGGCTCAACGCTGAGGTCTGAGCTTTCACATGGCTCCCGTGGCAGAGGCTGGGGGTGGAAGCCTGTGCTGGAAGCACCTCATCTCAACTACTCAAATTAGTACTAGAAACACTCCTCCTCATCTCCCCAAACACATCTTTGACTTACTGTAGCTATGAATAAATCTTCCAGGACGTTTTGCATAGTGCTTAACATGTTTTAAATTTATTACTTGAATGAGGGTGGCATGATTTTTCCTACCCAGTCTCTCTGGGGAGCAAACAGGATTTTAAAGGATCTCAGACAGGATATACTCTCTCCCATCTTTCTAGCTGTCTAGGTTCTTCAGCCAAGCACTTGGTGTCCACAATGATTTGCACTTTGGAGGCCCTTTTAAGAAAAATTTTCAATTCTTTCATTCCTCACTGTAGATTATCTCCAACTCTAAAAAGTTAAAAATCATTAAAGTACACTAGAAATGCTCCAAACCTTCCTGAAAACTTCCCGTAAATCATGTTTAATGAAATAGTTGGGTACCTGTTTGCTCCTGTTTGCCAACTCCAACACGACACGGTTCAAAAGCTGTCTATCTGCAATTTTTCAGTCAACGTAAGAAATGTTTTCAGCAGACTGCATTCCATTTCTGAGAAATCTCCAGTCCCCTTTATGACCTTGCTTGGCCTTGAGATTCTCTCTAGTCATGTTTTATTGTCTTTTCAGCTCCTTTGGTCTCTGTGCCCCACAGCGCACAAAGTTCTGTCACAGCTCTGCCAGGGCACCCCTCTCAGCCCCTCTCTCTGCCTCTTTCCTTTGATATCTTGCAGTCCCTGGACATCGAATACCTGTTCCTGCCTGAGACTCCGGCCTGTGCCCACGGGGACGGCTCCCCTCTGCACGGGGCTTTCCAAGATCCTCAGTCCTGCTCCTCATCTGGCCTAGATGTCAGTGAATATCTAGGGCTCGGGATCAAGCTGGTGACGCGGTTTGGCCCCGTCCGGGGCTGCCTGACAATTCCGCCCCCCTGACGGGCAGGGAGGCGGCTCCTGCTGCCGCCGGGGCGAGTCCCGCCAGCCCCGACCCGGCCCGGCCCTGCTGCTCGGGGTCACTTCGGGCCGCTCTTCAGCCGCTGAGCGCGGCCGGTCCCGCCTGAATCTCCGTGAGGGGAGCGGGGCCGGTCCCGCCGCGGGGTTCCCGCCTGAATCTCCGTGAGGGGAGCGGGGCCCGTCAGCGTTGCCATTGCCGACCCCCGGCGCTCCCGGACGCGGTCAGAGAGACACAGGATAGGTCGGGTAGGAAGGGACCTTAGTGGGGCATCTGGTCCAATCTCCCTGTCCAGACAGTCATGGGAGCACATGGTACAGGCTTGTGTCCTGACGGTTCTGGAATATTCCCCGTGAGAGAGACTCCACACTCTTTCTGTTCCAGTGCTCGGTCACTCGCACAGTGAAGAAGTTCTCCCTCGTGTTCGGGTGGAACTTGCTGTGCATCAGTCTCTGCCCGTTGCCTGTTTTGCTGTGGCTCGGCACCACGAGCAGAGCCCGGTGCTCTCCCAGGGACACACCGCCCGCCCCGGGCCCCGCCGTACTACAGCTCCCGGCAGCCCCCGCGCCGTGACTCGGCCGGGGCGCCGCGGCGCGGGCCGGGATGGAGTGAGGGGCGAGCGGCGGACAGAGCGCGGCCCTGCGGCCCCCGCCCGTGTCTCGCTCCGCCCCGGGTCTATGCGGGCCCCCGGAGACCATGGGATCCAGGATCAAGTGAGTGCCCTCCGCAGCTCTCCAGCCCCGCTTCAGGCCCTCGGGAGAGCGAGAAGGGGACTGACTTCCCCGCCCTACCCCCGCTCCGTGTGAGGCCGCGCGGGCGGGACCCCGGCCGAGCTCGCGGGCCTCAGGTTGGGCGAGAAGGAGAGGGAGAAGGAAGGGGAGAGAGCGCTCCCCGCCCCGCGGGCTGGAGGGACGGGC
Organism: Eulacestoma nigropectus; assembly: GCA_013397775.1. Taxonomy (NCBI): domain Eukaryota; kingdom Metazoa; phylum Chordata; class Aves; order Passeriformes; genus Eulacestoma; species Eulacestoma nigropectus. The sequence goes on from VZTE01004704.1 coordinate 1,282,251, forward strand.
AGGACGGGCCGTCCGACCCCAACTCCGGGCGGGACCCCGGCGGGACCCTCCGGCCCTGCCCCAGGAGAGGGGCGAGAGCCGACCCTGCCTCACACCCACCCCTCCCGCTCTCCGGGCCAGACGGGGAGGGCAGTGCAATGTTATCGGTGCAGGCCTGAGGGAAGGCGGGGGTGCTGGGTTGGGAACATCTTCGTTGCCAGCTCAGGCGACGCCTGTTCGGGGGTGTGGAGGGGTCGAGGGAATGCAAATTTCTTTGCCCAGGTTAGAGTGTGCTGACGGAAGGACTACAGTCCGGCTAGGAGATATCCAAAGTGCATTAACAAAGGGATCTGGGGGAAGGAGAAGAGTGATGCAAGTGTTTGGTGTGCTGGGCCTGCAGATCCATGCCCTCACTGTTTTTTTTTTAATTGTCATAAAACTGGTGGTTGATTAACTGGTAAGCCCTGTTGGTATGTGTGGTATAGTCACGTTAAAAGTCTCAGTTCGTTCGTATGCCATTCTAGGGAAATTCAGTTCCTCGGACACAGGTAGAGAGAGGTGTAATAAAGCTATTGCCAAACAGGGAGTGCTGACATCTCTGTGTGAAAGGGTTATAGAGAGGAGAGACCCAGGTGGATCCTGTTTTATTCAGCAGTTTCAGCAGGTGCTGTTGAGCAATTGTTTTTCTTTCTTGAACACAGTGGTCTTCAGGATTACATTGGGCTTTAACTTTTCACTTCTTTTGTTTAACTTGAATACAAGACTGGAGGGGACATAGTTTGTGTGATGACACATCTTCGTGTTCCCAAGCCCATAGGCTGTATAGACGAAAACATCTTTTCAGCCAGGTGTTTTAGGAAAATGTAAGCAGGTAATGAGTGTTTGTAATGATAGCACTGTGGCAATTGGTTGGTTCCAGAAAGGAATGAACCTTCCTTCCTTCCTTGAGCATACCGTGGACATGAGTTTTGCACATTTTTGGTGTATGTGTTCTTAACTGTTGCTGCAGAGAAATGAAAGCCTGAGAAACTGGTTAAACTCTTACAGTCGAATACAGGTAGAATTGAAAATTGTAGGTATTTTGGCAGCAGAACAGGCTGTATCTCTAACCTTCGGACCCTGCAACAGTCACCCTTGCTTGGATCACTTCAAGATTATGATCCAAAATGACTTATGATGACCATATCTTAAATCTATTAAAAGGTTGATGCTTACTTTAAATGCAATTTCTTTTGTGTGCACAGTGAATCCACAAGCTGTGTTTGCCATCTTTGGGTTTGTGATTGCTGATTTGACTTCAGTGGCTTTGAGTAGACTTTGCTAAATGAGAATGTCATCAGGCAGGTGAGATGCTCCGACTAGAAACTGGCGTCAGGGAGATGTAGCTGTTAGAATATTTAGTGCAGCCAGCAGAGTTTAGGACTTTTTCTGTGCAAAGTCTTTCAGTGTGAACTTGTCTTTCAAGACTGCAGATAAAACCCATGTCTTTCCCAATCACCAGAGTAACAGAGGTAATAAACCCAGGTAAACATTGCTTTTCATTCTTCTTGGACTTTATGAGAAAGCATTTTGTCCACTGAGTGATTAAGGAACATTGCCTTGAGCAACACTTAATAAACTGCCTTTTTCCACTTTGGACAGAACACTGTGCCTGAGTAGTGTAAGGACAATTTTCAAAACAATCTTAAAATATATAGAGTGAGAGAGCCTGTCTAAGAGGCTTTTCTGGTCTGCCTTTCTGAGCTGAATGTTTAATCCAGCAAAGATTTTAAAGTTGGTAAGTAACTTCCTTATTGGGACAGTTTGGGAGTGTGAATTAGAGAACTGTTTGGTAACTGGGTAGGGTGAGGCACATCTCCTTTAGGCGTGTCACCAGTATGTGCTGGAGCCCCAATAAACATCCAGTAGTCAGACCTCTTGCTTCTTGCAATAGATTGATAACTATGAGGGATATTAAACTGCTTGGCACAGAACCCCTTGCACACACTGTGATAGACTCTGCATGAAACCTGGGCATATCTGTCAGTTAGATTTCTGATGGGTGTATAATAATGAGTCATGTGAGTGAAAGATTGCTTAGAGAAAAGTATCAGTAGCTGGCATCAGACTGAAGTGAAAGAAATCAAGGAGTTGCCAGCAGTCCTGTAAGCTTTTGGCTTCTGTATAGCTGCAGGCAAAAAAAATGCTAAATTGAGTGTTGGGTTACAGTGCTGGGTTAATCCTCTGACGGGGGCCACGTCTCAGGGAACGTGCCAGGCACTCCGTGCCAGCCAGGTGAGGTAGGATAGGAGCCTTGTTAACCTGCTGCTGTCACTGCTCGGGAGCCTTTGCACTCCGTGTTACAAGACAGAAAGGATTTCTTATTTATTTATCTTAAATAATGTGTCAATATCAATCTGTTCAGCAGAATGGCATTGCGCTGTAAAAACGGTTGGCATGTTCCTTTCCAGAGGTGGTTGTATTTCACTGGTGACACAACAGATGACCAATGTACATCTGGGAAAGCTTTCAGAGATTTAACGTAACGTTTATTATATAGTAAGAAGAAATATCTACCTGGGGAATGCCAGGCAAAAAAGTTAAATATATGGAAACTAATCAAGGCTTCAGTTGTAGTTTCTGAATTGAATTAGTGGTTACGGGTTTCTGCTGATAATTTATTTTCTGCAACAGTTGAGCAACTAAGTCTTGTTACAAGACAACTAATTATCAGGCAATGTCTTATGCCTCAGTTCTTAAGCGGAATGATGCTTTCTGTCATAAGTGCTATTGCATTTTCCTATGTGTAGAAAAAATGCTCCTAACAGAATTGAAATAGGCTGTAGTTATGTAAGGTATGTACTTCCAGCCATCCAGCTTTGGAGAAGGACTTGATTTAGTTTTATTCTGCATCAATCTCTTACAGTTTGGTAAAAACTACAATTTTTGATCATAAAAGGTACATAAATATCTTATTTCAATGTAAATTTGAATTTCATCTTGATTGCTTTGATATGGAACTTATTTCTACATCAGAGATTTGAAGTAATTCATACAACTAGCATTTATCACCAAAGTATTATTTTCTCACACAGCTCCTTCCTAAGTTTGTGTTCACAAAGAAGTATTGCATTTCCTTGTGAAATTACCTAGTTCTCAAATAAATGAGGTACTATGTATTTTGTACCTATGTATTTTGTTATTGCATCTGTTTGTTTACTTGATAAGTGACCGTGGGTCTGTAAGTGATTTTTGGGAGGAGGGAAAACTTGTTATGTGTGTTCAAGGCTCTCGTGCTGTGGAGGATTGCAGGGGCTGGAGTTTCAGTGCGATGCACAGGTCATATTGGACTGCAGAATATACATTTTATGATCATGTTTATGTTGTATTTGCAAACTGTATGAAGTCTCATAGTGCCTTGTTTCCTTAATGCCTCTGAAAAGTTATAGAATATCCACAATCCAACAATGACTTCATTCTCATACTGAGGTGTTGGTTGTTGAATGCAGCCTTTAATACTGAGTTTCTGACTTGGGAAAGCTGCTTTAACTTCACTGTTCATAGGAATAAATGGACGTTTGTCATGGAAAATTAAGATACAAAATGTGATGTCTTTTTGTCTGAAAGTTTTGGTATAAAGTCTGTGCTCCTGCCGGCTGTGTTACACAGTGCTTTCACTTAAGAATTTGAACATGGGTTCTAACATAATACTAAAAAGGTGTTTGTTGTTTTAACCATTAGCTGTAAAAATATAAAGTTTATAAACTTTTAATTAAGGAAACATGGTGCTAAAAATAAAGACACAAACAAGGAGGGTATGATAAGGTTGCCCAGCAATGCGTATGAAAGGAAAAATACATTTCTGGTGCTCTGTGGGTATCATTCCGTCCTCACCCCGTACCATGACTGTCGGAATGTAGCTAAACCCCAGTATCTGCAGATTATGTGCCACAACTTGAGTAGCACAGTGAGAGTTATGCAAGTTTGGTTTATATTGCACAATAATAGCTGACTTTAGATTTCTCATAACTTACGAATGTAGTTTTCTGGAAAAACAGCTACTTAAGACAAATCAGTTGGGAACTGGTGGCAAATTAAATTACCATTAATTGAGTTGTGAACTATTGTTGCCCCTGAGAGGTGCTCTGTAAAACTGAGGAGTGTGATCCTGTGCTACTGAAAGCAATGGCAGCTTTTCTGTCAGTTTAAATAGGTGTGGGGTTTGGCTTAGAGCCACTTGAGTTAGACTAAGTGGGCCTGTGGCATGGTTAGAAATGTTTTCCTTAATCCTTTTGGTGTTAAAGTAGGATTAAAAATAATAGAAATTCTCTGAAGAGTAAGCTGAACTCCTTGACATGCTTATGTGTTTGGTTTGAGATATTGGGTTAAGATGAGTTTAATTTTTTTAATTATCATTCAGTTAGGAATTCTAGCATATATATTTATGGGTTTTGTCGTTATTTTCATCCTTAGCTGTAAGGGAGTTACAAAATTCACAAGTAAATTATACCACAGCAATTTTCTAATGTTAGTTTGCATTAACACATAGGAGACAATATTATCACTATACAAGCAGCCGTAAATTTGGAACAGTAATTATGCAATTTTGATTCTTGATTTTAACCAGAAAGTCTAAGAATAAAGTGTCACATGTTCAGACCTGCAAAATCCTTATTTCAGTAGCTGAACAATTGCAGTCTCTTTATTCTCATAAAAAATATCTGGAGTAGCTAAAATTGTTAGTCAGGAATTAACTCAAAATATTCTTTCTTATATAATCACCTGCTGCCTTTACATGCTCATTATGAGATGTAATTCCAGAGCATCACTTACAGAGTTAAATCAGTAAGAACTGAAATTATACACTAAATGGTTTGTTTGTTTGTTTTGAAGTAATATCATTAACTTTTTACTTTTACTACTGGTATATTTATAACCCTTGAGCAGAGTAAATCTCTTTCCTCAAGCATCATTTACGTCTTGTAGCTCAATTTGGTATGGTTTTTGACTATCGCACTTACTTTGTTGCATCTGGCAAATTTCTCGATTTAAGACTCTGGAGACTCATGAGACCAAACCTTGTGCATTTATAATATTCTCCAGCATGGCCTTTTTTTGACAAAGAGGTAGAAATATTTTGACAGGTATTAAAAAGGGGCACTGTCTTCATCCTAAATACAGCCTCTTAAGTTTTTCAGTAGCGTGTGCAGAAAGTGACTTTGCCTCCTCTTGACTGCAGCTTCTTTTTTTTTTTTTTTTTTCCTTTTTCCTGGGCAAATAGATGTCATGAAGTTGAACTCAAGGGTCACAGTAATGAAAATGTGAATCTGGGTCTTGTTTGTTCGGTGTTGGACAATGTGACTTTTCAGTTTGGCGAAAAGTTTCCAGGACTTTTTTTTCCTGAAAAAATCCCTGTATTTAGCACGTTTAGAAAGGTCTGATGAGAAATCATCCAAGGCTGTATACCAAGAAAAGGAGATTCTCTAGTTGTCATTGTGCTGTGTGCATGCTGAGAACCCTTTCTGACTGCCTCACTGCAAGTACACTTAAAACAAATTCTTAGTGTGCTATATACCTTTCTTTCGTTTCAGACAAAATCCAGAAACTACCTTTGAGGTGTATGCAGAAGTGACCCACTCAGGAATCAGTTGCATTGGGAAAGGTACTGTTTTGCACTGTAGTTCTACCTATTTATTGGCTAAAATTATTCTTAAGAACCATGTATTGTGAGATAATGAAGTATATTTAATATTATGCCGTTCTAGCTTTTTAAAATATCTTAATCACTGGTTCTGTGGAGTCTTTTACAGTTAGAACTAAAACTGAGAAATTTATGTTTCTGTACCTGATTGTGGACAATTTTCAGGTTTCTTTGATTTTTTTGTCTCTTTTTGTCTTCTAAAATATAAATAACTCTCTTCTTGATAAGGTTGAAAAAGTAAGTTCTTTTTCAGATTGGTATTTACTGCTCGTGTAAAAAACGTAGTTTTAAACCAAAAAATACTCTTAAAACATCTTGTTTGGAATTTATTTTTGTTTCATCTTTCTTACTTGTCTACATAAGTATTTTTATCTGCTCCCAGAATTCTCACTTTGATCGAATGACTTTATCTGGAAATTAGGCATGGATGCAGCTTATGATTTGGTTAACTGTTTTTACCATTGCTATCAAGTCATAATTACACAAGTATTTTTCTATAATACTATTTTTGATAAGTATTCCTATGTTTATGGTAGAGAAGTCCCATAACTGCTGAAACCAACATGTAAGTACATTTGGGAATTTTTGATTGCACTTTTATCTAACCTGAGGAACTTGATCAAATAACCAGGAAGAGCAAAGGTTGAAATTTGTACTGCCAGAATTTAGTTCAAGATACTGTTATGAGAGTTCAGTCTCTAGAATGGTACAAAAAAGAAGTTTGTCAAAATTAAATAGTTATGATTAGTCAGCATATACTGAAGTAGTATTTCTTTTGTCTTGTATGAAACAATCATGTGGATGTTGTAGATATGGTATAATGAAACAACAGAGAGGATTTTTTATATTTTATTGACTGGAAAGCCGCTTACCTCCTTTTATATCTGTATTTGTTACAGTCTGTGAAAGTCAAATAGCTGCAACTCCTTCTTTCCCTGCCAAAGCCTCCATAGGAGTTGTAACTGGAATATAGTTTTGGCTTGTCCTGCTGCTCTGTGCCATCACAACTATTTGATGTAACTGCAGGAGCCCTTTTAATAACTGGTCTTTGTTTCTGCACATCTGACCTGGATTCTAGTGCCAGAAAATCTGAACAAATTTGACCATAAACATTACATTGTACAGTACTAGTGTCTGGGTATAATCTTCTCTTTGAAGTTTGTTTGCATCCCCCTGGAGGGATTAATTCCCTGCTGTGGGAAGGTGGGTTAAAAAGCACGGAAACTACTTTACAGGTTTTTAATTGGAGAATTTAGTATATATTTTGTTCTATAAACCAACTGATTCTGTGAGAGTTTCACTTAGTTGTGTTTTTAGGTTTGTTGTATGCACTTGTAGGTGCAAAATCTTCAGAAAGTCTTTTTAGGGAGTAAAAAAGGAGTTTTAGTAATTGTTTTTACAAGTCATGTATTTTGAAGTTACTCTGTCTGAAGACTCTTTTAAGAGATTTTTCCCAACCAATTTTTTATACTTAAGAGGTACACTTTATTCTCAGAAGCCTTAGATTTGTGTATACTCAAATATTTTGTCCTTCTGTTCTGAATGAAGGTTGTCTGGTTCTCTGCAGTGTCAACTGTATTTAATGGTTGTACTGTATCCCAGGCAAATTCCAGAAATACAGACCTAGAAACCTCCATGTAGTCTGTGTCCACATTTTGGCTGGCTGTTCCATGCCAAAACACTAAGAATATAGATTAACTTTTCTTTTTTGCAGTCAGGGAATGTATGTTACATGGCAAGGAGCAGCTAGTGTTGAGAAAAGCAAAATGCATAAAAGGTGTATAAGAAGCAAATTATCAGGCGGGTTTAAAACTATTTCTCCCAGTTTAATTGATCCCCAGATTAACTAAGACAGCTGTTTTTGAAGTCTGTGTCTAGTATAATAGCGCTATTACATGTACAATGCTCTTAATTCTGATATCAATCTTCTGACTTGGTCTTGAGGAGAAAGAATTGCTCCAAATCTGTAACTGTCCTAGTGCGTGGGATTGTCTGGCTTGTGGGATGGTAGAACTTGCCTCTATTTTGTTATTCAAAAATTTGTGTAGCTGTCATGGATTAACCCCAGCTGGCAGCTCAGCCCCACGCAGCCACTCACTCCCCCAGCCCTGGTGGGATGAGAGAGCAAACTGGATGAGGAAAAGTGAGAAAGTAGCAAAGGATGTTTGCCTTGTGACTGTGAAGTTCAACTGAAATTTGAAGCTTCAATATATTTCCAAGTTCATAGTCAACTGCAGAAGGGAAAGACCTGTTCTGGGTTCCAAGAACGACATCAATAAACTGGACCAAGTTCAACGGAGGGCCACAAAGATGGTGAGAGAGCTGGAGCACTTCAGTGTGAGGAGATGAGAGTGCTGGGCTGGCCCAGCCTGGAGGAGGCTCCAGGGAGCCTGAGCAGCAGCCTTCCATATCTACGGAGTTCATCGGGATGAGGTATCCAGGCTCGCCAAGCAATGCGTGGCAAGAGGACAAGATGCAGTGACAGACTGAATCAAGAGATGTTCTAAATGAATATGGGGAACCTGTTCACCTTGAGGAGTCGAATATTAGACCAGGTCACTCAAGAGATGTTGTGCATCTCTATCCTTGGAGGTTTTCAAGACCCTTCACAGCCTGAAGAACCTGGTCGGAACCTCACATCTGGCCTGTCTTTGAGCAGGAGGTTGGACTAGAGACCTCCCGAGGTCCCTTCCCACCTCAATTATCCTATGATCCTAATATTTGATTCATAGAAGTGTAAGCTTCAGGATCATCTGGGAAATGTTTTGTACGCTTAATAAGGTACAAAGAGAAAAATTTCATTGAAAGAAAAGAAGTTGAAAAAGCAAGCATTGTTTTCTTCCGATCCAGGCAGAACTTTGCCGAACCACAGTGAGATGTGTGAACTGAGAGTGGAAATGATCACTGGATCAGCTCGCTGTGCTCTCGCTGTCCTTTCCCCTTGAGATTCTTTAGAAAAAATGATCATCTGTGCTCAGCATTGTGTATTTTTGGCACATGAAGTCTTTGGTACATTATGCAATTCCAGCATTCGGTTGTATTTAAAGATGGTTTTTGTGCTTTTCTTTGTTGAATTCAGAATCTTACTTGGAAACTTATGGATTTTTCTTACTTAAGTAAACGTGATGTCTTTTGTTTGAGAGCTGTGAAGCAGGATAGCTGCAACTCTAACCGGCCACATGAAGATGAATATTCTTATTAAAAATATATTTCCTTAGGAGAAGACAACCCCAAACCATTTTTTTGCCTAATGATTGGGGTTTCTATGGAAGCTGGGAATTCCCCTTTCTGAGAGGACATGTATTTTCCCTGTTTTTTCTTTTATTACCGACATACCTATAAAAGCTTTTGTTATTGTCCTTGGCCAGATTACTTCTGGCAGGGCTTTAGCTTTCCTAACCTGATGCCTGGCTGTTCAGACAGTTTCTCTGCATTCCTTCCAGGCCGTATTTCCCTGCTTCTACCCTCTGGAAGCTTCCTATTTGTGTTTAGTTTGTTCATCCTTAGAGGCCTCCTCTTCCCTGATTTCCTCTTTGTAGGGATGCATTGCTCCGGAGCCTGGAGCCTTCTCACCAAAGGTGAGAAGCTGCAAACTAGAATAGAAAGAACAGAGTCTGTGTTTTTACAGTCACAGTACATGGAATTTATCTAGTGAGAAATCTGTGTTGTGTGTGTCAGGTATAAGTATGTCAAGCATAGGAACTTTGCAAGTCTAATGCTTCTCACCAGCTCCCACACATTTACTTTCAGAAAAAGAGGGAAAAATAGCCATGGTTTTATTGTAAAAATGAAATATTTTAGGGGAAATATTGGCTCAAAGTAAAACTAGTAAGTTTTGTATCTCTGGTGTATGGTCTTCTGTCATTCATTGGAATTATTACATGACGTGGATAATTTGAGAGCAAAATAAAAGCTTTGTATGAATACTGCTATTTTACTGGATTTCTTTTCCTATTTTTAATCTTTGTGTAAAGGAAGGAAAAATGCATTTTATAAGATTGTGATTTTTGTATTCGTCGTGGCATTTCGTAATAGTGAAACTTCACAGAAGCTGAGGTAGTAAATTACAAAGAATTTGTATTGTTTCTTTTACAGACCTTAAGCGCTTCTAGATATCCAGTTCTGTGCTAGTGACACATTGTAGGCAAATGAAGTGCATTGCAACTGTTTCCTATGCTTTTAATCTCAGCCAGAATTTAATCTCAGGTTGTTTTGTGCGGGTTTTTTGAGATGCAGAAGTAGAAAGAATCTGCTAGCAAATTTGGTTTAAATACCTTTATAAAAAAAGTGAAAGCTTACTACTTGTGAAATTTTTCTTTTAACTTTCAAAGCACTTTGTGATCTTAAAACTGCTGCAGATCATTCATCAAAAATAGGATGTGACAAATTTAAGGCTGTTGCTGGACCTCAGCCAAAGATTCTCTCTTGTTATAAAGGGCTGTGAGGAGAATTGTAGTCTGACTGTCAAACTGTTCGTATAGCAAAAGAGAATTTGTTAGTCTAAAGTAACCGATCAAAATAGTCTCTGAAGTAAGAGCATTTGAAAGTAAATGCTCGCAAGAGTAAAACACCCCCTACACCCCTGTCTGGGAGGACGTACCATGCTTTTGTGTGGGGTTTTTGTGTTCTTGCCAAAGCAGACATTATAAAAGTATGTCAAATCTGTAGCTTTACCATGTAGTGTGCCAAAAGGCCTTTCTCTCCAAGGACCTCATCTTTCATCTTTTTGTGAGTGTAGCATAAATTCTTGCTGTGTGTTCAAGGAAAAAGCTGAAATGGTTTAGTACAGCTAAAGGATTTCTTTCTTAGTGTTTTTTTTTAAAAACCATGGTAAGTTAGAAGCCTAAATGCGACCGCATGGACCAAGTGTAAGTGTGTTAGAGTTTAACAAATGTTCACTGGATTAGGAAAGGAAATGTAGTTTATGCTGCTTCTTTTATGACAGAATTTAAAAGGTCTTGCTGTAAGACTCTCCATGTGCTTCTTTCTTTTCTCGAAAACATACCACTAAGTTGAAAAGGGAGATGAATCTTAGAAGGAAACTATTAACTCTGAGGTAGTTTATCATTGTTTGAGTGAAAGGATGAAATTTGCATTTGAATTGGCTCCTAGAGTAGCATGTACTACTAATCTTGTTCCTACTAGAAGCTTGTGAGTAGTTTAAGTACTTCCTTCTTTACTTTTCATGTTCTAGCCTTGGGTTGTAATAGCTCTTTCCCTCACTCCCCTGCTTCCCAGTAGATCACAAATGTATAACTTAAACTAATCGAAGCCCTTAACTCTACCGGGAGAAGTCATGATGTACTTGGGCCCTAAAATTATTCTACAGTTGTCACTGTGGTTTCTGTGGTAGGACTTCCGCAGGCAGAGAGAACTAGCAGCTTTCTGTCTCTGTGAGAGACACACTGCTGCTCCTTACCATTACCTTTTGTCATAGATTATAACGTTACATAGCAGAGCAGTGCCTCCTATATTGATGAAGGATTTTTTTGAACATAAGCAAAGTTACTGGCCTAGGATTAAGTTAAGAGTTGGTCATTCAAAGGTTTGTAAACCTTACCTGTGCACCTCTCAGAGCAGCCTTTATTTTTTTAAGATGAAAGCAATTTATTGGCTCCAGCCTACCCATTATGTATTGAGAAACAGGTAAAATGCTGAAGGTTTAGGAATAATGAAGTGCAGAATTCAGATCTCTTTCCATTAAATAAGGGCTTTCTGTTGAAGGGGCTGGAATTCCCATATCACAAGTTTTCCTATCCCATCTTTACAGTGTTATGTTGCTACAGCAAACTTCCTAAAGCAGGATTGGAAAAGTAACCAAACCTAAGTAGGTAGGTGGTATTTGGGAATTCTAATTCTCCTAAGCTGCTGCTTTGTTTTTCTGTTTCCATTTGATTGCTTTGCTTTTGAGTACAAACAAGGTGGAAGATTTTAACAAAGAGCTTACTGAGACTGCAGTGTCCGGTTAAGTCAATAGCCCTGTTTGAGCTGTTTTCTGAAGACAGTTCACAGTTTTTGGTTTTTACAGTATAAATGAAATACAGAACTCAATTTGAAGAGAAACTCACTTTATTAAAAAATACTAGAATCTGTCATTTTGCAAGTCATCATAAATTTTGTCTAACACATTCTTAGGCGTGTTCTTATCTGATAGTACTAGATTTAATAAACCCCCAAACCAGTAATATCCAGTATAACTTAGTGTTTCTCTGTTGCTGTGAGCAGTTTTGTGGGAAGAGAGCTGTTTGGCCTTTTTGCTTCATGCTTTAACTACTTCTGTCTACAGTCTTCCCTATTTCACAAGTATTTACTAATCTGCAGTATATTGCTATGCTGGCACTGTTTAACTAGACAGAAAAATTCAGCACAGAAAGTCTCACTCACAAGACTTTAAACTCTTTTGTTGATTTATATTTTTTTTAAAGGAGCTTGACATCTTCATCAAGTTCACAGTGGGCCTGCTTTGTTTGCTTTCTCTTGAATGCTTGATAAGATTTTTCTTCTATTGTTTTGTGCAGCAAGGACAGAACTTGCCATGGCTGAGGTGGTTTTTTTGTAAATCCACAATATGGTCATTGTCTGCTGCTGAATAATTGTGACTGCTTTTTGTACAACCAGAACTAAGGCTTTGGCTGTGAACAGATTCCTTCTTAGCGTGAAAAGAGACTAATCCATGTAAATACAGCCCCAAAATAAAGCTTTACAGAAAAAGGGAAAGGCTGCTAAGCAGGAGGGCAGAGGTCAGCAATTTAACCTTTAACCTAACAAATAAGAAGCATGAAAGTTCCCGAATTGGTTTACAAAGGCAAGCTCCTGTGATCTGTCAGTTTTTCTTTTCATGATAGAGTTGGGTGAGAAAACTGACTGACAGCTAGTGCCTTTTTAACTGCAGGTTGGAATTAACTGCTAAACTGAAACTTTCTTAGGGAGGGTTTTTTCTAGTGATTCTAACAAATTATTTTCATTCACTAGCTATACTTAGAGTTTTCCTTGAATTTATAGATGAATTTGAGTGGTTGTTCCTTTTAAAGAGTTCTTGAGAGACTCAATTTAGATACTCAGTACTACTGAAACATTTAATATTCCAGCATTTGAAGCGTTTAAGAATTTGGTGAAGCACTTGTTGCAATTAACTCTCTCTTACTCTGCTGCTCTAAGAGTAGGGCTTCTATGCCAGTAACTGCAAAGAGTTTGTACTTTGGATAGAGTCCAAACGTTGATGTTAAAGGGGTGGGTGTGGGGCTGTGTGTGAGTGTGACTTTATTTAAGGGAGTAGTTTTAACTTCAGTTCATTCTCAGTCACAAGCATTTCCAAGGTGGTTTGTTTTTTGTTTGTTCTCACTTAATCACAACAGGTAATCTTGTTAATGAGTGTTAACTTCTGCTCAAAGCTTAGTGCATCTGCAATCAGCAGTTAGCCTAGATATAGACATTGCTGTAAAGAACTTTCAATTCGAGTGTCATTCAGGTGAAAAAGAAACAAAGTAGTAATGACTTTAAAGGAGACTCCCTGTAGATTTAAGAACAGCGACTTTGGGTGACTCATTTCCCTAATGTTAGCACGGTCCCAGAAGTGACTGACTGGTGCTTCCACAGCTGGATGATGCTTCCTATGATTGTTTCCAATAGAAATACTGGAATTTAGAATTAGTGTCTGTCTTTAGTCTGTTGACATGTAGGTTGGTGGTTGTAGCAGAGCACTACGAAGTGCTTTAGAGCACTTAACAGAGCACTGCTTCAAGTACAACACTCAGGAGAAGCAAGCTTGGGGAAGCAAAAGATGAACTAGATCTACTTTTTATTGCTGGTTCTTTTTGTTATGGGGAGTTCCTTGCAAGAAGAGAATGTAAACTGGAATTCAAAAAGAGGCCTGTCGGAGTGCCCAAGGCAGTACTGGGCTGCTTGCCTTTGGTGTGGTATTTTTTGTCATGAACAAAAAGTGACATTGTTAGGTTTTCCTGTGGTTTTTTGTTGGTTTTGTTTTGTGGTGGGTTTTTCTGTTTGTTTGCGGTTTGGGTGTTAGGTTTTTTTAAAATTGAAATGGAGTTTAAAAGAGATGATTTAAGGTTAGATTATTATGAAATAAGTGTAAAATTAATGCAAGACTATTGTTTTACTTCAGCAGCGGTTGTCGAAATCCAAAATCAAATCTAAACAAATCCTAAACTCCACCTTCTGTGCTACCAGAGACCATTTGCATTTTGGTCCTTCTGGGGCTAACAAGTTTTGGTAAACCATTTGTCAAAATTCCAGATGCTGACAGATTTTTGGCTCCTGGGGAGATGATTTTTATGTCTTTTTTGAAATGAAAACAGCTTTTTATATACTTTTTAATATGTCACGGAAGAGTGAGATAGAAACAAAGCCAAGGAAGTTGAACTTCCATATTGAGGATGATAACCTCGGATAGAGGGATGGGAAGAGATAATTGATAGTGATAATCTGTTGTCTGGAATGGGTTATAGTTTGTAGAGTTTTTTCTGAGTGCTTTCCTGACTGGAATTTCCACCGTTAGAATTTGTGCTGGGATTTTAAGTGGTGATGAAGGGAATTAGACTCACAACTCCCATTGCATTATACAGGTGTTAACCCCATATTCGGTTCCTTTGAAGAATCATTTACTTTGAAATGACGTAGTTATGAATATAAATAGTGGTAACATGACTTCTTCATGAATTGATTCTTACATTGTTACACCTCTTAAGTAAAGGACTCTAGTTTCTGTCTGTAAGATACTTTGGAGATCCTTGAGATCTTCTGTTCCAAAGATTCTAAAACCAGATTATCACTCTATGGAGAAACACCTATCAAAAATAATTAATGCAGACTCAAACCAAGTGTGAAAATGTGAAGACAGAATGGCTGATTGAGCAGCCCAGTATGGGCAGAGGCAGAATCAGGTTGCTGATGTTTCCTATTTGTAAGCTGCGTATTTGTCGCAGTGTTATTTCAATGGTGTGCTTTATGTTTGTTGAATATGGCCCTAAGAGAGTGCAGACAAGTAGGGAAGGATCCCAGGAGGTGAGGAGCAGCTCCTGTGGGGCAGAAGCTGTCGCGTGCTATAGGATGGGCTGTACATCTGTAGGACAGAGCTGCTCAGTGGGCAAGGGCAGGAGCAAGAGCTAAAAAAACATGGCAGAGGAAAGGTAAAAAGCAAAAAAACCCCAAACCCAAAACACAACCCCCAAAACTTTCCCTTGAAATAGGTATGAAATTTTCTACTGGAGCTGTGCTTCACTTGCACCTAAAGTAGTTCCTGGTTTTATCTCATACTTGCCTGTTGGTCATTGACTCAGTTTAATTTGAAGAGTTTGTCAAACACATTAAAAAGATTCATTAAGGTAAATAACTCTCTATTAAAGCTATTACCTGTGTCCACAAATGCATTAGCATTCATACCTTTTTTTTAAATTTGCCACAAACTAATGTATTGATCTCACCTTATTCCATTTTATCTAGAGGTGATCCTGACGCACAGAAAAATGTTATAAATATGCTTATTTTGCTTCATTGTGATTAAATTCCTTCTACACTGAAGATCAGGTTATATTTGCCCTGTGTATTTGTGGCTTAAGGCCTTACTTCTGTTTGTGATGATCCATCATCTTCTTTTGTACACAGTAGTGTTAAAAATTGTTTTGATTATAGTTTGGGAAAATTTACTTGTAAATTATTTGCTAAAAATATCTACCACTACAGTATATCACAGATTCCATCAGTCCTGTACTAATTACAAATATCTCTTTAAGGTATTTTCTGCTGGAAAGAATTAGCATGTTAAAACAGAAGTGTGCAGCTTTGTGTGTACCTTGGCAGTGTTCATAAACAAGAATAGATGTAGAGAGTAAATAGAATTATTTAACTTGTTCAGTATTTTATTCCTTAATGAACTGTAGAGGTAAAGAATAGTAAAATCTCACCATTTGCCATCTCTTTTGCACGGATGGCAAAAGTGTGGTTTTTTGCACTTAGAAATACTAAATGTGGCATCTAGTAATACAGTAATTACAGCTTTTCATTTTGATGTATTTCTTGATTGCTTTGCTCTGCCCCGGCCATGGGATTAGGTCCTTCACTAAATCATCTTGAAACAATTCTGTATCTAGACTAAATCCTTAGAATACAGTGGGTATCAATCACATGGACAATTAAAATTGAGTATTGACATGTTTTTAAAATAGTCATACATCTCAATTTTGTTTATCTCAAAGTTTTAAAAACCTAATGACCTCATTGCAGCTCGGCTATAATTACCATGTTTAAACTTCTATGCATTTTTTAGTTTAAACAGCCTTTGTGTTTTTTTAAACCAAAAGAAAATTAATGAGAAGAGACAAAGAGACATCAAAGAGGTTTTCCCTCTGATTGCAGTGTTAGAAGTTTTGCCTGAAAATAGGTTACATTTCTTCTGTTTTCAGCTGAATCCTCATTAACTTTACATTTTAATGATGTCCAGAGCAAATTATACGATTATGGTAGATGCCTTAAAGGGAAGCTTAAAGGACACCTTTTTAATGTTTGTTTCTTTATTGGTGGCAGTATTTGCACCAGTATTATAAACAGCATTAGACTGCTAAAAGTAATTCCAAAACATATGAAAAATATATTCCATTTTTGCCATATATGTAGTATGAGTGTCTTCATTTAATATTTAACACAAATGGAGCATGTTAGGGGGAGATCTTCATCTTTGTAGAAGAAAAATGTAAATCAGATCCTTTGAAAGAGTTTACAAATTACTTGTGCATCTTCTACTCAGTTTAATTTATAATGATAAAGTAAAATGAAGACAGATGATTTAACAAAGTCTAGAATTGTTTTGTTTTCTTGAACCTTCAATGGAGACAATGGTTGAAATGTTAATAAAGTGCTAGTTTGTATTTTTACAATGACAAAAAGCGTTATTGGGGGAACTTGGCATTTCAATTTATTCTGTTTAGAGGAACTCTAATAGCAGTTCTGTGTTCTAATGTACTTCTACTAAAAATTAAGATTGCATAATTAACTTTCTCGATGAAGAATTGTGTTATATCAAATGCAGCAACAAAACCTTGTATTCAGTGCACCTTGAACAAGGTTAACTGAAATTGGCAATAGCTGGAATGAATTTGGACAGTTCAGAATGAAACACATCATTTCTGACTGTAGCTCAATGAAAAGTTAGAGCAAAAGTTCTTGTGAAAAGTGGGGTCTTCTGTTTCCCTGTCCTGACACTTGGTGTCTGTGCCTTATGAATAGAACCTTTGATTTTCTCGTGCTGCACTTCAGTCAATAAATTTTTGGGAGTTGGGGTTATGACAAGGTGATGGGAAGAAGTAGGAGGTCCCAAAGTAACACTGCAAGGTAGGGCTCAAAATCCAGTTGACATAGTGAAATGTTTCCATTTGAGATCTGAAAGGTTCGTCCTTCATGTCTCCATTCCATAATAGAAGGGAATTATTCTCTGATTATGCCCATAGATACAACTCTGCTTGGCATATGGTTTGATGAAGCTCATGTCCTGCATCTGTATATTCAGTATTTCAGATTGGTATTACTAAAAACTTTCTTTGCAATGGAAACAATCTGTAAAACTGGTTTTTAATAAATTCAGCCTCCTAATGTTCCCAACTCTTCGTTCCCGGCTGCGTTACCCAGGCTTTGGTGTTGGGGCTGTAGCTCAGAGGAGCTGCACTCGCACGTGCTCGTCTGCTGCAAGAGGTTCTCGAGAGCTCAGGTTTGTAAACGTGACTATCAGAATAATCCTTTTTGTCCTGAGAATTTCCACCTTAAGGGTCCTACAATTTTCCTACAATTTTATGATCTGCTCTTCCACTGAAATTTGTAGTGTTTTAGTGTCTTGGTGAATGTACACATAGCTCTTAGGGAAATGAAAGTTTTGCCTTCATTTTGAACTCAAATGAGTAAATTTTTGCTAAATAGTGCCTGCTTGACTACTTCATCATTGATTTTAGACTACTGTCTCTTGATGGAAGCATTTGACATGCCCGTCTTTAATAATCATTGAATAAAGCAGGAGTTGTTAGACAAAAAGAAAACTAAGCTTAGCCTTTCCATTTCAGTGTGATTTTACATCTTCTGTTCGATGTTAATTTTCTGTAGAAACTCTTCAGAAATATGAATTGTCATGATTGTCTGGGAGTTATGACATACCCAAACTGCACATCCAGTGTGGTGTGCTTTACGTGATACTGTGTTAGAAAACGGGTTTGGGTCTTTTAAAGGTTTGGCTCTCTGCAAGTGTGAAAACAGCTGTTGAAAGCCGTGGTTTAAGTTCGTAGTTTATCGTAAGTCTTTTAGCTTTGATGCCTGCTAATGTAACTTTAGTTTGAAGATGGTGTCGCTAAAGGAAAAAAAGGTTGAGTGCAATTTCCTGCTTTTTCTCTTCTTTATTTTATAATTATCAGAGAATTTACAATCTTTAGTTAAGATGCAAAATAAAAGTACTGATTAATAAACTCAGGAAAATATGTATTACTAACTTCTAGCTGACAGAAAGATGTGCATGTTATTTTTATTTCCTTGGCATGAAGGATTTTGTATAGAATCGTGTTAGCACTGAAAACACGGAATGTTCTTCCTGGTAGCTTGTTCTCCAAGTATTTGCAGTGTGGCTGTTTCCAGCCGGTTATGTGTTAATGATAGTGCAAGGCTGAAGCATTCCAATCATTCATATGCCTGTCCTCCCTTTCTCATAAGGGTTTCTTTGCTCAGGGTTTTTGCCTTATTCCTTTTGCTTTGTTGTGGTCAATTCAGTCAGTATAATAGCAGAGACACTGGCTTTTTTTTTCCCCCTTTTTTTTCTTTAATAAAGAGTTATGTTAGAGATATACTATAACAGAGATAAGAGCTATTTATGTCCTAAGCTATTGATTTTTAATTAATGTTGCCTGGGCTCATGCATGTTGGCAGAATTGCTAACAGCTTGTGGCATTTTTTAATTCACATCTTCTTTTTTGGTATTTTGACAGTGTCATTCATATCTCATGAAAAAGTACCTCGTCAGGTTAAATGTGTTAAAACACCGAGCAAAAAAAAAAGGAGAGAATGGAACATAGGGCTGCCTGGAAACCTTGATCCATTGCCAAAGTATTTAAACAATTTAGTGTTTTGGTTTTCTAGCTCCAAGCTGCTTCTCAAATCCCTTGCTAATTAATCCAGTTAATTCTTTGTAGACTAACTGTATGCAGGGCTTTTTCTTGGGCCTCTATCGCTGAGAACCCTTGTTTTGTTTGAAGCAAACCTAAGCTCTGTTATAAAGGTTGTAGTAATAACGTGAGTATTTGCAGATGTAAATACAGTGTTTTGAGCCTTTTTAAAAGGAGTTGTGTTTGTGTGGGTAACTTCTAATTTAATCTTTCATGTTTAAAAATTAAACATATATGCTTGTATAAAAAGATGGAGAAAACTTCATCATTAGTTTAGTCACTTAAGGCTGTGGAGCCTCTATGGAACAATTATGGCATGGAGCATTAGTGTTGTGGTACTACAGTTAGTGATATATGTTTATTTTTTGACAAGTAAATGATGGTAAATGTTAATTTCTGTTCTCAATAAGGGGTGTTTGGATGTAGCGCAAATAAGAGTTTAGCAAAAAGGAGAGTTTTTAGAAATGACCTGTTGATGCTTGAAATTCTTCTGATGAGAGTACAACAGCAGTATGAATTCAGACCTGGAAAAAGCAGCTGGGGAGCAGAGAGCTTAGAAACCGAATTAGACATGGAATGAGATAATAAGAACAGAGTAGGTACTGCTCAAGGTGTGCTGTTGTGTGATAAAAGCCGCCCCCAGCTCTTGAGCTTCCTTCTAGTTTGTCAGATTTGTGAGAGCTGTTTCCCCAGCATCCCACTCCCAGAGCTGATGGCCAGCTGCACTTCAGCACTGCCTGGATCCTCAACCTGTGGAGAGAGGTTGTGCAGGTGGATTCAAGTTACCTTTTTAGATTACCTTTGGAATTGGTAGTGAAGGGATAATATTGTTTTCAGCAGATCTGCTGCTAAGGGTGACCAGATTGAAATGAATCAGCAGAGCTTTGAAAAGGGCTGAAAGTTTAGTTGGGAGTTTGTGGTTTCTTAAAGCTGGGCAAGGGAAACAGAAAGGAAATTAGTGAAATTGCTGGGTGTATATATGCCTGATTTCCAGGGTTGTGACACGATTATGCAATGTTTCTGCTCAGAGCTAGACTACTCCACTCTCTCAGGAGCATTTTGATAGCTGGATGTATGCTCTCGTACATCTTGGAAGTATCAAGTGTCTGAAAACATTTTTTGCGGTCAAAAATCCTTTTGATACCCTTGCCTTTTCTACAGTGGCAAAAATGTTTTAAATTTTTTTAGTGAGATTATAGATTTCCTGTCTAGCTGCACTGAATATCAGCGAACTCCTCTTTATCTAAAACAAATTTTTCTTCAAGCTGACAGCACTGCTTTAAATGTGCTAAACTTACTTTCTCAGAGACCTTTTTGTTACAGCATCACACACAGCATAAAGTGAGCTTTAAAAATGGTAACTGAAAGCATTGCAGCCATGAACTAGGTCAGTCCTGCAAGTGTCGATATATCCATGGCTCTGTTGTGGTGCCTGATGCTGTCCAGTTAATGAACTTTCCTCCAAAAGAAGTCATTCTGAGCAGCTGAACATGCAGTGATTTTGGTTTTCTTTCATCTCACGGTCATTAGCTCCATGAGATGTATTTTTCCATGTTAGGACCTCCTTCTCCTCACCCCCATTAAGTTTTGAATGGTGTTCAAGAAGTTCAACTTCTGTCACCAACATTTCTGACTCCACAGAAGTGTTTTGCTGGGGAGTATGTTGGATACTTTCCGGTTCTTACAAACTTTCCTGTCATGGGACCTCAGTGATGCTGCAGCCTTAGGTGAGGCTCACTGTGACTGATCTCTGATTGATTTATTTATTTAACTGGATTCCAGCTTCCCTGTTCTTACAGATTTTTACTGTTTTACTATTTTGAAAGAATGGGCAGCACCAATAGGAGTGGTGAGTTGAGACGGGCATGTTACATGGTTCAAGCTGATACAAAAAGGTGAGGCTGAGTACTGAAGTGTACAAGGCCAAGTTAAAAAGTGTCCCAATAAAATAATTATTGCTCTTATGTATGATCTTCTAATATATGAACTTGCAAACCTCAAAATTCAGGAATGTGTTGGTGACTGTGGAAACTCTTGGTCAGTTCTGTTTCATAGCACAGGTTTCTGGGGTTGTAAGTGCAATGAGGGTGAAGCTCTAAGCGGTGCTACACTGGAAAAGCTACAGCCAGAGCACCACTATGAAATCAGCTCCCCAGAAATGCTTGTGAGCTTTGGCTGTCCTTTGTTGATAAGGACATGGGTGAATCAGGTTTATGGTATGATAGATAAGCTCTATCTTACTGCACATGCCCAAAAGCATTTGTGGTGACATCTCCACTGCAGAGACCAATAGAATCAAGAATGAGGTTTTCAGCATTTCACCTTTGATAGAATCTGTTCTGTTTCAAGGCCGACAAATAACTGAAGCATCCTGAACTAAGCAGAGATGCACTAACAGAAGCCATCAAGCCCCCAGCTAATTGTGCAGCTCTGCTTTCTCTGAACTGTGCAGTTGCAGTGCTGGAGGTTCCCGTCAGAGGGTATTGGTGCAGTCAGTGACAGAGCAGTGTCTGGGAGCAGTGCTGCTCCACTGCAGTAGCACATGGGCACTTGGAGACTGAAAACAGTTGGAGACTATCAATATTGAGAGTATGAAAGTGGGGTCAGGGTTTGAAACATTAGAAAGTTACATAGCTTGAGGCTTAGAAATCAGTATTCACTGTTGCATGTGTAACAAAGAAGGTTTCTCTCTGTAGTTCGGGCAGTTATCCAGTTGCTCAAGAGAAGGGTTGTTGTTTTTCTTTTCTTAGTACAACACTTCAAGAACTTATGGTTGGCTACAACACTTCTGTTCCATGTCCTTTTTCAGTCAGTTCAGATTAAACCTGATATGTGACAGTCCATATAGCAATGAATGTATTTCTGCAGTGCTTTATGTTTTTCTCTGGTAATATGTCTATCTGATGTTATTGTGGTTGGTGAATTTCGGAAAGAAATTTTTTAAAAGTTAAACAATTGTAAAATGTTCTCTAAGACAGAAAATATAGGTTATTACCAAATTTACATGGCCAAACTATCATTAAAGCTAAACCCAAAAATGACAAAAATAAAGCACCTTGGAAAATGTTTATAAAACTCAAAAGTATTTTCTAGTAGTGAAAAGCCTGGCAATATGTTGGAAAATACTGTTTGTTTTCATTAGCAATTCCTTTAAGTTTTGTAATGTAGTTGATTGATTGCTACGGCCACATTGTGGTTTTACACAAGTTCCTTTTAATATACTATTGCTAAAAAGCAATATGACATTAAAATGTGAATTCTGGTTTTCTTCAAAGCAACGAAAAAGTTACTTGGTTGACACAGGAAAGTAGAAAATGTAACATTATGTAAAAATTTCTCGCAAAATTAATTGAATAAGGATTTTTTAAAATGAAGGTGCTTAGTATGCCACTGTTGGGTATTAATTCAGTTGGCTATAAGCTCTAATTTTATCAAATCTAACTTTTATTTTTGTTGCTGTACAAAGTGAGCTTAGAGAAATTGTTTTGGGTGCGTGTGCTTGGCTCTTGAGCAGAAGCAGTAATCTTGGGCCAGCAGATAGGCATTCAGAAGCCATTTGAAATACATGTCTTGTAAGTATTAAAGAGGTGACTGTTTCTTGTAAAGCTGTCAAAGCTCTGGTTGCTTTGGTCTTATCCTAAGAATTTGCATTCTGAAAATCTAAGTTAACAGATTTAGACAATCACTGCTTGTGTCTGGTATTGTTAAACTCTAGATAATTTGGATTAATTAATTAATCAGGATTAATTTTTGCTGCATGTTAGCTAGATGTGATAAAGGTTTTTTATTTTTCTTTCTTTATTGCTTCTGAGACTTTTAGAAAAATCTTAGCTTGTAAATCTTGCCCTTTGTGGTATTGGCACTTCCAGACTGTCACATTTAAATCAGAGCCTGAAATATTAGTTAACTGTTTCTTTCATATTCCCAGGACAAGGAGGGCTTGCCAGCTGCTGTGGAAGTGGAGAGACTGTCACCAGGCAACTCCGCTGTCTCGGAATATAAATACAAAGAGACAGGAGAGAAACAAATTCAGTATTCATGGCCTGAGCACTTGAAACACATATCTATTAAATTTATAGAGTGTCAAAGAGGTTATGAGAAAAAATACACTGATCAAACACAAATAAATTTAAAAAATTATTAAACCCAAAAAAAGCCTGCTTAAAGTAGGTGTTCCCATTCAACTTCTGCATTTAAACTCTTTTGTATAATTATTACAGGCAGCCTGTAAAATGTTTCAAAACACTTCATATTTCATTTTGTAAGACAGGCTTTGTGGATTTCTTGACCATTGAAGTACGGTTTTACCTATTATATTTTTTGCAAGTTTTAGCTGCTGTATAATTTGCTGACTAAAATTACAGGGGGAAAAAAAGAATTAAAAATATAATCCATTCAAAATTTGCAGGACTACTGGAGTTTGGCTTAGATTTGCAGGAGTACTACATTTCTGGGTTGGTTGAAGAACAGATGGTTATCAAGAGAAATATCCCCTTAAGTGCATAGTAAAGCAAACTCAAAAGATTCATCAACCGTGCTTTAATGTGGGCTTGAGGTATCACCGAAGTCATTAACCAGTGCAGAGAAAAGATCTGAAGACCTCAAATGAAGATGGGAGAAACATGTAACAAACAGGACTCAAAATAAGTACTATTTTTGTCTTCTGGTTTTGATCTCTCTTATTTTAGTTTTAGCTCTATGCTGTGCACCCCCTCCTTATAGTTCTAGCTCTAAACTGCTCAGTATCAGCAGTCTAAAAATTAATCTGGACTGAAAGTTTCCTTCTCTTCTTTGTAAAGAAATAATTCTGAGTTTGCTGATCACTGAAGACATCTTATGCTTTCCAATGTCTCCTTACTCTTAGTTTAGAATGTTAGCAATACAGACATTAGTCCGCACCATGATACAGCTGGGTTTTGTAAAAGCAGTATCATGGTATGGATGAAACAGAAGAGCTTAAGGATTTAATAGAGAGATATTTCCCCAATTGTATTTCATATTTTGAACACTCTGCTTCCAACACAACTGTTTCACAACTTCCATTAAAAGAATTAGTAAAGTTTTGATTAAACCTGACCCCATTTCATATGAGAGTCTGGGGGAGTAAATAATAGCAGTTAAGATGGAACATGTTGCCTTATAAAAGGGTCTGAGTAAATGCTCTGCACGTGGCAAGCTGGGCAGTTCAACAACTTGACATGACACAGAATAATTGATGAGGAAACCAATGAAGCCTCTTCTGTTTGTAAAAGGCAATGAGTGTTTTTCCTGTGTTCTTATCCAAGGAGTGAGTGTTGTTTCTGTTTATTTAACAGAATTGTAAAGTGAACCAAGACCCCTTTAGATGGAAAGTAGGTTTGTCTGCTAGAAACAGTGAAAGTCTCATATTTAATGTTTACTCTGTTTATTCTGAGTGGGTTATAAAGCTGCTGCTGGTCTTGTGCCTGCACTGGAAAGCTGATGTGAGGGGATCAGAAACCTGGTGTGAGGGGATCAGAAAGCCTGATGTGCACCCCAGGTGTATGAACACAACTCTGACAACCTGTGCCAGTTCTTGTGTTGTTAGAGCTGTTACCTCTCTACATCTCCTCATTCTGGAGAGCTGTGTATTGCCTTAAGTAAAAATCTGCAAGGACATCTGTAGCTTAACCTGCTTTTTCTTGGATGGATTTTTTTAAAAACACATATAAGATGTTGCTGAACACTGCCGAGGAAAGTTTTGCTCCTCGCTGCCCCTCTGGCTCTTGATGTGTTAATAATATAAAAACAATTATGGAAATCATAGTGATTTGCTTAATCTGTTCTGATTTTCTCCATTCCTTCCTGTTTCCTATGATGTGTATTTTATGCTGCCTTTGCTCTCAGTCTTACCTGCTTTCGCATCACTTGACTGAAGTCTGAACACCATTTTGTGTGTGAGTTAAAAACCTTTTATTATGTTTCTGGATTAAACTGTTGTGAAAAGCATTTTCATGTTACCAGTGAGGTTTTTGGCACTTGCAGGGCAGACTTCCAAATATTCTGTTAAAGAGAGAGAGGCAAACTTGCGAGTCTGTTTTTTGGGACGTTAATGTCAGTGGCCTTGCACACAGCAGCTGATGTACCAGTCCTGGCTGGTTCTCTCAGCTGGTGCTTGTCGGGGATTCACAGAACCTTCAGTAACTGTTGGTACTGCAGGGCTGTGTCCACCACTCAGGCCTAGCCTAGCACAGGGATGCAGCCTGGATCCTGGGTGTGGGATATTTGTTTGCACTGTGATCTGCTAGGTGAAGAGGTTGGTCACAAACTCTTCTCATGTGAGTTGTGTGTTTGAGCGTGGAACCTGCTGCGGGTGCTTGCTGTCCTCAGCGACACCTCGAGGTAGCCTCAGTCTCACACACTGGTGCTGGCAGCGGGGTTGTGTGATGGGATGTAAGACTTTCTTGTAGAATTTTCTTTTACATCTTGGTTGTTTTCTGACTTGTACACTTTGGGAATGAAGAGCACTTTGAGAAGAAAAGATTGAAGGCTTAAAGCTGCATATTAAATAAAAATGGAAATTTTATTCCGTATGTATTTTATGCCAGAACTTGTTCTGAGGTTTCGTGTCTGTCTTGTGTGTGTGTAGGTTTTTTCTTTCCCACATTTTCTCCACCCATCCCCGCCTTTTTCCCTCCTCCCCTGCTTCCCCCTCTCTGAGATGGTATCTGCAGGCTGAGCTGCAGCAGGTTAGGGGCAAGCAGGAGTGTTCGGCTATGCTGAGTGCAGGACACCAAGGAGTTTGCAGAGGTTTGGAAAGAAGTTTGCATTGCTTTTTGGTTGTGCTGCGTAAGGATGAGAATGGGTAGTGGGTGTTGAAATTAAAAGTTACTCTGAATGGAATTCCAGTTCATATTAGAGTGATTGCAGCTATAAGGACCTTAAAGAAGTGAATGAGGTAAATAATTAGTTAGGAGAAAAAAACAAAGTAATTTTCACTATATTTTTCAATTTGGGATTGAAATGAATTATTTGTAGCCAGTATGGATTGGCTGACTTTTATCAGAAGAAGCAAGTTCGTTTATATCGGGTTTGCATGGTTTACTCTGGAAAGTATTTTCTGATAATTTTTTGAAAACTTCCCTGGTTTTATAATTTCCATACAATTCAAATACAGACCAGTTTGAGCTGTGCTATTTGTAGACGTAATTAAGCATGTGTCTTTTAAAAGCAAAACTCCTCACTTTATGATGTAAGAAAAGTTGAGAGTAAAAGAGCAGCATAGTTACACTAATATGCCATTGTAGCATGTTCCCATCCTGTCATCTGGAAAATTAAATCAGGTTCCAGCATGGATTAACATCCAGACTTGTGTGGAGGGGAAGGTACTGTCTTAAATGCCATGAAATTGAACAATGGGATTATACAGTTCACAGCTAATTTCAATATTCTGCTGTACTTGGCTTTTTGTTGAACAAGATTCTATAGGGAGAGGCAGGGATAGCTTTTAGAACTTGGAAACATTCACATATTTAATGAAATACTAACAATGATAGCTGGAATATGGTTGAGTAATCAATGCAGTGCTCTACGTAACGTGCACAGACGTGACGTGGAATCAACTCACAGTTCCCAGTTTTGTATTTCACATCATGTATTTATATTCATGGATGGCTGTTTTCCAGGGAAGTTTGTGAGCACTTGCTTTAGGCACAAACTGTGTGGATCTTGTCATCTTTGTGAAGCTACAAAACCAGTTGTAATGAAAGATAAACAGGAGATACTAGGTTAAGATCAACAGAAAAGTTTAGCATCTAGCACAACCTGAGTACTTGTTTTGGGGTTTGGAACAAGTTTAGTTTGAGAAGCATCTCCATAATTCCTGTGACTTTTCTTCTGGGAGTTAACCTGCAGTGTGTTTGTTCCTGGTTTGCAGGGTCTCCTCCTGCCCTCAGCTGAGCTTTCAGAGCTCTGTTAAGTTGTAGGTGACTGCAGAGCTTCAGCTCAGTGCTTTGCTGTAGCTGGGCAAGACGTTGGTCGGGATTTCAGTCTGGCTCTTCCCTTGTTCTGATGTCAGCAAATAGATTCCACTCTCCTGAACTTGAAAAAAGTATTTTACATGTGTTTACTTTGCATCATTTCACTCGAAAGCCTGTTAAGTACCTAGAATAACAGGGTTCCCTATGTTTTGAGTTGCAAAGAGCTTTCTTACTGTTCAGAACTACAATGGAACTGCATCTAACTGTTTGCATGCGCTGTGTAAAACAAATTACTGCAAGTAAAAGTGTTTGAAGTTCCCAAGTTACTTTAGTTTTACAGACAGAGTTGACAGTCAGTTCTGTTCATGTGTTTACCAAGTATTTCACACAAGTGCTGAAACAGTTTTCACTGATACTCATGGTGCTGATTAAAGCTGAGTCCTGGATGCTGGCTTGGCCTGTATCTGTTCATTTGACTGTCTTCCCTGGTTCAGAATAATTCCGATATCACGTCTGTGGTGATTTTTGGGTGACTTGTGCTTACCCCTTCAGGGGAGAGCCTGGCTGTACTGAGTAATAGCAATGTTTGGTTTAAAGATGTTTCTATTTCATGAAGTGAGGTGTCTTGATGGCCACTATTGTATGTATTTGTCAGTCCTCTTGGTGTAGTGAGGGTGGTCCAGCTTCCTCAGACTTCATGGCATGACCATGTAGAATTTAAATATACTTCTATTGTGTATATACGTGTGGGTAAGTATAGTTGAGAACACCTTTCAAATGCACACTGGGTTGACAGTGAAGAATGGATGCAGCTATAAGATGTGAAGTAGTTTTTTTTTCCCATGCGTAGTGTTTTCCAAATAAAGATAGTGAAAGTTTAGTAAATATTCCCAGACCATTTAAAAGCTGAAGTGATGGAGCTGATGCAATTTTAAATAGAAAGAACTTGTAAAAACACAAAGACCTGAGGCTGCCAGGCATAAGAGTGGTTTTCTTACCTGTAGGGTTCCAGTTTGTCTGGATTAGCCATTCTGATGCTGTTGTGAGATGTGTTGTCCCAAGTGGCCTGTGGACAAGCTATATCCCTGTGTCACACGGGCGTGTGACACTCAGGGCGGTTCCCTCAGGTGGGACCATAAAGGCACTGGCAGGAATGTGTTTGCTCAGGGTGAGTTCAGCTGCCCGTGCTCACGCGTGAACGCTGGAGTCTCACAAAGCCCTGCACAAACCTCTGCCTCGGGACCAGGAGCTGAGATGGGGCTCTCAGACTTGGCAGACATACACTCCAATAGGTTTCTCTGGGCTGTCCTTCATGGCAGGGAGCTCCAGGAACACAGAAGGGCTTTCAAGACGCTAAGAAAACAGGAAAAATACATGCTTACACACACACAGACACATACACACACACACATATTTACTTTGTATGGCTAATCTGTTTTGTTGGATTTTTCAAGAATGAGAATGTGGGTTGCCATCTATGGAAGAATGTGTTTAGAGCAAACACACTTTGGATTTATGTCAAATTGAGTTCCTCATTTCTGTAAAAAAATGATAAATGATAAAATGTTGTGTGTGGCAATATGTGTATATGTATTTATATTGTTTGAGAGCAATGGATCAATAGAAGTGGGGGGAATGTAGGTACCATGTTAAGACATTATTACAGATGTCTTCAGCAATGCAAATTTATTTCTTTCATTGATTTGGGTTTTTTTCTGTAAAATTCTGAAGTCTTGCCCTCCGATAATTAATTTAAAAATTATTTTAAAATATGCATCTTAATAGATGTGGCATAGTTTCATCTTACCACTGATGCTGTGCTTGCTGTGCTAAAGTGTAAAGCCACAGTGTCCTGTTAATCGCTAACTGTGTGCGGAGGGGGCCCATGCCAGCACAGCTGGTCACATCCGTTTGGGTGTTTGGACACTTTGCTCACTTACCTGTGTGTAGAGTGAAGAATTTTCAAAGGCTTTAAAGGAGATCCCTTGCTTTCTGTTTCTAATCCGCTGTGTTAATGTAGACGGGTTTGCTCATATGTGTATGTACAGTTTGATATATTGTGTGTGTGTCACAGTGAAATGTTAAGACCAAGCATCTGATTGTCTGGAAAATGTAAAGCTAGAAAGTTTATAAAGGCCCAGGCTGATGGATTTCTCATGTGGAAAGAGTACACCTTGAAAAGGAGTTTGCATCTGCTGGCAATGGAGTCACCATGGCCGAACTCCTCACTCAGCGAAGGCTGCTCTGAGGACTCCGGGCTGGCACGGCTCTGAGACACCAGTGGAGGTGCCTGTGCCACCCC
>VZTE01004704.1:1311402-1499934 GCA_013397775.1 Eulacestoma nigropectus
ACCCACCCTCCCTGCCTGCGCTGAGCCCGGCCTGGCGTGGCCAAGCCCCGGGGCTGTGTCTGCAGCGCCGCTTTCGTGGGACAGCACCAAACCCAGCACGGCACCCAGGGAGGATGCTGCCGGGATACCGTTCATTTGTTCGTGCTTTACACTTGATTTTGAACTCTTGCCTGAGTGTTATATGGTTTGGTTTTTGTAATTAAAAAATAATCTTTGTAGAATGGAATGTGGCCTTCTCTGACGTATTCCTTTGAAAAATGGATGGCTTTGAAGAGATCTGTTTTAAATAGGTTGTCGTATAAATAATTTCAGTCATGGTATTCTGTTGTTTTATGAACATCTCTAATTAAATTTAAGATAACTTCTCAGGGAATACTACCATATTATTTATTCTGACAGCCAAAGGAATAAGGACGTTGCATCAGTCTTGAATGCTTGCTACTCTGAAGTGTTTCACACTTGTTTTCCTGATGAGAGAGGTTCCAGGGCTGTGTTAATTGGCTCTTTCAAATTGTGGATAAATATTTTTAGTTATTTAGGGAGCATACCTTAACATAAGTATAAAGTAATTTTGAGGGATTTGTAATCTGGTATCACTGAAAACTGTCTATGGAGATAAATCAACACAGTGCCTGGAGCTGGCAAAACTGATTGTCTGTTTTTAACCAAAATGAAGTGCATTGGGTAACCATTTCCTGGTGACAAGCCCAGGTGGCAAATTGCAGCCGGAAATGCCCAGGTAACAGCCTAAAGCTCAGTCTAGCACCAGAGCTTCTCTTAAAAAGTAATTTATATATATATATGTGTGCGTGTATGTACACACAGACATTTTTGGTTTCGTGTGTTTTGTGTGTGTTTTATGTACATTTTTTTTCTGTCTGGAGGAGGGTAAAGGGAGAGCCTTGAAAAGTCCTTCCCTGCTCTTATCAGCACAGCAGCCTCAGCTGCCCTCCTTGGATCCCCTGCCAGGGTTGCTATCATCTTCTGATCAAATATTAATGTGTGATTCTCTGCTTGCTCACTAATCCAAAGCCAATTAATATTATCTGTCAATTATTTACAGATCCTGAGGTGCGGAGGCAATTCCCAGAGGGCTACAGTGACCAGGTTTGGAATGCGTAATTAATTTTTTACATGACAAAATTTATTTCAGGGTTGTTCAACATATTATTGCTGCTCTTTTTACTGAAAGAGATAAATGCATTCTTAGAAAGAAAAAGAAGCTGTAATTAGAAGCAGAAGGATAAAAACATTTTTACATTTAAAGCAGAAAACGGAAGAATTTGGATCTCGTAAGATTGGTTTACAATCTCATTTTTACAAGCCAACGTGAGAGCGAGAAGGAAAATTGATTAATAAATTTCACTTTTTGCCTTTAGGTGCCAGAGCCGCAGTTCATTTGGCAGAGCTCTCTGCATTGTCTGAGGTTTATAGCTGTGTTTAACTGGGCACCTGGCACTACAGCACATTTTTTAAATTCTTGCCTGATCATGCAGTCCCTAGTCTGCTTCAAAAAGATGGTGTAAAACCCCAAATGTGTGGGTAGAACACACAGGGATTTATCATTCAATTTAAACACAGATTGAACTAGGAATTTTTCACAGGATCTCTAGCTGACTCGGGAATTAACACCTCCAAATTGCCTTGTCCTTGCCTGTGCCATCGGGAGAGGATTGTCCCGGGGTGTCGGTGGGGAGCACTGGGGTTCCAGTGCTGGTGCTGGGCTCAGCTCTGGGCTGGCGCTGCCTTGGGCTGAGGTCCTGCACCTCCAGTCCTGGGAAGTGCTGAGACTATGGCATGGTGGAGCTGTTTAATAGAACGATAAATTTGGCCTCAATGAGTCTCTGATAATCGGTGATATCAGGTTAGGGTCTGCACAGCTATTTTAGCTCAGATCCTTTCCCTCTAATTGTGTTTTCACACAACATGAAATTTTGTGGCATTTAGACTAAAGCATTTAACAAATTGTTAGCTGTGTTGGCTCACCAGGGCCAAGACAAATGGTTTCAGATTTGGCTGTAATCACTGTGTGCAGTGGGACCTTGACCAGGCCTTGTGGGTGGTTTTGTAGTAAGATTTTTTTCAAAGCACCTATTGAACTACCTGACTGCTTTTCACTGCAGTTCATTGTTAGGACTTGCTGTACACATGGAGTATAGCATGGAACTAAACCTTTTGGAGGACTGCATCCTTATTGCCACCATAGGTCTATGATTTGTTAGTAAACAGCTCTCTGAGTTTGGATTTCCATGAGGATTAACTGCTTTTGGTCACAGTGTTGTGTCTCAGGTTAATCATGAGTGAACGGATGGTCCTTCAGAGCCGGGATGGTCAGGTGTGTCCAGGATCAAGGTGTTACAGGAGAGTCTTGTAATACAATTGACTTTATAAAATTCCTAACAGTCCTCTTTCTTCTGCTGGAAATGGTTGGACTGTATAATATTGCTGTGAATATGCAAGACTGAATCAAACTGAGAGGAGCCACAGATTCATGAAAATTCGTTAGATGTTCACCCAGTTCTAGTCAGAATTTCCAATTGCTGATGTCAGACCCCCCGAAATACACAGTGCTGTGTTTGTGTGGTTGTGGGGTGGGGTTTTGCCTTGTCAGGTATTTTGCACATGCAGACTTACAGGGAAAGCAAAAGAAACGAGGCTGAACTTCTCACATTTGCGTAGATTTCAAAGACGTTTTTTCCTGTTGATGCACAGAAGGAATATTTTCTGATCCTGGTAGCTGGACATTCTTAAAGAGGAGAACATGTCCAGAGCTGACAGATTTAGATTTGAAAAATCACTTACTTGTGAACATTCAAGTAAGCAAGAGAGGAAGGGCTACATCCATGTTTGTCCTTATTGATTTAGAGCTCTGAGAATACACAGCTTGCAAATCAGTCAAGTTATGTTTATTTCTTAAAACTTCTGGTTTATTATTCCTTGGGAAAAAAAAAAAATGTAGAAGTGCCAGAAGTGCCAAGTCACTGCAGATGAAGATCCACAGTAAAAAACCCTTGATTTTTCTGTGTGTATTCTGTATGCAAAGGAGAGAGATGATCTGCATGTTAGTGCAGGCAAAAATTGTTTCTAGCAATCAAACATTTATGATTTAATCCAGAAGGAATATTTGAGTTAAATCAACACAAGGTAAAGCACTTATTAGTAAGGAAAAAAAAAAAAGAAAAACACCTCCAGTTTTTTTTTATTCATCTAAACTCTCAGTGCTTGTTTTTACATACACTGTATTTCCCATGTACCAGCACATCTGATCAGAGACCCTCGCTGCTGCTAGATGTTTTATTCTGTGTGTTCTTTGTACCTTACAGTAAAAGAATCTGTCACAAATTATTGTGCCTCACTGCTTTAGAAACTGAGAAAAAAGGGAGGTTAGATTGACATCTGTGACTGAATAATGATGACCAGCCTTTTGGCTCCCCTTGAGCCACAAAGCCAGCATTGCCTTTAGAGAGGAAAAAGGAGTAAGAAGAAAGGGGAGGGATAAAAGAGAGTTACAAATCTGTGGTCCCGGAGATGTATTACTGTTGGGCCAGTTGTCTGCGTGGTATGATAATCCATTTTGATCTTCTGTCTTAATTGTCTGCTAAAGACAAATGGGCAGTAAAAGTTCATCAGTTTCATCTTTTGCTTCTCATTTAGAGACAGAATAAATGATCCATGGCTACAGAAGAAACCTTTTTTTCTGACACGGAAGTAATGCAGACCCAACACGTTTTATTAAAATATTTCTCCCTCATTATTTCAGTCCTCTCAGCTCTGATAGATCTTACTGTTTCATGAAAAATGTAATCTGAAATGTAAATAAGGGGTTTGATACAAAGTCAGGAAGTAATGAGCAGGCCAGCCACATTGCAGGAATTTTGATTGTAATTACTGACAAAGTGAATTCTGCGTGTCCTGATTTTTTTCCCTCAAGTTGTCTTTGACATGTTCAGACCACAATGACATCTATGGTTTAAATCTGTTAAATAACTGTATAAGGGAATATTTTATAGAAAATGTCATAGACAAGGTAACTGAGGAGCCTTACCAAGGGGAGAAAATGCTAATGATTGCTCCAGGCCACTTGAAATAGGTAAAATGGGGCTTTTTTGAATGGCAGGAGGTGTGCTGGAGTAGTCTTGAGATACATTTTTAAATATAAGAGTGTTTTAACTTGTTGGGCTGTTTTCTAATAGCTTTTAAGAACAAAATATGTATATATGTGTTTGTGGTTTTACCTAGCATGAAATCAGTAATTGTTGGTATTATAAGCAACAGTTTTCTAGTGCTGGATTTTTAGCATGACCATAGAATTTAAACCAGATGAGAACTCTTAGTTTTTCTTTATAAAATACAGTCACTGTAGATAGAAGTATCCTTTCAAAAACCAGAAAGATCCTTCTGTATCACTGTATTTTCTGGTATGGGTTCCTAATAAAAAGTCAGTAATGAAGTTAATTTTTTGTGGGTGGAATCCTGTGCTATTGAGATATTGTAAACACCATCCATGGCCAGGTCACCATGTGAATTTTGACTGTCCACTGTTTTGAAGATTAATCCCAAGACTAACAGCTCTCCTGAGTTAATTTAAATACAAGGAAGTTTGCAGCAAAGATACAAACTTCTGTCAGGAACAATATGGCGAATAGTTGTTGTATAAATATATATAGAAATAGAAAGTAGTAAAACAATCAATGGAAGGTGTAGGAGGAATTACATAACCTTGTAAAATGCAGTATATTTTCAAATATTTTTTTCTTTTGAGTAGTGCATCATTTGGTTGCTGACTGTTTTAATCTTTATAGCTCATCTGAAAAGGAAAGGAAAAATGCTGTGGTGATGGTTGCTGTTTGTGAGCTGCTCGCAGTGGTATGATGGCTTGTCTGTAATTTGATGAACTATTGTATGTTCAGTTAATTACTCCAGGAATGACTGAGGTATGCGTGCTTGCAAGCTGGTACTTATGCAGATTGCTACTTCTATTCTGCTGGTAATTTTTCTTTCCACTGGCATTGAAACAGAGTTTATAATGAAACCAACAATCTTTATACATTTATAGATAAACTATAAAACTTTTATGGCAGTCTTTATATAGAAACTAATGGTCTTTCTTGTACAGAGTCTGTGAGCATTGTGCAAACATTGCACACAGGGAAAAATAAAAAGCACTTTCTTTGTGTCATTGAGAGTTGTGTGATTGGAGAGTAGTTACACAGTGCTGGCCACTAATGGAGCATAAACCCCCTGTCTTGGAACGTCTGTGTGCACTAAGGGGACCGAGTTGCTTGAACAGGGATGATTATAATCCAATTGGATATTTCTGAATTGCACATAGTATTCTGAGTATAAACTTTTTACCTTACAGGTTGCATACACAGTGTGATAAAACCTGTCTTAAGAGTAATTTAAAATAATAGCTGTCCTTTAGGGAGCAGATGAAGAAGTTGGGTGGGAAAGGCTGAGCAATTAGTCATTTAGAAAATGTAGAAAAGTGGTCCTGGTGTTGTGAAAGCCACTTTGTATTAAATCAAGGCAGTGTAAATAGTAAATATATGAAGCATTTGATACTCTTGGTCTGTACAGAGCTCTCCCCCTGCGTTTGAACAGGGAGGCTTGTTAAGTGGAATCCAAATAAAGCAGGATGAGTTAAGCAGGGCAGGTGTGGCCATGGTGCTGTACTGGGAGCGCTGTCAGCCGGGGGAGTAAAACAGCAGCAGGAAGGGCACCTATGGGGGGAGATGTCTCTGGAGCAGGTGAGGAGCTCCTTGTGTCCCTCAGGTGCAGGTGGAACAGCAGCTGTTCCATCGGAATTTCCTGCAGACACCGTAGTCATGAGGACAGAGGTGGTGGACAGGACCAAACCATGGGCTTTGACTATAGAACTGAGTGCTTCCTGAATTCAGGGTGTTTTTCTAGACCAGATGTATTTCCATTAATATAGGAAAGTGAAGAAAAATCCTCGTTTATTCCTCCTTTGCTCTGTCTTAAGCATCTTTGCCATATGGTAAAAGTTGTATTTTCATTGCCTTTTCTTTAGACCAAGTAGCAGAGAGGTCAGTTTTTCTTATGTATTTCTATTTGTGCCTTTTATGTGCCTCTCTGGTATCATTTAATTAGAATTAAAAGTGCAGAACCTCTTCAAGCCCAATGTCTTTGTGTCTGTAGTGGGGTGTGGATCTGTGTTCCAGGTGCACTGCAGGGCCTTTGTGCCACGGCAGACCAGGAGAACTGCACAGCAAAGGTGATTTGCTTCCTAACAGAACCTTTGACATAGTCTGTTCATCCAAGTTCCATTTTAAAATTGAAGTTAGTAATTCTAAGAATGATGGGTTAGTTAAGTATTTCCGTGGCGAGAGAATTCAGCCAGGATATATATTTGACTGCCTGACAGAAGATCCGGTTTCAATGATCCATCAGATCTGCTCAGATGTTCACGTAGCATCGTAATATTTGAGATTTCTGTCTTATTTTGTGTGTTTATTTTGCTCCTGTTTGGTGATGGGCTGCAAAAATCATTGCAGTAGCTGTGAGCAGAGTAAAATCAGCATGTGTGAGTATGAAAGAAGTTAGTTCTGAAGTCTAAGACATGCTGAGTGAGACAATACCCAAAGCTGGAGTTTTTTGTCTTTAAGCTGGTGGTTGAAGTAGCTGCTGCACATGATCCTGTCTGGGGAAGAGCTGAGGTGGAAATGTTGGTTTTCCTGTTTTTCTGTTTGTGCATCACTGATAGCATTAATTGAATGTCTTTTAACTTATGATACCTGTGTCTCAGAAGTCATGGTGCAGGGCAGGAGTGGTAAAAGTGCAGAAAGTAAATAGTTATTAACTGGCAATTAATGTTTTGAAGGGGCTCAGGAGGTTGCTTGGTTTTGGCCTGAGAATACCTGAGGTAGTGTTGGACTCTGGATTCTGTGAAAACCACGTCAAAAGCCAGTGTGCCCAGAAGTCAGAAGAATTCTGAATAGCAATAGAGGAATAATTGGGTTCAACTGTGAGGATATGTGTCCAAGCCACTTTCTAAACAATTTCAGTTCTCTTTCATACAAAATTTGAATCGATATTGGAAGTTTGCTAAACACGATTTGATTTTACCACGAATGATTGAGCAAGTGCAAATATTACTGGCTACAATCATATGGCCTTTTTTATACAAGAGGTCAGACTAGATGATCGTAATGGTCCCTTCTGGCCTTAAAAATCTGTGAATGTATGAATAATTTAAAACATGTCCTGCCAACCCTTATTCATTGAGGTGGTCATATTAAAATCTTGTGGGACTGCTTGTGTGAGTAAAGGTTGTGGGATCAGGCCTAGAGTGAGTAATCATTATCACTTTTGTTTAAATTTATTGATAAAGGTATAAAATATTCACTGCAAGTAAAGCTGGGTTTCTTTAAAATGGGAGAGGCTTCAGCAGTATTATTCTACTTGGGTTTGTTGAGCCAGTCAGTAGCAAAGTAGTTTTGGATATTGTCTTGTACCAGGCTCCTGAACCATTCAGTTTTATACAGGTGCTATTGATCAATTCATAAACTGTTAGAAAATTATTGTTTGGAGACCTGTAATACGTAGGAATCATCTCTGTTTTGTTTAAGAAGAATATGAAATAACATTCAAGGTCCTGCCAATGGGGGTTTGGGCGTGTTAAAGTACAGCCAGCTCATCTCCCTGCACGTAAAGCTCTTCGTGCTCTGACTGGTGGTGGTGGTGTTTGCATGGACAGCAGTATTGGGAAGTGCTGTCCTTGCAAAGGAGGATTTGGTGGTGGTTGATGGGTGGCACTCACTGGTATTCACAAACTCAAACTGTCACATGTCTGGACGGCAGCGTGGAACTGGTGGCACGTTATAGGGACAAGCTGGAAATTACGCTGTGTTAAACCAAGGAAGTCCAAAGTTCTTTGCTTTGCACTTGGAAAACTTCTGCGTTTGGTCGTCTTTGGTCATATCAGCTCTCCTTTCTTCAAGTAAAAACCACTTTCCAGGGCTAAGGAATGTTTTTATAGCTCTCAGGTTTTTGACAACAATTCTCTCTAGCATATTCTCGTATTTGAAAATCTGAAAGTTGTAAAAATGCTGATAAATTTGAAAAGCTTTATCCTCTTATAACCTTCAGTTGTCTGAGGTGATTACTGATTCCATCTCATCTCTGCAAAATACGTTCTAAAAGTTCTTCTTGCCCTGTGGGCAGGAGTGTCCTCATCATACTCATCATTTTAATCTTCGTTCTTTAGGGAATTCTCAAACAGGTGCGATGGGAATAGGAGCCTGAGAAGCAGGGCCTTGGGAAGTTTCAAAGTTGGTCAGCTGTTGCCCCCTTTGGGATGGTTGTTTAGTTTTGTTACACTTCCTCACTGCAACAGGCCGATATTACCTGGGTGAGGGAGGTGTTGAATAACGTATTAGTGGCAGCTTTGAGCACGTTCCTCAGCAGAGAGGAGCATCCTGGGCACAGCAATTGGACACCTGTGAGAAGGCAAATCCAGGGATTGTACCAGCTGCTGGTGTTTGATAACACTGTGAGAGCTGCATCCTTAGCAGTCAGATTTCGTTTTTAGGTAACAACTCTTGAAGTGTTGTACTGATTTCTTCTAAGTCCACTGGCAGTGATGGAGCTGGTTTCCTCAGTACTTGCCAGGAATTAGGTGTTTGCTCAGTTGCTGGTTTGGATTCCCAGTCTGTAGCTTATTCCTGCTGAGAGTGTCACTGATGGAGGATTTATGGTGTGGAATGACAAAGGGAATTCAGGATTCACTTTGGTAACCAGTGCAGGAAGTAATTGAAGTCTAATGTTAATCTCTCACAGTTTTTAATGCTTTGAATCTCCATAAAAGATCTTTTCAGTGAAATCACCTAATTTTGCAGTGAGAGATGGTAGAATTTCTGTAATATGGAAATTGCAGAAATGTGATTCCAGAGACCTCCTGTGCACAGAGGCAGAGGTTGGTGACCAGTCCTTACCTTGTCCTCTTAAACACAAAATTCTGCTCTTGGCTTTGAAGTGTTCCAACACTGCAAGTTTCTGCACATCCTTTCTCTTGAGCAAGAGATGGGAGTTGATTTTTAATGATATTTACTATTTGTTGAACTAAGTTGTTTGTTTCTTTCTTTCTCTGTTTTTTTTTTTTTTTTTTTTTTTTCCTGGTTGTTTGTTTGTAGCATCCTAGGGATTAATTTTTCCTTTAATTCAGTTTCCCATCTGTTGTGCCTGGATGTGGCAGAAGTGTATATGAAAATTTGCACCCAGCTAGAAGAGATTACAATCTTTTAAAAAGTCGAAACTGTTTGTGAGTTTTTTTTCCTACCTAATGAAAAATGAATCTCCTGTTGGGGCTGAACAAAAGTGCAGATTTATAGAGGTGTAACATAGTCACATGGGCGGGATTTGATTTTAGGTTTTAATTTTGGTTTGGAGCTCTAGCCCTTCTCTTTTAACATATTGTATTTGTGTGAATGAATTCCTGTGGTTTGCATTATCTGATTATAGCAAAGATCAAATCTGGTTGTGTATATGGCTGAGAATCTAATTGGAATGGTGTTGTCATAATAGTCTCCTGTGATCATAAAGTTTGTATTTGACGAACAGAGCTCCTTTTCAGGTGCTGTAGCAGACACTGCTTTCCAGTGTTTCCTTGCCTCTATTTTGGGGAGGCTGCACAGTGGATGGGGCAGTGGTGATTAGCAAAGCCTGATCCTGCCCAGTTATGTAAACAGAGCATTTCTTCCGTGCACGTCTTGTTAACTCTCCGCTGCAGACCTTTATTGGTGCTTCTTCAATAATTTGTTTAAACTATGCAGTACAGATTCCTTATTTTAGCACTAAGACTTACAAAGGCTTCTTTTAGCAGCCTTTAATTTTGTACTTATGTATGTGACATAGCCTGTGGCTGTGATCTCTGCTGTGAATCTGCAGTTGTTTTGGGATGAAAGCAGAAGGCAGCTGGAAACTCAGTAGCTACATCTAGCTGTCTACCTAGAGAAGGCCTTGATTTCAAGTTTATCTAAACAAGCTCGACTAATCCCAACTATCTGGGGGGATCCACTGTCAAAACAAGCAGCATGGCCCTAAGGCAAACACAACCATACAGAAATGAAGGCTGGGACTTCCAATACTCTGATGACTGCATACTGGAGGCTTTTTTTCCTGAAAAGAGAGTAAGAGAGGTACAATTTGCATAATGCCTTTTCATCAGGAACTTTTGGAAAGCTGACAGAGGTCCAGCTTATAGCGCTGTAGCCACAATACAGAGTCTATAGGAGAATCCTTGAATGACCTGACCATATTGAAAGAAAAAATGAAAGCATCGAAGTATAGCCAAGTGAGTGTGGAAAAGAGGGCTGGTGCATTGTCTAACATCTGCTCTACTTCTCGTTAGTTTTGTTCTTCAGTATTCTATGTGGACTTTGGAGAAACCTAAGACAGCCTAACATGAATCCTATAATCTTCCTTCTGAATATTTATGTAGTGTGCCAGCCTCTAAGCTGTCCTTTGCATCTTCCTACTTCCCCCTCATTTTCATGCTCTCAAATGAGGCCAACATTTCAAAAGCTAAATAAATGTTTGTGAATGTTTATAAAAGATTTGCATAAATTTGTCCTTGTTTGACAAAGATCACTTTTTTCTTATGCCAGTTCTGAAATATTTTAAAGGTTTCAGTGCTTGTCTTGACAACAAAGTCCTGCCTCAGAGAACAATGATTGCTGATTAAGTGGGTATGTGCTCGGAGCTGAATAGAGCGATGGAGACGACGGCTGAAAGGGCCACTCATCTTAAGCCAGAATTATAATATTTAACAAATGCTAACCGAAGGATAGATTTAAAGCTTTGGTTTTGGTGCAGCGTACCTGTGCAACTGACTTACAGGCTGAGCAGGATGTGATTATCTTTTCACAGCTAATAGTTCTCACCTAATTTCTGCTAAACCTGCAAGTGAAAATACCCCTTGATTTTAGTCGCTAAATGTTTAAAATACATTTAATTGAATCAGTGTTTCAGCTCTCTGATATTGACACTTCTTACCTTTACCGATTGATCACTGTTTATGCACATAATTGGATCTGATTTTTTTATACCTCTTAGTATAATTTTTCAGTTCTTTGTGATTTAAGACTGGAACAATTATTCAACAGTACAACAGTAGCTGTAGTTTTTTTTAGCTAAAATCTATTTCTCTTACAATAAAACTAAATCTCTGCTTTTACTGAAGGGGTTTTGAAGACATTTGTTGAGGAGATCTCTTTGAAAAACTACTTAAATATTTAGTTCAGCTTTACTTTCAGATTTTTTTTCTACTGGAGAAAAGTAATAGTCGTTCCTGTTCTTTTGTTCTATGAGTTGAGAGGTTGAAGTTGTCATTAAGGCAAAAACTAGAGCTACTTCTCTGACACAGTTTTTATCACATCTGCTAGGCCTGTGTCCCAGGAGGAGCTGAGCAGAGCCCGGAATTCAGCATAGGCCCATTATCTGCTGTTTTTGCGTGTGTTGTAAAAGGAGTGAGACCTCAGGGAGGCTTGGAGCCTCCTCCCGTGTAATGTCCAAATCAGATTTGAAGGACTGGTGGCAGGAAAGCTTTGGCCTTGGGGTGTGAATTCTAAGAAACAGAGTCACAATTAGGTTTAAAAAATTCAGGGATTTTGAGCTTTATCTTGAAATATGTTTTTAGTAATGCAAGGAGAAAAGTTGCCCATCTGTGCACGTATTTTGTACGTTTAAAATATTTAAATGCTAGCAGGCCTCAATATGCTTAGGAAATGTTATTTATCTCCTGCTCTTCCTGTTTCCAGGATTGTGGATATGCGTGTTGGGGTTTTTTTGGTTGGTTGGTTGTTGTTTTAAAACAACGTTTTCCTGAGAACAACCAGTTACCTTCAATGAAATGACATTTTTTTGTATGGCCCTGTTCCCCTGCTGACCCTCAGACAGGGAGAGGCGACTTGGGTAGAAAAACCCTTCCCTAATTCAAGCTTTAGAATTGCTCAGAAAGAGCTGATGGATTTCTGGAATACGAAGCAAATGGATAATCTAGTACTATAAAGTTGTATTGGAATACCAGTAGAAATAGAAAAGTAGAAATAAAACTAAATTCAGGCAATTTAAAGTAATTCTATTAAGCAAATTTTGTCCAGATTTTTTTGGGCGTCGAACATTCTTTTAAAGAACTGATTAAAATTATGTCTTAAAATATTCTGTACATTACAAAATTTAGTAATGCTCAGTACTGCTATAAGGTGTAAAAAGATTTTAGTGCAAAATCAGTGCAATATGAAATTTGACAAATATTTTAAGCTAGCAATGATTTTTTAAAAAGAATCTGTGTTGTATCAGTTTTCTCAAAACTGGAAAAGTCTTTAAAACTTAGAGAAATTTTGAGTTTAAGTTTATTGTTTGCTTTCTCTGCTTCATCACCTTGCTCAGTCTCAGTGTTTTGTTGTGGCTGTGTGATGCTGGCCCCAGTGCAGGGTCCTCACTTTGGAATTTGAGAATTCATTTTTATAAGCTACTGGCATTGAAATGCTTCTCTTGATATTTAACTACAAATTACACCATTTGTTAATTGATGAAAATGCTCTGTAATCATAACTTTGGGGAAATTTGATGTGAAATAATATAAACTGGCACTAATAATAAATGCAAATTCAAATTTAAATTCTCAGAACACGAGATGAATGATCCCTGTTTGTCACTCAGAGCTGTGGTCAGTTTAGGGGTTGAATTTTCTATGCTGGCATTGCTTTCTTATGTTTGTATTCTATAAGTAAAAGTTTGAGTAGTTGCTTTGTGAAATGTTTAAAGTTACCAAATAGTTCCTGAGGTGTTTATTGGTGTGCAGAAAGCTGTTCCCTTTGCTAGGAGAATGTCTGTGACCAACCCTGCACAGCCAACAGAACTGATGGCGTTCTGGATGGTTCCGTACCTCTGGCTTTAAACAGAATTGTTACCAGGTTTAAGTTGGTTATTTGGGTGCACTGACAACTTTTTTTAATTCTTAAACCTGTTGTTCCCTTGCAGTGGATCATTTAATTAATCGATAGCTTAAAATTATTCAAATAGATGACTTAAATATAAGAGCACTTTACTTTGCAATTCTCTGGGTATAGGAGAGATTAATGTACAACCC
The DNA here is from genome assembly GCA_013397775.1 of Eulacestoma nigropectus. Taxonomy (NCBI): domain Eukaryota; kingdom Metazoa; phylum Chordata; class Aves; order Passeriformes; genus Eulacestoma; species Eulacestoma nigropectus. Next base: position 1,324,517 of record VZTE01004704.1, read on the forward strand.
AAATTTAATTGGATAGTATTTTGCTTCAGTTAATGTCTTAGTACTTTTTAATGCTATATTAACATTTCTGCAGTGTTTAAATTTGATGTTGCTTCTAAGGAGCAATAAAGTCATCCGTAGTTGCCCGCTGGTCAGATGGGGATCCTGTTCCCTGTGCTCACATCCCCTGTGCCCACCAGGCGGGGTGCATTTCTCTTCTGGGCCCTCCTTGTTGTCCAGTTTCTCCTCCATCCTTCCTCAGTCTGTTGATGTTCTTGGAAGTCTCTTGGTGTCCCTCCATGGCAGAGGGAGCGTTTTATGCTGGTTTGCTGGGTTCAGATGGCCTTTCAAGCTGGATAAGATAAGAAGTGTTTGTATTCCCACTCTCTCTGTGTAGCGTTTCACTTGCAGCAGCCTCAGCTGTGCTTTGCCTCTGGTGTAAGGGCAAGGAAATAAAGCAGCATCCGCCTTTTTCATCACGGAGTCATCTCTTCTCCATGGAAAACTCCTCTCACTGGCCATGCTCTGTTCCCTTGTAACATGTACTTGTGGGGTTTTGGGGTTCCTTCCTTTCCCCCCCTCCCCTCCAGGATCCACAGCTAAAGGTCCAGTCTCTGCTCTGGGTGGTCTTTTCAATTTCATCCAGATTTCCCTTAGGTTTTCCATTACAGGTTCCCAGCCTGTTGGTTTGTGTGGTGTGTTGTTTCCCTGCTCTGACTCACATTCCTATTTAGGTATCATGCCTTAATCACTCATCATTTTTCACAGATCTCTCTGTATTTTAATTTCTTTTCTGTCCAAATTCTCCCTACTCTTCTTGTTCCCCTTTGCATCTCTGTTCTCTCATGCATCTTTCTAAGAGCAGAGACTTTGCAGCAGCCCCTTCTCTAGCCCAGCCATTTGCACATCATTTATGAGTGCAGTTTTATTTAATTGCAGCTGCACGTGGGATATTTGTTAGTGATGTTCATTTGAGCAGGAGAAGTGAAGCAACCCACTGCATTTAAGAGAATCTGAAGTTGTTCTGTTGATTTGGAAGTGGGAGCATACGGTGAAGGGTTTAAAAATAAAAAAGACTTCAGCTACAGCTTGCATATCAAATTCACAAGTGAATGTGCACATTTTTTCAGCATTGTTGAGCTTTCTTTACTGTTTGGTTGCAACAGAGAGATGGTTTGGGACACGAGCCCGGTGTGTATTGTGTGTATTTCCCAGCCTGGCTTTCCAAGTCTGTCCTGTGCATGTAGGAAAGCCTTGCAGAGCCTGCCTCACCTTCAGAGGTGGCTGTGACACAAAAGGGCTGAGCGCAGTGTTCCTGCCTCATTTATTTTGAAAACTTTGCTACTGAAACCAAACTTAATCAATGAGCTCTGTGTTGTCTCCGATAAGTTATGTACTGGCTTTATTGATTGGGAAGGATTTTAGAAAACCCATGTGGGGTTTATAATGTCAGCAGTGTTTTGATTATGAAAAGAGTTGGAACCTTGGGACGGGGAGCCAGGTGGTGCCTGTGCTCCAGCCCCCGGTGCCACGGCTGCGCTGGATCCCCCGGGACACGGTTCATGCCCTGCACTTTAGCTCTGGTGACTGGCTGCTGGAGATGCACTTTTTGCTCATTAAAATGTTAAAAATCAAACTGCATGTAAAAAGATTTGTGAAAATATAAACTTGGGGATTGATCCAGAAAACTGGCGTGTGATCCCCTGGAGACCCCGGCGGCAGCTCCCGGGTAATTTATGTTGATCAGCTGCCTGTCCTGGATTGCTGGGGGGGGTTCTGGTCTTCTTTTTAGGGGGCTTTGCTTTACAGGCATTTATGTAGATTTTTCCTTAAGAAAATAGGCATAAGGGAATAAAACAAGGAAACAGACTTGATACTTCCTCTGTGCTTCATATTGGTTAAAAAAAAAAGATTATAAGATGTTGACATGGAGTGATTCTAGGTTTTGTTTTGTTATAGTTTTTGTCTGAAATCATAAAGAAATGAAGATTTTTCTAGGTCGTAAGTAATAACCCACCTAAAGAGGTTGGGTAGGACATTGTGTATATGAATGATGTAGGTATTGCTTATCTTTCAAACTGAGGAGTATTTAAAGAATTTTTTAAAAAGCAGCATTATATTTAGAGTAACAAGCTTGCAACTTGAGCAAAAATGGAATAGTTCTCCAGTAATTGTTTTTCTTGCATGCAGAAGATCAGCAGTTTTGCTAATTAAAAATGAATTCTACGCATGGTATTTATATTCTTTTAATAGTTAGCTTTGAAAAATAAGTCTGCAGTTAACCTGTGCTAGTCTCAATTTTTTTGGTTGTGAATCGAGCCAGATAAGAATTGGTGTATAATGAATGGCAAATTATGTCCAATGACATTGCAAAAGCCAGATAGTAATATCACTGTAAAATCTTTCTTTAAAAGAGAAGGAAATGTAGAGCAGTAGAGAGCCAATATATGGCCTGCTTAAGTGAACATTTCATTTGCTGTGTTTAGGAAGCTGTAAATATCAAGGAATAAGTGCAGAGTAAGTTCTGAGTAATGCACTTCTCCAATGACACAATGCTGATGAGATGCTGAATGTTTTATTATGTGAATGGTTTTACTTGCTGTTACAGGAATTATTCAAGTCATCAAAATAATGGACAGAATATAGTCTGCCTTTTTGAGGTGACTGATGGCATTATCTTATAACACTGTTTTATTTCAGAATTTTATGTATCTATATGGTTTTGTTTCTGAAAAAATAGATAAACAGTCATTATTTTGAGGACAATATGTATTGATAAGGCCAATAAAGATACAGGTGATTTGCTCTCCTGCAATTACAATTTCAGAATTCTTTTATGGGTTTTTGTTTGTTTGTTTGTTTTTTGACATTTTGCACTGTAAGATTTCAGTTGTGGCAAAGGACAACTGTATAGTAGTTAAAATTTGTCAAGATGCAGTTTTTGTGCCTGAGCAATTGGAGTTGTTCAGCCTGTGAAAATCAGTGAGATTCTGCACCAGGGGGAACCCGATCATATTAATGAGACCTTTACTATCAAGACATTATTTTGTGTCAAAATAGAGATTTCTGCAATTTACTCTGCAATCTACATAGCTCCTTTCCAAGTTTCCTGCTGCAGTTCAAAGGAGGAGACGTCTTTGCTCTACATGGCATTCTTCAATAGATCCTTTCTTGTTCTTTAAAAACAGGAGGTTGTTAAATAATCTATCAATAAACTGTCAAGAAGTCAAAGTTTCCATATCTGTTTTTGCCTGAAATCCTCAGAACTTGCCACATTTTAGTTGTCAAGAAACCTCCAAAGAAGAGTGTGAGCAGTTGAGCCTGAAACCACGGCTCAGGATGGGCTGTGCTTGTTTGAATTATGCAGGAGGAACATGTTCCTGCAAGGGAGTCAATATGTTTTGTGCTTCACTGAAGAGGTTATTAGATTGATGGAGTTTATTTGGGAACGATGGCATTTGGCTTAGAAATAAATGAAGCGAGAAGCATCTATTTAGTTATTGATGATAATTTATTGCTATTGGTCAGAAAAGTGTTGAATTTATCAGAGGGTTTGTTGTTTGTTCCGGGTTCTGAAAGCAGAAATAGAATTTACACTTCAGGACCTGAAATACTGAAGTGTGAAGGAGAATGAGCAATGAACTGGCTGTAGGAGAGATCTGCAAACTGAGAGACCTTTATGGTGGCCTGTGGGTTACAGAATTCAAATTTTGAAGATCTAATGGTTTACTTTTGTCTATGAACACAACTGTTTTAGACTAACATGTTTCTAGTTTTGCCTCTTTAATGATTGTATTTGTTTAATGTTGTAAAGTTCAAAATTATTAATTTATCTGCTGATCATGTTTCCACTTTTCATATTCGTCCTTTTCTTTGCTCTCATGCTTAAACGCGTTTCTGTTTGTGGTGATGTTTTGCAACTTTTAGAAAATGGTTTGTAGGTTAAACAATCTGGATTAATTTTAATACACATTATTTTAACCAGTCTTTTAACACTCAGATTTCCTTTCTAATAGCGGTAGGCAACATTAAACATTCCTGCTATGAGACCTATTGGCTTCATCTTTTGTTATTTATCTTGCTGATGTTAGGAAGTATTCTCTAATCCCCCAGACCTCTGTTCCTAGGTAACAGTCAAAAGCTGTGCCAGCAGAAGTGGTCCTGCCAGGCCAGGCCCATGTGGTTTGGTGTTATTCACTCCGATCCATATGGTCAGGGTAGGGATTGTCCCCAGAGAGGTGTTAACACTCAACAACCCAACCTCCTCCTCCTCTTTGGAGAATTGCTGGATGGCTCCTGCTGCCTGCCCATGTGTGAATCTTGATTAATTTTTCATTTTTAATGAAGTTTGATCATGTTTATTATTTCACATGATTGACTGCCTGGTACTCCTTCCATGTAATTGATAAAGCCCATATTTCTTCATCTGTCTCTTATTTCTTCAGGGCAAAGTTGTGAAATTGTGTGATGTGGTTAATATTAGATTTATTGGTCCCCATAGATGTATAAATTATCTCTTTTTTTTTTTCTCTCTCTACAGGAAGTTCTACAGACTCTGACCAAGTTTTGTTTCCCCTTCTATGTGGACAGGTATTGTTAGCTTTTCAAACTTTACAAGAAAATAAGCTTGTCAATAAAACCCCTGTAGAAAATAAAAGCCATACCATTCATAGTGTTCTGTCTGTGTGACTGGGACTTAAAGCACCTGAGTGCAAATTATAGTCTTAGAATCACTTTTTCCTGGGGTTTTTATGGGCACCATGAAACAAAAAGAAGTTTTAAAAGTTGGAGTTGTTCAGTGGCAGCACTGTGAGGGCGTTTTGTTTTACTTCTGCACAATGCTTAGATGGAAGATGTTTGGGTAGGAATTGTCAAATATGCGTATTAATATCAAAGCTTTGTCTGCTTATGCATTTTATTTCTTAATTGCCAAAATTTGGGTGGAACAATTAAATGCTTTACATTTAAAGGCCTCTTGATATTGCTGGAATGCTGCAGCTTTACTTGACAGCTACTAAAGGTGACTTCTAATTTTGGGGGGGAAATTGTAAAGTGAATATGAGAAGATCTGAGAATATTTAATTCCTGTGATTTAGGAAACTCTGGAATTTTTTTAGTTTTGCTTTTACTGTGAGTTATTTTTGATGGTTTCATGAAAAGAACAAGAATTAAAATTTTGAAAGGATGCACCAGTGCTCATCTCACCTCTGAGCATCACTTAATTGGTCAGAATGACTTGTCTTCATCAGCTGAGGTTTGGGTTGAGAGAATTGGCCATTACTGGGATTAAACTGCTGCAAGTCTTTTTCTCATTTTAGAATTTGGAATCACTTTTTTGCTGCTCATCCTTTTCATTTCCTAAGAGGTGGAAGCAGGCAAATACTCATACTTTTTTGTCATGTATTTGTTTCTACTAGAAATATTTATGCTTTCTGCGTGTGGATTTATTGTACCTAGGGGTTTTGTTTGTTTTGTTGTTTTTGGTTTTCCTCAGCAATATAACATTTTGAAAGATAGAACACTGAAAACCCATATGGGGTGCAAATGAGAACATAATGAAAAGTGATTCCCATTTCTGGATCCACTTGTTTGTCTGAATATCACAGACTGTCACTGAAAGACTGCAAGCCAACCAGTCTGAACATAAAGGAGACATTGTCACCCAGAACATACTTAATAATTCCAAATGGAGAATGGACTTCCCATGCTGCAGGAGGCAGAGCACACCCCAAGTTAAGGCTGTGGCAGCCGAAGGAGATGCTTGTGCTCCTTCTCTTCTGGCTGTAAAAACACGCGGTGGTGGCACTGAAGGTTCTGGCTCTCAGTGGCAGACGCTCCATTCTTTTCACGTTGATTCTCTTCATACGTATTGTGGCCAGTGGTCAAAACCCTGAGGACTGGTTGGCCATTCCTTCAGGCGGTGGAGCAGGAGTTTCCTGCTATTGTGGTGGTGGAATGAGGCAGAGGCTCTTCTCCAGCTGCAGGAGTGCAGAGCTGCTCCTCGATCCAGCTGCTGCCAGAATTGTGGTAGTCAGGTGTAGGTGCTGGGGGGGATTTTATGGGAATCACTCTTCCTCTCCACTTTCCTCCAGCCCTAACTTCTGTCTGCCCTGTTAGAGATGAGATTTATGCTGGTTCCATCCTGTGAGGCTCTAAACAGACCTTCTGACCATTTGAAAACAGAGCTGTGAATCTGAAGGGTTGATACTAAAATCTTAGGAAGAACACTTTTTATGTTGGGAAGTTTATCCTTCCTGTGAAGAACTGGCATCGAAACTTGAGCGACACCTGTCAGTGAGGTTTGGTTTCTCCAGGTCACATAAATGCAGGACTCTGTAGAGTTTGTTCTGGGGGAACTCACCAGCTTGTCTGAGTTGTTTAATAAACAAGCTTCTCCCTGCTGCTAATGAAACGTGTTTTTTCCCCCGTTCCATAATTTTAATTGTCAGCTCAAATGCTATTTCTCACACACGCTCTGCTCTCAACCTTGTTAAAATTAAGCATATAATCCCCTTTTAAAACACCATACTAAAATCACCATAGTAACATTACATCCAAGCTTTACAGATAAAACACACCACCAGTGAGGGATTTTTGGGTATCCCCAGCAGCTCAGTGTGGTTTATGGAAGTGGTTGCTCTGCTGACATTTAGATTTCAGGAGGATGATAGTACTTACACTGGCTAATTCTCAGACTACTGGAATGCTTTAAATATCTGTCTTTTTGTTCATCTTCATCACTTCATGTTTTTCCTTCCCTGTTTGGAATCCACTGAAGGATTCTTCTTTCTAAGCTGGACAGTGACATCTTTCCCATCTGGATCTAGCTTTTATTTCTGCAAGTCTGTTTTTCCTTTGTTTCCTCTAGGCACTGAGTGTGTACTCACCCACAGAAATTGTTTTTTGCATGTGGCATCATAAAAGAGTATATTTTAAGGCCTGTGACTGTTAGTTAAATGGCCTTGAATTTACCAGGGTATTTGTTGCAGTTGGTAGGAGTGCCTTGTAAAGCTGCACGTCAATGCAAGTCAGATTTCTCAGTTCTCAGAAAACCTAAAAAAGCCCTAGAACATGACCTGAAATAAGTCCTAATTTCCTATAATTAGACATATTTTGGGTTATATGAGAGAACATGGGGTTGGTTGCTAGTTGATAGTCAGAAGCGTTTTCTTTTAAAGATAAGCTCATTTTTAGTATCCTCCCACATTTAAAAAATGGGAAAAAGCCCCCACAAACCCCCCACTCCTCCCTCATCAAGCATATGTAAGGTTCTGGAGGGTGCATACTTTTTAGTTAATCTCTCAAAAAAACTCTTCTGAAAGAGGAAATGTGATAGGTTCAATGACTTGGATGTGATACTTGACACAGAGTTAGCTCAGCAGTAATTTCTCTCTCTTGCTCTCTGTTTCCAGCCATGCCATTAACCAAGTTGGGCAGAACTTCACGTTTGTGCTCACAGACATTGACAGCAAGCAGAGGTTTGGATTCTGTCGCTTATCTTCGGGGGCCAAGAGCTGCTTCTGTATCTTAAGGTAGGTCTGTGGTTTGGCTTCTGGCTGGCTGCAGGAGCAGTGTTTGACTTTGCAGTTACACTGCAATTACCATTTCCAGCTGTTCAGAATTATTTCCCTATCTGGTCCTCAAAGTCACTGCTCTTCTGCACAAGTGGTGCAAAATCCCTTGCACTTGAAGTTCCTCTGTAGATAACTGTATTTGTTTGTAGTCAACGTTCTGGAGTTAACAACGTGGAAAAAAAGTCTCTTTGCAGTAATTTGATATGACATAGCATGATGGCAGCTGTTATCTTTAGCTGTCACAACTGATCTTGTTAAGACATTTTGTGGACATTTGTATATGCAAGTTTTATTAACAAAGCATCTGTTGGTAACTGAGAAATGTCACTGATGCTCTCCACAGCCCCAAAGTTTGTATGTGTGAGCTTTCCTCTGTCCTGTTGAGGGTTTTGTGAAGCTTGGCATAATAAAGACTGTCAGTGGAAGCTGGAACTATGCATTTCACAGAAAATGGGCCAAGAGGTCCTATCAGAGTAGTTTTTGTTAACCTCCCACAGCCATGTTGGAATACAGTCTAGAATTTTTTTTTATATTTGCTGCAAGAAAAGATGCCAGTAAAATCAGTTTTGATGTCTACCAATATTTCAGTTCCATTAAGAACTTCCATGGATTGAAGATTTTCATGTGGCATCTGGTCTGTCTTGTTTTGAACAAATTCAAGAATTGCCTGTCTTCTACTTTCTGCTTTTTTGTGTGTTCACGAGGAATTGGAAGTTTAGGAGCACTGGCCCAGGTAAAGCCAGCCCCGAGGTAACTGGGGACAGCCTGGGAGGTGACAGCACAGTTGGGGTTGCAGCCTCACAAATGAGGACGCTGCTCTGTGAGCAGCTGGAGACGTCTGTCAGGGCCATCCCTGGCTGGCTTTGCATGGGGCACAACCAGGGTGAGGACAGGGGAACTTGTCTTTGTCCTGTGTGGGGCACCTCAGAGTGGGACCCTGGGTGTGTCTGACTGAATGTGCCCTCTCTGAAGCATTCCAGAGGGGGCACTGCAAAATACAAGGTCACCTCTCCTTGCAGGATGCTGCACACAGCAATGCCATGGAATGGGAGCTTAATATTTGGAGAAATTGTTGTGAAATCTACCCAAACTCCTAATTAATTGAGTGGGAGGCAGAGTGACAGGAGTTTGCTCAGGATCTTCTTTCATTCTATCTTTTTTGTGGCAGACACTTCAGCTATTATTAGCTCTGGCAGTCCAGCAGCATGGACTGTATCCTGCAGGCAGGAAGGTGTTTCCCAGCTCTTCCCACAGAGCTGCTCCCCTGTCCAGTCGGGTGCTGATTCCCTGAGTCTCATGTGGTGAGTGTCTGCTTACAGAAGGTAACTTTGCCTGATTAATGTCAAATTAAAGGAGAAACACAGTTTTAAAAAGAAAATCCGAATGCGGAATAGTCTGGGTCCCTTCTTGATCTCTCCTGGATAAGAGTTCTTTGCTGTCAGCTCCCTTATGTTGAGTGAGTGCCAAGAAGAAATGGAGGAGTTCTGTTGTAGTTAAATGCCTTCTGCTTCAACTCATAACCAAAAAAAAACCAACCACAGTGGATGAATTGGGACTCTTCACTTCCTTCCTGTTGCTTCTTTCTCCTGTGCACTGATGAGAACAATCAAGTTTATCATTAATGCAAGTTTATGCAAGTTTTAGAGGATGATAAAGAGTGTGAATCAGCAATACATGAAATCACTTCCTCTATTCCCAGGACTGCAGCTCCCATTATTGATGTGAATCTTCTCAGTGTCCTTTGTGTACTAAAGGATGGTGCATAGTAAATAGGTGGGGAAAAACATGCTGAAGAATGTGAGAACGATAAGTAAAAGCAAATGGGGATGAAAAGAATATTTGTTTAATTGTTTTTAAATTACAGATTGGATGGCAGCAAGCTTCAAGTATTCCTTGCTATGCTCAGCAACAGTATAAGAACTAAGTGATGGTGTTTATTACTAGAGATGATATTCACATGCTTATCAGGGATTTTATAGGTCTGGCCACGGTAAAATGGTTTGGAGGTAGAAAATCATCACATGTTTAGATAAATTATTGAAGAGGAACAGCAGAAAAATGCTGTTCAGAGAGTGCATTAAAAAATTTCTGCAGCATTCTGGAAGCAAAGTTGGAAGCCGACCCAGTACTCGAGGTCCGTAAGTCAGGGTCTGGGCTTGAGCTTTGAAGTGACCCAGAGGCTTTTCCCTGTGGATGCAGAGCACAGCGAGGCGCCTCTTGGAGTTCAGTAGCAGTGGGGTTATCCTATGGCCAGCAGAGAGGCAATTCCATTTGGCAGGAAACTGCTTTGACTATTTTAACCCATACTGCTTAGAAATCTGCATTTCAGGTAGTTACCATAGCGTTTTTCCTGCTCTAGTAGCTCACACAGATGGATGAACTCTCCGATAACTTTGAAACCTGCTTTTCCAGGTGTTCTGTGGTTGTCTTTAACGTAGACCTACTCTATTCAGTGTCGAACCCTCCTCTGTTCTTCGGGTTCCTCTTCCCTGCCCCGGTTTTGTGGCTCGCGGTGAAGCTGCGGGGCCCGGCTGGGCTGAGCCGGAGCGGCTGCGCTGCGGCGGCGGCGCCAGCAGAGGGCGCGCGGGGGCGCAGGTACGGCCCAGGTGAGAGCCCCGCTGGGGCTGGGGGTGAGCCCAGGTGAGCGACAGACCCGGAGGGTTTGGGGGTGAGCCCAGGTGAGCGACAGACCGAGAGAGTTTGGGGGTGAGCCCAGGTGAGCGACAGACCTGGAGGTTTTCGTGGCACACACCCGCATCTCTCAGGGAAATTGGAATTCCAGACTACCTTTTGCAATGCAATATGGTATTAAAACTTAAAATGTGCTTTTGAATTACTTTCCTTACAGTAGAGTAAGAGCTGATGTCCAGTCATCAAATTCTGCGTTCTAATTTGGGAATTTCACATCCAAATATCTTTTCTTTCTAAGACTTTATTTAAGGATTTCAGGATTTCAGCTGCAATGGCATAAATCCTAATGGGTATACATTAAGAGGCTGAATTTTTATTGTTTCACCCTAATTTCACATCAGATTTCACATGGGCTTTTGAGGGAGAACAGTGTAGATAGTTCTGGATTTAATGAAGAGCTCTGGTCTTTTATTTAAAAAGAAAACAAAAGCAAATCCAAGTTTCTGTAGTTTTGCTTTGGTTCACAAACTTCCTAGGCAAAGTTACTGGTTTGCAAAGGTCTCATGTGCAAATCACTCTGATTTCAGTTTTACTGAATTTTAAGTTTTTGGTGGGTATTCAGGTTTTGTACCCAAACCGAAATCATTCTTTTGAAGTGAAATGCAGAAACATTTGTGTGGAAATCCCTCTCGGCCAAAATAGCTGAGCTCTGCACCACTCCTTTTCTAAGATAAAAAGAAATGAATCCATAATAGTTTGTGACAGATGGCAGAAAATGTAACTAACTGAATGTGATTCTGTATGGAGTTATTTGAGGTTTTTGGTGTGATTTGTTGTGAGTTCCTCTCCTCCCCCCTTTCCTTCCCTTTGATTGCAGTCTTTGTCCATTTATTCTTAGGACAGAATAAGATTTCTGAGCAGGGGCCTCTCTTGTGGTGCAAAGTGAGAATTGTTTTTAATTGAGCAGAAACATGTGGAAGGATCAGGAATATCTCAAGGGATTACAGAAAAATTCCAAATTTGTACTACTTACAGCTTGTGTTTGGAGCGGGGTCTGCTGGGAATAAATGTTAGTTAGTGTGACCTGTGACCTTAAAAACTGTTGACATGGATTTCAGCCAGAAACTGGCCACAGAACTCCTTTGTTAGGCTCATTCATAGCTCCTTGAAAACTCCAGTCAGTGAAAGTTGCCAGCTCAAATCTAAGGAAAGCAGAGCCCTTTTTTTTTTCCTTTTTTTTTTTTTTTTCCCATGCTTTGGAAACAGTGGCCGCCCCTTAACCAGCAAGACTTCTTTAATAGGGCTGCAGGGCCGGGCCCTGATTGGAACTGACAGCTTCCTGGCCCGGGCGTGCCAACTGGCAGGGCCCTGAGCCATGGGACAGACAGACAGACAGCGCCGGGGGCTGCTCTGCCCTGCCCTGCCCTGCCCGGAGCCCTGGGCAGTGCCCACCCCACCCCGCCGGGACCTGCTGGGGAGAGTCCAGCCCCACAGCCCTGCTGGGACCTACTCTGGGGGAGGAGATAGAGTGTTTGTGGTGGGGCTTGTTTTATAATAATTGTCCTGTTGTCTTCTAGAATTTTCCCTTTTCATTGATTTGGCCAAAAGCCACAGAAAAATATTGAGGCTTGGGGGAGAGAATGCATTTTGATTTTAGAATTTGGACATTATCATAAAATGGGGTTGTATTGCACTTTGAGAAACCTCATCATCACGCTATGAAAGGGTTGAATTTACAAAAGCTCTTTTATGTGCACTCATTTCTTCACAAGTTTTTCCTCTTGCTGGGTTCTGTGTGTCTTCAGCTGATTCTGTGGTGGGATTCAGTATTTGGCTGCATGAAGGCTCACCTGCCTTAAATTGTACTTTTCACCACCCCATCAGTGAGTTCATTTATTTACCACGACACGTTTTGCTGTCTCAGCTGTGATGTGAGATCCCACAGATTCAACATCCTTTGAGCAATCTGCACTGTTAAAGCACCCAAATATTAGTCTTTAGATTCAGGTGCTTTTTAAAGGCTTGATTTCCTACATGTGTACACAATGTAAGGCTGATCTGTCTGTTGGAATATCTTCTTTGGGATTTTTTTAAGGACTGGAATAGTGGGTGCAAAGGGGAGGAGTGAACCTGGTTTCTCCCAGGGACAAGGCAGCACTGACCAGTACTGACTGCTCTTTTCCAGAGATGGAGAGGAAGAGGGCAGAAGAAATGGGAATCTACTTACCCCTTGTTTCCATCCTCTTCCACTGGAGAAATAGGATTCTTGCCCTTTTCTTAATCTTTATCATCGTCTTTGAATCCCTGTGCTGGTGTTTGTAGCCTCAGACTGGACTGAGCAGCTGAAATAATGCGGGTTTCACTGGGTTTCACCCACTTCTCCAGAGGTGACTTGGCTGCCTTTGTGCATGTACCAGGAACACTTTGTTCATGTTAGTGAGCCAGGCTGGAGTCATTCAGCTCAACAAAAGCTTGAGCCTTTAGAAATTCTTTAATAACCTGTGAAAATTATTAAATACTTAAATTGGAAAGATGGATATATTTTGTTGTTGTTCTAGAATGTTCTGTAGATGTTGTTTGAGAAGGAGGATTTACAGGTGCATGAGGAAGTACATCCCATCCTCACTGGCTCTGGATGAAAGCTTGAAACAGGAAAAGGCACAGATTCGTGATACGTTCTTTGAACTGGTGTTAATAGGAATGTTCTTCTGTGCAGTGTACAGACCCTGACATTAACAACAAGGGTTTTAGTGTATTTAGTAGCAATCTGATACATGGGAAGGCTGAGCCCTCGAATTCTTCTTGTTAACTAAAAATTCTTACCTGATTTACATTGGCTTCATGCTTTGTGTTTTTCCTTTGCATACATGAAGTAAATTAATAAGAACACTGTTTGGGGCTTGGTGAGAAGGTGGTTCTCTCCAAGTGAGAAGTAGACACTGCTCTTTTTGGAATGAATTGGAAGATGGGGAAGGGACCCAGCAGAGAGAACAAGGAGGAGCCGGGACTGCTGGGTTCCATTAGTGACAGAAGCCGAGTGCACCTGGAGTACTTTTGTTCTGTCAGGCTGAGGTAAGTAGGTTTTGGGTGCTTTTTCTTGGTAAGGCTTCACTTAATTCAGTGCAGTCTGTGTGAGATCAATACTTTTATTCATTTATATAAATTAAATTTATAATTACTATTTAAAAGAAGTTTACATATAATACACATTTTTGAAAGGAAAGAAAGAGAACTGATAATGAAACTGAGCTGTCCTACAACAGAGGAAGAATTTCTTTTGCTAGTTTAAAGTTGTAATTACAAGTCAAAACTGCAAGCAGTGACTGTATATAACCCCTGGGCAGACAGAGCCTTAAAAAAAAACCCAAAGAAAAAACCTCTCCATCTCTCTGTCTCAATTTAAAACCCTTTAACTTGGTTTCTTTCCTTTCCCTTTCTGCTGTTAGATTTCTATGTAGACACAAAAAATGTTACTGGTTAATTATGTAGGAAAAAAGTCCAGTCTTTATTTTCTGAGGATTTACTATAGTTGTGTGTTGAATAAAATGGTAATAAGTGAAATCAATGTTTTGCTGCCATACACATCTATATGATAGTTTGAAGCCTTGCGGAAGATGTTTGGTAATGGCTGGAAATGCTTGGAACACTTTTTGGACAGTCTGTTTGGTCCTTGGTGTATCGACCCTGGAATCCCTGTTCTACTTAAAATGCTTGGGAGATGAAAGCAAATGGCAAACTGCTTCTGTTAGACATGGCAAAGGCCACAAAGTACATGTATAAATCATGGGCAATTGGATCTCTGATTCAGCGCTACAACAAAATTGTACTTAATAAAAATGTTGCTGTTGAGCCTCTGGTGCCTTCATAGATTTTTTTTTTTCATTATTATTTTGTTAGCAGTGGCTTCAGCACTTGCACTGACTGTCAGTGAAAGCTGGAGAGCAGAGATTCCTCAGTTCCCTTGCACGGGCCTTATAGAGAAAAGAGGAGAGGACAGGCAGGACTCGGAGCTGCAGCCTGACCTTCTTTCACAGAAACTGGAGTTTCTTACAAGCTGTAACTGTAGCAAACCAGGGCGGCTCTCTGTGCTGGGTGACAGGAAATTGAGCTGAAGTGGCTCAGAAAATGTGCGAACGCCCCGAGTGCGTGTGCAGGGCCGGAGGGGCTCTGGGTGCTGCAGGCATTCTGCCTTAACTTGACATGTTTATAAAACAGTTTACATCTCAAAAGTTTAGGGTTTTTACCCCTGCTGATTTGCTTAAACAGACACTGGCTCTTATTTTCAGTTGCTTGTCAGAATATATATGGAAAAGTGATGAACCTAGTGAAGAGGGAGCTTGACATCAATTAAATTTAGCTATCTGCTTTGTGTTTCTTCTTCCTGATACGCTGTCTCCAGTATAGCTTTTCCAAACTTCCTGTGGTTTTTCCGTTATTGTCCTTACACGTTTTACAAGATAGAGATGAGCTATTTGAAACTACTGTTCCAGGAAAAGAAGAATAGAGTTTTGTATTAGATCTCCTCATTTGTTGTCTTCCATTTTCATCTCTGCCATTAACCATTTTGTAGACTCTAGAAACTTCTTTCAGAAAGTCTGTGAGGCCTAGTATCTTCTCTTGCTCAAGTATCTTTAAAAAAGAATAGTAATTTAAATAAGCTAACAATGCCTTATGCCTGGAGTAGGGCATGTGAAGTCTTTGCTGCAGAAGCTTTACTCTGTGTGATCATCTGGTGATGATGTTTGAATCAGAAGCTCCCCTCTCTTTCTATCATTTTTTTCTCTTACTGTCCACTAGAAACAGGAATTATTTATGTCCATCTAGTGGGTTTGAAGTTTTTTCTGCAGGCATGGCTGGCTGCACTCAGATGCTGAGTGCACAGGAGGTTACTTGGGTGGTATTAGGAAGATGTTTTTCCCACAGGACTTCCTAGAAAAACTGGACCTGCTCATTGGTAAGTGCAGCCATGAGCTGTACAAAAAGAAATGGTATGTCCTGGGAAGTATTGATATTGGAAATAAATATTAAAAGTCAAATTTTCAATAGTAAAACTTAAGTCTCTCCCTGCTTGTAAATCACAGGTTGCAAAGAATGCCCATACAGTGCTTGGCATTGGAGTAAAGATGCTGATTTTGTGTTCCACTATGTATGTGCATGTACACATCATTATTCTTAGTTGAAAGTTGAAGTGTTGTGCTTTAACACTGGCGTTTATTTATTTCCATGCTGATTTTGGTACCAAGGCTGAGCCATGTACTTGCATTAATGTTGTAGTGAGATAAAGTTATCCCACTTGTGAGTTAGTAGCAGCCAGAAGTACAGGGAGTTGTTTACAGAGGGCCCATCGATTCTGCCTTTCTGTGGAAGCATTCAAGCAGCAAGCCCTGCACAGTCTGTTTGGCACAGTAGCCGCTCTCAGCTGGCCCCGTGCCCTCCTGCTGTTAGGCAGGGCAGAGGATGTGCCAGATCCCGCCTTGTGCCGGAGCAGAGCCTGCCTGCAAATCTGCTTGTAGTTAGCCTGGGGCCTTTTGGCAGCACTCTACAGCCGATTGATTTAGTTGCAATCCTTTTTCCTTAATATTTTCCATCTGGCCAACAATGACCTATAACGACAGACACAAAACAGAGTTTGAATTATGAGCAGCGTAATTGTGCAAATGCTTCCAAATCTCGCTCTGGAACCTGCCCCGATGGGCGCTGCTGCCGCGCGGCCGCAGGGGTTTGTTCTGCAGTGCTGGTGCAGAAGGAGAAGCCTTGGAGCTCTCGAGTTTGAGCTGTGTCCCAGAGAAGTGTGCATTCCAGTTAAACTCGGAGTGTGCTCCATTTGTGCTTTTCCCTGCTTTCTGTTGGTCCTGAGCTGGCACTCGCAGCCTCAGCTTGCTCACACTCCCCTTGCACACACTGCCAGGGCCAAACCCTCCCGTGGGGCACGGAGCCAGTGGGACAATGGGATCCTGGAGCAGGGCTGGGACAGGCAGGGCAAGGAAGGTGAGTATGGAAACGCTCCAGGACATGCAACAGGTTTGGGGCCTTGCACTCGCAGGGATGTTACGAGTTCCCAGACCTGCAGCCATGCTTTCCAGAGGGAGCTGCTTCCAGAGCTGGGCTGTTTGTCAGCTCTCCCAGTTCTGGAAAAGCAGAATTATTGCTTCCATTACAGTGATTCCAAACGCTTCTAGTCCTCTGTGTCTTTAAAGTCTGTATCCTTGAAGAAAAATTGTGAACTTACTTGTGCAGTTCCACGCATTCCAGCAGTCCTGGCCCTGCAAGCTTTTCTGTGTGCAGTTTGCCACCTTCTTCTGGGAATGCTTTGAGGTGCAAAAGGATTCATGGTTTTTTCCAGTGATGGCAATATATCATGCACAGACTCTTAGTGATCTTGTTGGTCATAATATTTACAGGAAAATGAGAAATCAGTTGAACTGGAGAAGGCTCCTGAGTGGATTCACATTCACACTGGCTACAGGCCTGAGAGACCTGAGACCCAGGATCCCTAAAAACAAACTCTCCTTTCTTCTCCTCTTCCTCTGCATTGCCAGTCCAGGGCAGTACTAATTTAACTGACTTATAGTAAATGTGAAGAATAGTGAAGGTCTGTCAAAGGAAGTTTATTGCAGATTTTGTTGGAGCTTTAATCTTGACTGCAAGTCAAAACACTTTTGTAAAATATCAACGAGAAAGACCACAACAAAAATATCAAGTGTTAGTAATGTATCACTACTGGTGGAATTGGATAAAGCTGAGAGTACTACATTCAGTCCAACTACTTCTCTGGTCTTGCCTTCTGACCAGAAACCAATTTTACTTAATTAATTAGGCCTTCGTGTCACGCCTTCTTTCGTTGCCGAACAACTGTAACAGAAGTAATTAAATCATGTCACTTTTTATTACCTTTGGCCCTGGCTGACTGGCTTGAAAACTTCATCTTAGAGCTAATACAAACTGAATTAGTGCATCACCTTGGGGAAAACCCCCTCTCTGGCATCAAAAAAGCAGGGAGGAAGTAGTTAAAGTACAAGATGGATAGATCCTCTCTTCCACAAATGGATCATTTTTGGGTTGCTGTCTGAAGGCTTACAAATGCATCTGACAGGAGCGAGAGCATCCTGTCCCTGCTGACAGATGTGTACAACATTCCCAGTGAGATTACATGGCAACTTCCTCCTTCAAACCTGGAGCTGTGGCAGAGCCCTCGGGTTATGCAGAGGTAATTGGAGACGCTGGGAGAGGTGGAATTGCCGAGAAAAGCTGCTGGAGTAACTTGTGCATATTGTTCCAATAGGAACCGTGATCCAGGCACTCTGTAATCACGGGAGAGAGGCTTTGCATGGCTTCCTAGAGGCAGAGTTCCCTGGGCTGTGCAGGGAGCCCAAATAAAACCCCTCATTTGTAACCCTGGCTGTTTATGAACGTGCTTGATAAGGGACAGATCTTCCTCCACACTGAGCAAGCACTACCTGCAGTAACTTTCCTCAGTGTGTTTTAGAATTTATTAGTGTTTGAGTATTCAGAGAATGAAATGATTGTGGGCAATTTCATGTTTTAATCATTTGCTTAAGCTGATGGTTAGACAAGAAGTCTCATAAATAAAAATCGGGCTCGCTGGCCAGGAAACGGGCCAGAAAGACTTTTCATTTATGTGTCATACATTTTCAGGAATTCTGTGGCTAGGTTCATCAATGGTGTTTCTGCAGGTGAAGAGTCAAGTACTATCATTTTGTGTGCTTGTTTTTACATCTGAATGTTTGCTGCGAATCCTAAACCATAAACATAAATAATCTGCACTCAAGTATCAGACCCTGACTTGATCTTTATAGCCTTCCTGTTGACATCTTGCTCTGCAAGTGCTTGTTTGCTGTAAGTAGGGTGATTTTTACGTGCCTAGCCCAGTCCCTTGCATTCTCAAATTATCAGTTGCAAGTACCACAGCGCCAACATAATAATGAATTTTTCACTTGGCTCTTTCAGCTCTGCTTGAGTTTAACTTTTATGACTTCCTACTAACTTTGGCTATTGTTAGGAGCCGTTTGTACTCCCTCTGAGCATGTGAATATTTCTTCACTCTGATGAAGCTCCCTCCCTGTGAGGGAACTGTAAACCCCCTTGCTTCGCTTAACTTTGTTTCTTGCCAGTAGGGAACACAAGTGGTTTGGGGAATGCAGAAGAGGGGTACATGTAATTGATTTCTCCTCCGTTACTGAAATTTCTCATTCCCTACCCCAATGTTCTCTGTAGTTAATTTACCAAAATGCAGGGACTCACCATCATGTCTCAGAACTCACAGGTATCACAAATACACACCTGATGCTCAGCTTTGACTTTTCAATATGTGGCAGATCCCTTTAGCAGCTGAGCACAGCTGGCTGCTGTGCAGTGGGGCTCTTGAACACAGAGGTGTGTAAAATTTTTCTTCCCTTCAGGAATTTATCTGCGTTACAGATGGTGACACAAACTCTGTCCCTGAGTGGCTTTGGAGCTCACTGCAGCACGTGCCAGAGCATGGGGGCTGGTGGCTGGGAGGGAGCACTTTTGATTTATAATAAAAAGTTCATAATGCTACTGAAATTTCAGCTGAAACTTAGTACTAGAGGGCATAGCTTGACAAGCACATATGATTGGAGTCAGTAATGAAAAGGAGCTGTTTCTCTGGTCAAGGAAAAAGGGTTAATTTGCATTGGGATGAAAAGGCTGTTCAGGATCTACTATTTCAACCTGTGATAGACTTAACAGCAGGCTTTGATCCCCAAATGAAATGTGATGGATTTCAACTGATGCCAGATGTCTCAAACCTAGTGGGATCTCTGATTGTCTGCCACATCTAGAATTCTCTCTTCCAGCACTTTCATGTGTGCTTTTAAACATGGTTTGAGAAGAGAGATTCCTTGACAAGCTAAGCCTTTGGAATCCTCTCTCTGTATTGTCACTTTGGCGGGGATCTTGAGGCTCTCATGCTGTTTAGTGCATCTTGTTTTTTGAAATCTAGCTTCATGTGCCAAACTGCTCTAACTCCTTTATAACCAATTTTTTGTAAGTCCAGATAATTTAGAGCCAGTATCATCTGTAACTTTTCTCAATTTAAGCCTCTTCACATTTGTTACTTAGAGCATTTTACCCTGGCTGAGTAAAACCATTGGTCAATGTGTTTCTGTCGGTGTTAAAGGGAACGTAATTGTTGACTTTTTTACTACAGGGATATCTCGTTACATTTCATAAATCTCATTATAAAGTGTCAAGCCCTTCAGCATGCCCATCTTCTCACCCAGTGGGTTTTTTGGATATCCTTTGCCCATGAGTGTAGTAAGAGCATACAGACATAATTGTCAGTGTGTGCTGTAAATGCAAACAAATGTTTTTCTTTATGTAACTTTGTTTCCTGTCGCTCCTTCAGTCCTTTGCTCTCAAACATGCTTGAGGAGTTTCTTTGTTGATCTTAAACTAAAAAACTCCAAAGATCTACAAGTTTCTCTTCTGAAAAGGAATGAGACACCTTATGATTGTGAATGATCTACCAGAGGGAAAACAGGCAGTCCCAACAACAGACCAAGCCACAAAGATACTTCTGAAATAAATTGAACACAAAATAGTCTATCATAAAATCCAATAAGCTTTCTAAAATGTAAGAGTGATTAGTAATTCAGAAGGAGAAAGCTTGACTATGGAAGGTACTTCAAATTTTACCCATTCTAAGCCATTCTGTGTTTGTGTCTGTGAACATCCAGTCCCTTGTACGGAGCAGAGGGTGGTGGTTCTGGCCCTGGAGCCAGAAGGTGTGGGATTCCTGCTTCCCAGGGTGATCTGTAGTGCTCCAGGCTCCTAAAACCCATTGGTTTTGGATGAAGTGTTTTCCAGGGAAAGTCCAAGGCACATTTTTCATGGAAAAACTGTTTATTTTTCAGACTGTAAAATGAAGTTGTTTTGTCCCTTCTCCACAAGAGGCCGGGAGGTGGCTGTGGGTGCTGCACAGTGCCACACACTGTCATGCTAAACTCCTCTGAATTCCTTCTATTTACAGAAATTCCACAGTGCAGCTGCACTGGACTCTTTTCCCCCCCAAGGTTTTAGAGTGACCACAAAGAGCCCGGGGAAGGGTGACAGCTTTGTCCCGCTCAGCCTGCAGTTCCCGTTGCCATGTCCCAATTAAATGGCAGTGCACAAACAAAAGCCCCTCGGAATGGGCATCTCGAGCTGCCCTGGCACTTCTTAGCTTGACTAAAATGTAAAATTGTTACATCATAAATCTCTTTGTTGCAGTTTTCTGCGTCCGTGTTGTTCTGGGGTCATTCAGCTCCCTTGAGCTCCTTTGTGAGCTGCAGCTCCAGGGCCACGGGATCTCTTTGGGAAGGGCTGGGCTCAGTGCTGGCATTTAGGGAACTTGGGAGGCTTTGTGCAAGGGAGACTTGCTGTAACTGCTCAGACGTGGTCCCACTGTGCAGGAAAACAGGAAAGGGGATGTTTTAATTGACTTTTATTGTTAATACACAATGGCAAGTCAGCAAAGTAAGCACTTGCTGTTGACAATTATTTATTAAGATGCTCCATAAGATGAGATCCAGTTCTGTGGGGTTTAGTACTTCTAAAAGATGTATATGAGTCATGCTTAAGCTGCATAACTTTCAGCTGAATCATGGAAGGATCCCTCATGGGTAATAATCAAGGGGAGGTTTATTACAAAATTGGGGAAAATACAGGCAGAGAAGAAATCCTGTGGGAGCAAGGCGAGGCCAGGGTGCAGATGGCTTTGTGCACTGGCAGGGGCACTTACAGTGGGGCAGGTCTGAATCAGGCAAAACTGAAGTAAATACATAAAAAGCTGATGTTCAAAGGAGACTGTTGGCTGCTCCCGTGGAAGGTAAGGCTGCATCTCATCCACGTGCACAGGGGTTGCTATGGAGATTTGGGGTGTCTGTGCTTAAGCTGGTAAGTGTGAGAAGGTGTCAATAGACTGAGTCTAGAGCAGAGAATAACGAGGCACTGAGGTCCATGAGGTGTAGGGAAGACACTGGAACACAGAAACGGCTGAACTGGGAATTTAGCCTATGGAAATTCCCAAATGAGCCTAGAGATGCCGTGGTTCTTTCAAATGCATTTTGTAAAGATGCTGGAAACACTGAGTGACGGAAGGAAAAGAAGATGGGGAAAAAATTTAATAGTGTATTCCTGTGAGGAAAATAGTAGTGTGTGGAGAGTCATCCCTCTCTTGAGCAGAGAAAAGGGATTCATTTTAAAAATTTGTAGTTTAATGTCATTTTACTTCATCTTAACTGTTAAAAATTAAGGTGAAATTTAGAAATAATTTAAAAGGGAAATGAATACTTTTAATGAAGGGAAGGAAAATGTGTTCTGATAATGTGGTTTTGCTATTTAAAATCATGTTTGCATAGAGCCCCTGAAGAGCATTGTGGCTTGGCAAACATAACTTAGTTCATCATTAGAACCATTACTAACTTAAAATAGAACATGATTCCATGATTAGGAATAATGCTGACTGGGGGGAGAATCATTAGTTGCCAGGTACAGGAGGATGGAAAGAAGCAATATTGCGTTTAAGTATAAATTGCAGAGTTTTATCTTTAAATGCAAGAAGTGCTAAGATAACAAGTCACCAAGAGACTGGACTCATTTTTGATATGTTTTCCATCCTTACATTTTTTCAAATATGGTGTTGGGATTATCCATAAAGATCCTTCTGAGTTCCTGCTGAGGATCTGTCATTTGTCCTGCAGGAACTGACAGGCACTGTGAGTCAGGAAATGTGTTCTGCTTCCCCAGGAACCTTCACTGGGTTCATACACTGAGATGTAAAATGGCAGTAGTAATAGTTATAATAATAATAATAATAAAAGCAATTCCATCTCTTTTTTTCAATCTGCTGAATCTTACTTGGGATTTTCAACTCTGTCCTTACTGTGCTGGAGTTTTGCCCTTGGGGACAGTGATGGTGTGGAGGGGACACAGGGAGAGGTGCAGGTGGCCCTGTGGCACAGGTCACTCCTGTTGCAGGGTGTCACCCTGCTGGGCTCCACGGTGGCATCACTGCCACAGCCAAGGACCTGAGCACCTGGGTGGGAGTTATTATTTGTTATTATCTGTTCTTCAGAGTCCATGAGCTGAAGCACTGGGTGTTTTAGTGGCACATGCACGAGTCGTGCTGGCAGAAGAAGCATTTGGCCTGAATTTCCTCTTCCTTACACTTTGCCAGTGAAGTTAGTGATGATGCATCTATAGTTCATATAATAACTGAGGTCATGATTGTATTCTGTGTTCTAGGTCACTGTAGATTATTGTGCTGAGCAAAAAAGGTCAAGATTTGGGAACTCCTTGAAACCAGTCCTGGCTAATACAGACAGATTTTGTAAGCCTGTCACCACAGAGAAGTGTGCCCATCTGCAAAATGGAAATGACTGTTCTGTTTTGCAAGGGAGATGGCAGTTGGTTATGCTGTTATCAAAATATATATAGTATGTGTTATAAATAAATACATGTTAAAAATTCCACTTCTGATCTGTGTGAATGGAAGGAGTAAAAGTTATGTGTGCTTGCAACTCAGTCTAGGAGGAGAGGCTGCATGAAATGTGTTGATGTCAGACTAGTTACTGAGTCCCATTCATTTCAGATGAGAGCTGTACCTGAGTGCAGCTCAGCCTGTACACGGCCCAGGAGCTGCTCTGGTGCTCTAGGAATTGTGTGAACCAAGGTGGGACTTCACAGGTTCAGAGGAAACCAAAGGTGCTACAGGTGCCTTTCCACAAGTGCTGGCTCTGCTTTTTCATGGTGTCAGCGCAGCAGTAAATGGAATGCTGGAGCTGGCAATGGTAGAAATTAGTTTTATAAACGGTTGCTATGGTGATTGGCAAATCTTCATAAATCATTTGAAAAGGTCCCCCTTGCCACTGGGGCTTGCTGCTGCTGCACTGGAACATGGAGCGTTTTTGCTGACGAAGTTCCCAAACCCTGGAGTGCTCCCTGGGAGCTGGGTTTGATGAGTTCAGCATTCTCAGGTTGGTTATCCTGCTATTACATCCTCCTTCCTGGTTGCCTGCTACAAGTAACACTGGAAAGTCTCTCCTTTTTTATGCTGACTTCACTGGAGATTTACCTTTCTAACAGTGAGCAAATTCCTGGTTCCACCCCTTGGTTGGTGTTTGCCCAGCCCCGCTCTGCCCTTGTCCCTGGATGGACACAGTGTCTGTGGGACAGCAGCAGGGATTTGGAGAGGTACATGCTGTAACTTATGACTCTCCTTCATCCTAGTGAGGGCTCAGAAAATATCAAAAGAAATTATAATGGTGGAATTTTCACACCTCAAAGAAAGGACATTTATTATCAAACCCTCTCTTCATTAGTAATGCTTCAGAACTCGATAAGAAACAGCTGGTTTTTCCTGAGGAAGGCATCTTTTCCTTGATCAAGAAATCAACTGGATGCCAGTGTAGATCTTCTTAAAGATTTCCCCTGTGCTATTCTTAGAGCTGTTGCATCTTCTGGCTTGGGATAGAAATAGAGTAAAATGAGGCATCCATTTTTGGTGTGCTGTTGTGGCCTTTCTGCTCTGTATCCCCAGGTGCTGTTTGACCTGGCTCAACTTCAGGTGTTTGTTTCAATGAATGTCCTGGGGAAGGCAAACCCCCAGACCTGCACTGGCCCAGCCCATGGCCATGGCTGGGGGCCTTTTCATGCTGATTTGCTCCTTTTTCTCCCTGTGCTGTTGTCTGAGCCTGGCCCTCAGTTGTTGGTTTTTCACTGCTGTTTAAACCCCACAGTTTGGAACCCTTTGTGTTTCCCCAGCAGCTCAGTGCTGTTGTCTCAAGGTTCTGCTGCCCCTGATTGCTGTGACACATGTAAGTTATGATGTTGTGTGCTTTCAAGGAGCCACCAAGAAGGTGCTGACAGGTGAGTCAGTGACCAAGGTGCTGTGCAGCCCTGCAGGGAGTGTGGGCAGGCCTAGCTGGGCCAGGAGCAGCTTTCCTGGCTGGGGCAGTGCCCCTCGCTGCAGGAGACACCCCAGGTTCAGAGGGAGAGCTCAGCAGAGTTCCACACCCAGCCCTCAGCTCAGACAAGTCCCAGCTGATGAGGCTTTGCTTTCAGTCTCAGGGCTTGTGGCAGATCTGTCTCTGTCAGGGTGAGGAAACTGAAAATGAGGGTGAAGCTTAAAAAGAGCTGAACTTTCAGATTGCCCCTTTATTTTTGTTTACTCTTCAACTCCGATCTGATTTATGCTCATTGGAGTCTTTGAACTTCAGCTCTGCTGGGTGCTGTGCTGTCCCTGGCTGGTTTGATGTTGCTGGGAGAGGCTGCTCCACTCTCCAGGCTCTGGTCAATCTCACTGCAGAGCGCTTCCCTTCCTTTGCTTAACCTCTGACCTGTGAAAACAAGAGTTAATCAAAAGTTCTGAGGTAGCTAAGAGGAAGGGGAAGTGTTTGGTTACAAATTAAATATGAGCAAGTCATAAGCCATAAATCTTCAGCAGTGCTACCAGTTGTGCTGCTTAAGGTCCATGCAGTACAGAAAGTTTTGGGTTATAAAATCAGCCTCTGTTTCTTTGGAGGGGTGTTTAAAGGCTGCCTTGAGGATTTGCTTTTTTAAGAAAAAAAAAAATCCACATTTTTTTCTTTTTTCCTTTTGGCAGACATCTAGAAACAAATTCGGATAACTATATTTCTTGGGGGATTTTTTAGGTTTTTTTCAAATTTAACTGGTCACAGTTTGGTCTAATAAAAGCAGAACTGTTTTATTCTTGAGTAGTCGACACATGGAATAAGTGAAGAAGTAAAAGTATTGAAGATGGCAGGATAAATTAGCTTTCTAATGTATCCAGAAATTTTGGGATGAGAGAGGTCCTGAATTGTGCAGTGACAATGGAGGGAGGGGAAAACTGCAGTAAGATTGTCTGCATAATTTGCACAATTTTTTGGTGGATTTGTCTTAGTTTGTCTTGCCCCTCTGTCGAGCAAGAGCCACATAGATCCCCATGTGTTGTGAAGTGCTGCGTTCTGCTTCAAATACCAGCTCATTTCCTCAGGTTCCAAACTGTGACACTGTCCTCAAAATGGGAAGTTATTCTCAAAATAGAAAAAGAAGCAGTTATGGTGAGATGCTAACCCATCATTTGGAAAATGAGGAGGAGTGAATGTTAAAAAAAGGACAATAGGTTCATCAGGGGATACTGGTGAAGAGAAGGGAAAGCCAGAGAGTCACAAAGTGTAGCAGAAATGGGGCTGTATCTTTTTTCTGTGTGGAGGGTTTGCTGGTGTTTTGACACTGTGTGAATATGAGACTTATCTGGGCTGTTTTTATTAGAACCATAGAGGCTCTTTCCTAGGTGCCGAGTAAAAGATTTCAAATTGGTTTGGGCTGGAGCCTACAGATGTGTCCTGTTGGATGTATGCTGGTAATAAAGAAACCCCCTGGAAGCTGCAGGGAGGTTCAGCAGTGAGAACAGGGCCCTG
This sequence comes from Eulacestoma nigropectus, assembly GCA_013397775.1. Lineage (NCBI taxonomy): Eukaryota > Metazoa > Chordata > Aves > Passeriformes > Eulacestoma > Eulacestoma nigropectus. The sequence continues at coordinate 1,350,147 of VZTE01004704.1, forward strand.
ACCGGACAGATGAGGAAGCTCTAAAGGACAGCCAGGACCTGCCCTGGTTTGGGGGTTCAGCATTGCCCCCTCGGGTCCCTGCTCTGGCTTCCCTGGGCCCTGAGGAGGTGGAGGCCTGGGAGAACCTGCTTTTGTTTTCCTCTGTTACAAGACATGATACACAGACATTAGAAACAGAGTGATGGTTTTAAGGATTCTCATTTTAACTCTGTAAATGTATTTTTCCGGCCAAGTCCCTGAACGATTAAGTAGAACTCTTAATGGTGCCTCCCTGGAAGCAGCTTTGGTTTCCCACTGCCAGGGAGCTTTCTGCCTTCCTGCTTTTCTGTCTTCTCAAACTCTTTTGATAGATGCCTTGCACGGATTTGTTTACCAGGTTCTTAATCTCTACTTAGCAGATATGTTTGGAGAGGATTTCTAGTTACTCTTGTAATGGCTTTTAACTCTGCTGAAGTTTGTTTAACTAAACAGAAAGAAAGAAACTTATCTTCTACCTAATCCTTCTGGATTGTTTACAATATAATGCCAAACTTAAATGCCGTTTAAAGTGGTAATTGTCTGTCTTTCTGCTCTATTCGAATACACACTTTGTAAAGATGTTTAGAGCATATTAATTTAAACGATAATGCTGTCATATAACATGAAAAGTTAAGTTGCTTATCAGTATATTTTGATAAGCTACTTACATTTTACAGTAGCATTCGCAGGCTTCAAACAATCGCTAATGATGGAGTGCCAGTCACTTTGTCTGTCTCACAGAGAGCTTCTCACCTCATTTATCACCAGAGCTGCACAGCCAGGGACCACAGGGCACTCCATTCCTTACAGCTGTCAGGATGTAGTCATATTTTATAAAAACTTTAAATCCTGTCTAACTATATCAAAATAGAATCCATTTGCTTCAGAAAGCAGCTGTGATTAAAGAGCATCACTGACTGACTTTGCATTTGCCACAGCCGAGGGAAATTCCTCACTGGTGTTGGAAAAGGGAATGAAATAAAGAACTGTGCCATGAAAACAGGGCACAGAATCCTACTGAAGCTGCAGTGAAAAGGAACATCCTCGCTGTCCTACCTTATGGAATGGAGATGTAAAGTAAATGAAAAAGATGGGATTTTTCTGCATGTTTCTCTTTTAAATTTTGTTTCTTCTTCTCTTTTGGAAGTTGTGTGCAAATGTACTGAAGGTGAAGTTTCTGTTTGACTGAAGCAAGGGCCAGGCTAAATACAGTGATGGAATGAGATTTTAAAGCAATTAAAAACTGAGATACTGATTATTCAATTTTAAAAGTCCTCCTGTGTTAGGATTCAAAAGCAAAATAAATGTCTTTTTTTTTCTTTTTTTTTTCAGTTACCTCCCATGGTTTGAAGTCTTCTATAAACTGCTCAATGTCTTGGCAGATTATTCAGCAAAAGGACAGGTATCATTCTAAAATACTGACCTTCCTTTTCCTATCCCAGTATCAAATGAGTGAGGGTGAGAGGATGAAAGAAGCTGTTTGAAGAAGTGCTGCTATCCGAGATGACCATGTGAATTATTGATCTGTATAATGCAGTGATATAGAAGATCATATTCAGCCTCTGAAAAATAAATAGGCATTTAATTTTCTTTTTGGAAACGGTAAAATGCAAGACTGTGGCTGTGGATCCAGCACAAGTCTCTGCAGTCACCCATGCTGGGCTTCCTGACTCCCTGCCCTGTGTTCAGCACAGTTCCTATAATTCTGCAGTTCCCATATTGCAGAGTTGCATCAGTCTCTGCCAGGTGTCTGATCCAGGTTTTGTCATGGGCAGTAAAAGCAGAACTGATCTTATGGATGCAAGATGTTTACCCACCCCTCTGGCCTCTACTGCCCTTCTGCCTCGGAGTTTACCTGGTGACAGCAACCTGCTTAGTGTTCCTGGTTTATTCTCCTTCTCATTTCAGGACAGTCAGAGGAGTGAGCTCCTAGAAACATTTCATAAACTTACCATCCCTGAGCCAGGAACCTCTGTTCATCTTGGAGTGGTAAGTGTGGGGGGGACATGTAAACTAAGGTGGTTAATATTCATTCCATGTCATAGTAGAGGAATGTCAAAAGCAATCCTCTCTCCTGGGGCTTGTACACAGGTGTTGTTTTCCTGTGAGGAGCTGTGGAATTCCCTTTTCACAACTGAGGCCCTCTGCTTCCCTCTCCCTAACCTCAAATGTCTTTGAAATGCACTTCTTTGGTTGGAGGAAGGCTGTGTGTATTCCCCTGGGAATCTCTCACTATATCCTCTGTGACCTGCGGGAGGGCACGGAGCACCAGTGGGACATTTACTGCCCACACTTCTGCACAACTCCTGGCCCTGGCAGTTTGAAGGGGGAGCAGGCTGGGAAGCAAACAGGCACTTAGCTGTCATAGCAGCCTTGGGAGTATTACCTGCTCATCATGTTTTCTGATTCCTTCTCCTCTTCCTTCCCTCCCCTCCTCAAAAAACCTCACAGAAAAAAGAATTTATTTAATTTTTGTATTTTATAAGAAAATTAAGCAAAGCACACTGACAGTATAGATGTGAGATTTTATTGATGGGATTGTATGTTGAATTTAGTCTTTTGGGGTTTTTGTCTTCATTTTTGCAGCACAGCCTCGTGCTCCAGTCTGTGGTGAGCACTGCAGATGCTCCTTGCTGCTGCTGCCAGCTGAGAGTTCATGTGGGAAGTCTCCCTCCCATTTCCTTTACGCCTCCTAAAGCACTTTCTGGCAAGAAGCAGCTCATGCCCCTCGCTCCCCTCCCCGGGCTGGCAGTGCCCAGGGGGCCCCAGCTGGCCCTGGACACGTCCACAGCCCCTCAAGATCCCTCCTGAGGAGCAGCATTTCTGTTCAGGGGACGAGCTGTCTCCCAAGGCCAGGGGCAGTGGGGATATTCCAGCTTTTTCATACCACCGGTTCCAAGGAATGCTGCCTGTCTCCCCTTGTCTCAGACATTTCATGGGCAATGGAGCAAGAAAGGATAAAAAAAGCAGCCCAGAGACCGTGTCCTTCTGATTTTATTTTGGCTGTTGCTGAGCCCATTGCAGGCTCGGAGTGAGGTTCCTCTGTGTGATACAGCTCCCAGTGCTGTTCCTCTGCCTTGGCATTGCATCTTTGCAACCAACCAGTGATGCATCAGAAAGCAAAACTTGTGTTTCTCATTTAGTGTCTCCATTCAGTGGAGCTGTGGTCCCCGCCTGCTATTTCAGGTTACAGCCTGATCAGGAAGCACTGAGATGGCTGAGATTTGTGTACAAGAGAATTGTGCCAATTGTGGAGTTATGCCAAGGATGGAACAGCCTTTAAGGCTTCAGCCAGTAATTATTAAGTAGCCCTAAGACAAATAGTGAAAATCTTAAAAATTATATAGATTGTATACAAGTCACATTCTCTCCTTTTCCAAAGCCCTGACCAGGATCATTCAAGTCATCTGTGGTCAGATTGGGAGCTGGAGTGAACCTGGGCTTCTGGAATGCAGACAATTAAAAACATGGAATAATATAATGGATTATGAAATTATATGAGAGCAATATGGTCTTTCAAAATGTGCTTTTAGGGTGTATAAAAGTGACCTAAAACTTCTCAGTATTTCTCAGGTAAGCAGGCATTGAACCTAAGGAAGCATTTCCCAGTACATTTCCATAACCCCCCCCTTGGCTGGAATGAACCTCCAGTGCTGTGAGTCAGAGAAGGCCCTGCCTGCTGCTGTTCCCTGAAGTCCATCCTGCCGTGGGCTGGGGAAAGATGGCTTGAATTACAGCCTGCCTTGGAGTTTCCTTGGCATCTGTCATAGCCTGTGTGAGTCTGTCTGTAGCAGCGGCTCTGAAGAACAAAAACATGGAATATAACTTTCCAGGAGCATTTGATACTTTCTATCTTACTGCATTTCCTATTGCCCCTGTGATCTGGGCACCCAGCCTGTGGAATCCAGGACAGAGAGCTCAGGCTGGTAGTTGGCAACAAATGTTGTCATTTTTACTTAGCTGAGCAACTGCTGTTACTGCTGATACTAATACCAAGCAATAAATTTAGATTGCTTTTGACATTATTGAAATAATCAATATTTGCTCTTTTTGTAGCACTCTTACTTTACTGTGCCTGACACCAGAGAGCTTCCCAGTATACCCGAAAATGTGAGTATTTGAGAGGACCCTGCACTTTATTGTTTCTATTTAATGTCAGCAGCTACATAGATGACAGATACTACTCTGTTTGGAATAGGTTTTATTCTGAAAAATACTGAGCATTCAGGAGCTGACAACCTGCATGTGTGATTAAAAGCTGAACTGTATGAAGGACAAGGTACTAATGGACGGATTGATGTGGGTAAAACAGCAGCTCTGCTAGTCCTACACTGCCACCCCTCTGGAAGAATGACCTGAGAGAGCAGGGAAAACACTGTGCTTGCTAGATGGCTCCTGAGAAAGCCAGGCACACCCGGGCTCTTCAGAGCCACTTTTTGGGAGACTTTTTAAGCCTCGTGCAGTCGTGTGTGTTCCAGCCTGGCTCAGCTCTCCAGCCAGATGATAAGTCTGTGGGGAGACAATGCTGGCGTTTGCTTCTCTGAAATACTCTTTAATGTGCTCCTGCTCTGTCTCAGCCAAACTCCTGTGCCTGACATCTCAGTTTTCTTTCCCGAGCATTTTGCAGTCGGTCTCAGCATCATATTCTTCAGTTGATGGCATGAAAGAAAAAAGGGAATCATCAAGACGTTCCATCTCATTTGTGGGTGATTTGTATAGCAGATAGCGTTCGGGGCTTTTTGTTTGGCTTTCAAAACACTGTTGCTGGTTTTGCCGTGTTGCAGACTCTTCATACTGACACATATCCTGACAGGAAATTTAATAGATGTGCTCTTTCTTTTGAGGTGCTTTATTTTTGTACAAATATGATATGCTGGGTGTAATTCAGGAATCAATCCCTGAGTCTCAACCAGCCATCAAATCCTGTCCTAATTCATAGAATCATAAAATCCCAGAATGATTTGGGTTGGAAGGGACCTTAAAGCCCATCCAGTGCCACCCCCTGCATGGGCAGTGACACCTTCCACTATCCCAGGATTGTGCAATTTCTTAGGAGTTTTTTATCTGTCTGTTAAATCAGCTTCCATGTGGAACTGAGCATATTAAGGAATAATACAAGGATATTAAATGGGCATAAGTCTGCTGTATTTTAATCAATTTACCTGATTTATTAAAAATTCTACATATCTTACCAGGAATTGCATTTAAAACCCGTATTAGCAAAAGTTTTAGTGGTGCCAAACTTCGAAGTTGGATGTGATGATGAATGGAGAGCTGCAGAGAGCTCTGTTTGGAATGTTAACAAACCTCTTGGAATTATCTGACTTTGTGTCAGATCAATGTGTTTAATGAGTCGCAGGCCATTTAGCATGGGCACTTTTTTGTAACAGCAACTCATTCCCTGCTTCAGGAGATGTGAGTTGTGTGAGGGATGTGTAAATGCAGTGTGACTTCAGAAATAAATGGGTTTGGTTGCAGGAAATACAGTGCAAGACTGAATTTCCTGGTAGTAGCTGTTGTGTTTCAGAAGTAGCAGGTATGTTAAGAGGCTGAAATGGTGGCATTTTCTTGGGGATGATGTCCTGTGTGTTTTTGTATCACTGGGTCCATCTTCCTCATTAGATGATAGTGGAAGAGAAGTATATGATTTTTAATCTCAAAAGTCAGTGTAGTCAGTGTGTGTTTATTGATGTGAGATAGCAAATGATCAAATGGATGATTGATCTGGGAATGATCTTCCAAAGGAGCATGAGGGAGTTTTGTAGCACTCTTGGTGAATTTTGAGAGGAGTGGGGATACCTGTTCTGAAAATCCTCTTTTTACTGCCCCAAGAAAGGTTTAAATCCTAGGAAGCAAAATACATAACAATTATCCTGTAAATTGGAACGCTTTCATTTGTATTTATTTAACTCATTCATGGTTTTGTCACTTACGAGACATGTCTTTCAAAATACATGTGTAAGTCCCAATTTCAGCTTCAGAGCTGACAGCTTTCTTATAAATACAACTTCGAGGGAACACGTGAATCTCCTCAGTACCAATACATTTCCATGCAGCCCACATGGTTCCCAGGTGTCCTTGGCAAATCTCGGAGAGCAGACAAGACTGAAACCTTACAAATCTTTCCATCTGAAGGTACATTTGTGTGTCATGTCATCACAATAAACTCGATGAAAGAACAATTGCAAATCAAGTCCCCACGTCTATTTTCCTCTCGCAGTGGAGGCTGTTGCCTCACAAACAGATCCGTGTGGAGCAGGGCTGCACCCTCGGGCTGAATGCAGGGATTGTGTGCTGCTTTTGCCATGCCCCTGAGTTGGGTGGCATCAAAGGGAGTTCAGGGCTCCTTAAAAATTCTTTTAATTCCCACTATTAGCAGGAATTGTGTCGTCACACACTGTGTTTTGGCGTGGTGGAAGGGTGGGTGAGAGGGGGAAGAAGAGCCGTAGAGAAGACAGCTTATGTTTAGACAAAAATATCATGTTAATCAGCACAGATGGGATGAGAAATACAGAAAAAGTACATGATAGTTTAATAGGTTTTTGGCAAAATGTGTTGGCTTTTTTTTTTCTCCTTTGACTGTACCTGTCTGTGGCTCCAGCTCTGCTGTAACAAAGACCTGAATGATTGTTTTATTTTACGTGTTTGAAGCCAACCATAATGAGCTCAGTTTTTATCCCTCTACATACTGGTACCAAAGTCTCCCAAATACAATGCTTAATTTTCCTTCAGCTCTTTGTGTTTGGATGGCAAGCTGGGGAACATATTTTTGCACAGTATGAAGCATCTTGGCAGACTTCTCAGGCCAAGTATCTTGGATCTGTCAAAAGTGCTAATAGGCTTTGTTGAGCTTCTTTAAGTTCTAAATCGTATTTGCTTTTTGCTTTTCTGCACTTTTTTATTTAAGGATGATTAAGATTGCACTTGAATTCATGACTAATCTAATTTTGCTCTCACATGTGCTTTTTGTATAAGGCTGTCTTTATCCTATAGCAACCCTTTCATATCTGTAAGAAGCTATTTGGAAACAATTCCCTAATTCAGCATTTTTGAGCATTACCTTTTCCACCACCTCTCCCCTTTTCTTTAATTTCTATGTTTTAAGAAGTGAAGTGCTCAGAGAGAATTCCCTACCTACTTCCTCAGTCTCCCCAGGGAAGTGCTCCTGTCTCCCACCCAGGAATGGCTGAGTGCCTGAAGTTAGGGGTTCAGTTCAGACAACTGGGTTTAGTATGTGTTAAATGCCCAGATGTGTTTCAATAGTCAGAACTGTTCTAGCACAGACTGAGCTCACAATTGAATTTGCTGTATTGGAACTGGCCTCTGAGAGCTGCTTTTAGTGTTGGGATGTGGGTTTTTGGTACTTTATCAGGCAGCTTTGAGGTCTCCATAAAAGTGACAGAACATTTTTTTTCTCAGGGAAGTGTCTTGTATTCAAAAAGCTGTGTGTGAAACATCATCACTTTTATTACTCCAAGACCCAGCTCCCCAAAACTTTGAGGAGAGATGCTGCAATTAGAAAGGCCTCTGCCATAAGATGAAATCTTGCTTTCTTTTGTTAAGCCTCATGCTGGATGTAGCATAATAGAAGGATGAAATCTCTTCGGTTTTGGGAGATTTTTTTTTTGTTAAGGACACTTGGTTTTGTAATATCATGAGTCAAAAATTATTTTTCTCTCTCCCCAGAGAAATCTGACAGAGTATTTCGTAGCAGTTGATGTCAACAACATGCTGCATCTCTACGCCAGTATGCTGTACGAGCGCCGCATCCTCATTTGCTGTAGTAAGCTGAGCACTGTAAGTAAAAAGCACAAGAATTTCTTCTATTCACAGTATTTTTTTTTAAATTACAGTCATATGTGAGAAATTAACTGATTATCTCCAGGTCCACTTTTCAACCTCAGTTATACAGCCCCAGCTCAGTTCTGTGCCCTTATGTGAGGATTTTATAGAACTTCTGTTGGCCCCCAATGTTCAAAAGAATTTTTTGGATACAGGGATTTTTGTGGCTGTTTGGTACACAAATGTTCAAAGACTTATGCCATAGTGAAGTCCTTTATTCAGAATTTACTTGACAGGAAAAGGAAAAGATAAATGACACTGTCAAATGGATGTTCCAGTGACCTCTTCTGGATGGACCAGAGGAGTGGGCTGAAGTACATTGACAATGCACAGTTTTGCAGTTGTGTTTGATAAGGTTTAGTCTTAATGCTCCTTAGGCTCCATCAAGTGTCTGAGAGATGAAAGCTGCTGAATATTCTAGAGTACTCTCTTCTAAAAATGGCTGGAGATCAAAACAAGCACAGGGCTTGGTTCAGTTCAAAGTTTTGTGTTATGCATTTCAAAGTTTAGCAGTCAATAAGATTGTGATTTTCTTTATGAAAGCAAATGCTCCGTGGTCATCGTGTTTGCTCTGTAAATGGCTATTGATTGCTGTCTTTTGTGAGTGCTGAAGACGGTTTAACTAATTTTGGTTTCTAGTGCTGTGGGCTGAGCACTCGAGCAGTCCTGGCTGAAGTACAGCTGCCATTTCCATTTCCTGTGGCTGTAACTGGTGTCTGGCCATATGACCAGACCTGCTTTGTGCTTGAGATTCAAACTGCTCCGTGGCATTGTGAGCGCTCTGGAAGGCTGGAGTGATGTCCACAAACCCTCGTAAGGATGGTCTGTCAGCACAGGGCAGAGAAGTGAGAGGAGTAAGACCCCAGACTTAATCCCAGAATAACTATTACAGTATCATTTTGAAAGGTAAGCAAAAGGAGGAGAATTTTAATAGCCTCTGGGACCTAATAACAATTATTAATAGTGTTTACAATCAATCCCACATTTAACTGAAAGCATTGAAGTATTATGAAGTTTAATACCATAGAAAAGTTGTAAAATCTTAACTTCTCTATCTGCCACGTTTTCTATGTCCTCACTACTAAAATAAGGAAAATTCCATCCAGGTCTGGTAATGGAATAAAGTGAAGGAGAGGTGTTTATTTCAGCAGCCTACGGAATGAAAAGAACAGTAAATGATCAGAGAGGAGGGAAGAAGAGAAGGGCTGCCCAAAGCATTTCAGAGGTTGTGTGGTTGGTTGGTTTAATCTCTCCCTTTGTGACAGAGCCTGGGAAGAGGAATTACTTACCTGTCACTGTGCCTTCCTTAATGAGCCAGTTCACAAGTGGGGCTGGGTTTTTTTCCTCTCTTTCTGCTATTTCTCTTCCTTTTGCCTCTGTCCAAGATAAAAGCACGTCTGGTTCTTGGGAGGGAGGGGTATTCATAGTGTGTGTTCTTAGCTTACAACTTTCTGTATAAACTGCTGGCAGATTGGAGTGACAGTGTAAGGCAGGTTTGAGGAGCTGGGCTGGAGCCAGCGGTTGCCGCTCGCCGTTCCAGCCCAGGAACATTCTCTGCTCTGAGCCTGCGCTTGGCGGAAGCCAAGACCTTGTCAATGGAAAGGAACCAAACCCCCCATTCCCCGAGTGCAGCCAGCCTGGGGGGCTGCTCAGGGGCTGCTGCCTTTGTTTTTAGCTTTTAGCTTTTTAACGCAAAAGTGGAAGGGACCTGTTTGCAGTTCACTTCTGTTAGCTTTGGGAGACACACTTCAAACTTAGCGCTTGAATTTAACACCAGGTAAGAGAGAGAAAACAAAACCATCCTGGGTAGAAAGTCTTTTATGGTGGAATGAATTCTGTGCTACAATACATCATCTCAAATTCAGATTTTGATTTTAAATATCCTTATATCCTTAAGTTGAATAAGATTTAGAGGTAACTGAACAAAGCTGTGTTTGTTAGCTATTTTATAAAGCATATGTACTGAACCTATGGAGAAATTATAGCGGTTTGCTTAGATTTTGTTCTTCTTTTCTACAAAGGGAAATGCAGATCATTTCTCAAAATGTTGAAACACTTATTCCTGTTAAATTTGGTTACATGTTCTGTGACCTAACTCCTCAAAAAAAGCCAGATATGAACCAAAATGATAAATGCCCTGTGCCTGGCAGAAGCTCACCTGCTGGTGGGAGCATGCTGCTGCAAAAATGAAACTGGAGCTCTCCTTGCATCCAGAATTCTCTTTTCCTTCAGAACATGCAGCCCGGCCACCCCAAGGTGTTTCCTGGCTGGGAGCCGGGCAGCAGCAGGCTGGCTCTCATTATAAGGTGTCTTACACAAAGCTCTGAAGTGACTTAAACTTGGGGATTTCAGGGATGTTTCTGTCTGGCTCCATCATACTGAGGTGGATTTCTTTCCCTGGCTTTTCTGTTATTTCTGGAGTTTTAGCACAAAGCAAAGAATCCCATTTTGACACAGGTGTTACTGTGATCCTGGAGCAGAGCTTCCTGTGCCACTTCTGCCACAGCACAGGGAGCTCTGACAAACCTCCTGTTCCCTGGCTGGGGTCTGATGGGCCTTGGGGCTCTGGGGGTGAGGAATTAGAATAACATATGATCAATTTGATACCCCACCTGTCCTTGTGATGTTTCACAGCTGAGAGCTTGCCCAGCTCTGATGCCACAGCTCTGTTGCTGTCCGTGTAGGTCTTGGCCTTCATACACACCCTTTGTGACAGTCCTGCTTTCACTGCTTAATTCTGATATAGCTCAGCTTTCTACTTGGTTTTTAGCCCCAAAGAATGCAAACCCCTAATCTCACAGCCATGCAAAAGGTGGTTCTTTTCCTCAGTGTCCTTATTGCACCTTGGTAGCCACGTCCTGCCCAGTGTGTGTCAGGAGGCAGGGGTGGAACACACTGGGAAATGGTCTGGTGCAGTTCAACATCAGCTTAGTACTTTCAGATTTGTGACAAATTCCTATTGATTTCATTTGCTCAAATCAGGCTTTTAGAGCATTAAATATAAAACTGCACGAGGTGCCCAGTGACTGGGTGTGTCCCTTCCACAGCAATCTCCTTACACCTTCCAGCAACAGCTGCACAGAGTTGAGGAGTGGAACTAATCTGAGTTCAAAATGCTGGATTCTTGTAGTTCTGGCAGTTGGGCATTTCTCAGGCTGCCTTACTCCGAAGTGCTTGTTTCCTGGGTGGCAGTCACTGATCAGGTGAGGTCTCCAGCAGATTTGCTGGGTTTGAGTCCTTCTCAGGGCAGAGCTGGAGGCCGGGGCTGGGGCTCACCCCTGCTCGGGTGTCCTGCCAGGTGGGAGTCTCCAAAGGAGGTGTCAGGTCCTGCTCAGATGTCTGAGTGCTGAGTATTGTGGATGTTTCATCTTTTCTTGCTGAGTTTTAAAACCAGTAGGAAGGGGCTTGGAAGGGGCCTTGTTGGATTAGGGAATTCACTCCTCTACAGCCACAACCATGTTGTGTAGCAGTGGTAGAAATCATCCACTCCATCCCCAGAGAAGCAGTTCCTAATCTAGAATTAAATTCAAATTTGAAAAAAACTGGCTGTGTTGTTCAAAGGCATAAAAGTAACACATAAAATGCAGGCCTGTCTTCCACCTTGCTGCCCACTGACCTGCATTTTAATTGGACCACCAGGTTCTGTTGCTCACAGAAAGGCTTTGGCAGTGAACAGAACCCAAACTACCCCCAACTGTAGCTGATTTTCCCTGACACGGAGCCTGAAGGGTCTGGTTTAGCCCATCCAGACCATTTCCTTTACCAGTTTTGGGTTCCCTTTGCAAAGTCTGTGATTCACTAGTCTGTCTAAATGGAAATTAATAATAATGAGCGTTTGTTTTTTTTAAGTTTTGCCACCTCTAACTGAGTTAGGATTAATATCATTTGTCTTTGCTTAGTTTGATCTCGGACACCTTCAGGCCACCACAGGGACTTCAGTCCCTTAGAGTTTGTCTCTTCAGGACTCGCAAGTAGTGCTCTGCCTCCTTCCCCTTGCCCAGAAGGCATTAAATGCTCAGTTTCCTCCTGCCTTCCGAGAACTGGGAGGATTTGTTGAGAGTTTGTTCAAAACATCTCTCAAAAGCAAAGCACAGTGTAGTGCTTGTGCTGGGTGTCCCTGGAGATTAAAGGACACTCTGAACTGGGACCATGGGCAGGGTGGATGTGACTCTTCCCTGTCACCTCCGAGTCTGCCTTGGATGTGTCTGTGTGTGAGTGCTCTGATTTATTTATTTTGTTTCCCCAAGTGTGTCTGCTCATATCCTCTTACAGTACTTTGCCTATAGCTTTTGCTGAGATTGCCTTATTGAGCATTACCACCTGCTCCATATTAATATCCTTAGTGAATGTGACAAATACCCTGCTTATCTTCTTTTCCAAATTAATAATTATTGTTTGAAATAGGATTGAGAGCAGTAATTTCCTCTGTGAGGATTCTCCCCATGGCTTCGCTGGCACTTCCCTTTGCTATTTCGGTACCTGCCACATTGAAACTCTTCTGCATGAGTTTTTAACAACATAACTGAGAAATTCAATGGATCAAATGATTAGGTGAAGGGCAATTAGATAAAATTCCCTTTTAAACCATTATGATTTAATCACTGGGTTTAGTGTACTGTGTTTTTAAGAAATGCATGCCACATTTTTTCAGTTTGAGTTATAATTTCAGAGCAGTTTTATGATATTTAGTGGATGGTAATTTCCAGGTTTGGGAAATTTGCCATTACTGTTTCTTAGTTCCCTTTGTGTTTTCATTTCCATGTTTCTGTTGCTTTATAAAATGCTGGGCGTTCTTTGCAGATTGGGTTTGTGAGTGAATCGTGTTCTCAGCTGCTCACAAAGTCAGGCGGATGGCAGCCACTCCTGCTGCCCCTGAGACCCTTGTTTTTGCCAGCAGTTCTGTGTATTTTCTAATACAGCACTGATAGGAAAGCAGAGTTGATTCTTTACTTTCTTGCCTCAAGTTTACCATTTGAAGTTTGGGCTTTGTCTCGTTTACGCTGCGGTTTCTCTGTGTGTTTTTCAGTTAACTGCCTGCATCCATGGGTCTGCAGCCATGCTCTACCCGATGTTCTGGCAGCATGTTTACATTCCTGTCCTGCCCCCACATCTCCTGGACTACTGCTGGTAAGGCCATCTCCGTGTGTGTATTACCTGTGTGCGTGTTCTGGAGATGTGTATCTGTCCCTCAGACCCACAGCACTGTGCACATTTCTTAGAGTGAGTCTGAAGCTCTCTCCTGATGCAGCTGTTCCTGGGGATCCAGCCGGGATAACCAGCAGCAAGTGAAGGCCTGGAATCCAAAATGTGCATGTTTAAAGGAAGTTTGCTCCTCTGCAGCTGATTTAAATGTTGTGTGTGCCTGTGTCAGGGTGCGGGGAGCGGAATGTAAAGAGTTATCTCCTGTGGAAATGAGCCTTCCCTGACTCCCTGCGCAGGAAGGGCAGCTCCCAGTCATTTGCAGTGCCAGCAGGTGCCTTTCCCTGGATAATGGGCTTCTCACGTGTAATTAACACTTGGAGAGGCTGCCCCAGCTCCCCTCAGGTACCTGCTGCTCACTGGGCTCAGCACGGGCTTTGCCTTGGAGATCAGTTATTCATGGACTTCCTGACAAAGGCAGGGAGAGGGGCCCGCCCAGAGGGTGCAAAAAGCAAGCCCTGGGGCAGGAGAGAAAGCCAAGAGTCGCTGAGCATCACTGAGGGGATTCTTTCGTGGCCAGCACCCGGCTGTGGCAGGAGGGAGCCAGGCTGTGTTCAAAGAATGATTTCAAAATGTACAACTGTTAGGCAGCTCACAAATGCAACAACTGATTTCCTTACCCAGCCGGGAACTTTAATTGGAGAGGTAGATACACACTCTGTCATTGTTTGAGTAAGTCAATTTAGCAACAATTTATGTGCCATAAATATATTTCCCAAAATAGAGTCCACTATCTATTTTGTAACCATGTGAACTTGGAGATGTCATTTTTGCCTGGGAGGACTGAGCAATCAGCTCCCTGGTCTCTGCTTTAAGGCAGTATTTCTGCTTACTGGTGTCTGCCTCTTAAGGGAAATGACCTGAGATTATTTAAAATAGAAGAGTTTCATTTAATTTTAATTATTGCCTGGTTATTTTCTTTTGCAAATCTGACATACGAATTTTAGAGAACTGAAATGGGAACAAAACTTAAAGCAATGAGAATTCTTCAGTTCTTATGAATACAGAGTATCTTGTTCATTCAGTTGGCTGTGCTCATTTACTGACTGTGCTGTGATGTTTTGAATCTTCTCCTGCTCTTTTGAAACTCACGGAAGGATGGATAGACCGCGTCACTCAAGATCTTTGAAAGTGTTTGAAAAAAGTGTATTCCACCTGTGATTATTTGCCTTTTGCTTCCCATTTCCCTCTTGAAAGGATTTTCTCAAACTTAATATTTCTGTTGCCCTGCATTCCTCACTGACGAACCTTCCCTCAGAACTGAAAATGCCCAAAGGCTGTGTCTCCCAAATGTTTGCTCTCAATGCTGAGTCAGTGCTGGTGGTGGATCCTCCATGGATCGTCCCTGTCACGTAAATTCGCTGAGGACAAGGGGCGAGAGGGGAAGCAACGGGAAGAGTGCTATCCTTTATTTTTATTTTTTAATTGGACACTGCTCTTTATTGTATTTTCAGCCCAGGGAAGCATTTTGGGTGGAGGAGACTAAAATACTGCCATTAGATTTCACACCTTGATGCACAATTGCTTGTTCCTTTGAATGCAGAGCAACAGAGGAAGTACAGAAGCCCAGCTGCACTGCTGGTGGCTGGTTTGGGGTGTTGTTTGGTTGGGTTTTGTTTGTTTAGAGCACATGCCAGCAGGTGCCAGAAGTCCTGGTTAGTGAGATGCTGCCACCAAGCATCGACAGTCAGGCACATACAACTACTTGAATTTGGCCAGATCTTGTCCATCTATTTTATCGGGAATTTAAACATTTGTTGATGTGGAGGAAGCAGCATATCAATCTTCCTCGCTACTTTTCCCAGTTTGTTTTTTGTGTGCCATAAAACCACTCCCACTGTGTCTGTTTGCTTCCTTCTTGCTCTCAGTGTCTGTGTTTAAAATGAGCCCTTAGAAAAGCCTGTCTTTGCTGAGCTGGGACACAGCTGAGTGTGAGCTGAGCCCCAGAGCTTTGTCACCAGAAGCAAGAGTACATTTTGTAGGGTGATTAAAACAGTCTATTCTATCAGACAGACAGCTTAGCAGCCAACATGAATATGTTCTGGGAGCACCCTGGCACAGCTGCTGAACAAACGCTTCTGTTGGGGCAGTTTGCCCTTTTTCCCGGAGTTTTTTTAACTCCCTTTCTCCTATTTTCTAAATCTGCATATAGTCAATGTGCTCCTCTGAGTAGGTGGAGGGGGAGCTGGAGTCCTCCTGCTGCTGGGAAACAAAGATTCCTGCCCGGGGAGCTCTCAGTGGGCATTGCCATTGAGCCTGGCACACCTGGGCACTCACTAAAGCCCCTTGTAGCTGCTCTCCTGGTGTCAGAGCTGTGTGTTCTCTGCATTGTTCCAATTTATGCAGTCAAGTTTCTGATTTGCATCAATTATTCCAATAAATTTTGGGTGGAATTCTGTTGCATTTCAATGAGGAATCTGAAGAGGAATCTGAAGAGAAATCAGGAGACTGCTCTGGGGAGGGACATACCAGTGGTGGGAGAGAGCCACCCATTAAGTCAGTGTTTGTATAGCAAGACATGAATGTGGTAAATGTGACCTCATCCATTTTCCTGGAACAATGAAGCAAAATGGTGAAATCCCTGTGTAGCTGTAAATAGGAACCTTTTGGAAATCCTTGGGCTTTTACATTACTTTTCCTGGTGAATTGCAGTATTTTTTAAGGCTGGGCTTTTTTCACTTAAGAAGAAATGTCCCTCTATTTCACCTGCTTCTCTTCCAATTAGTAGTTGCCCACCTTTTGGGAGCATAATTAAGAGGTCTCTAGTTTGCCTAAGGAAACGAATTAAAGAAATTGTAAAAATGCAACTGTAATAAATGGGCAATATATAGCCATTATGTCCCCAAAATCCATATTCATGCTTATGCATTGCTACTTTAATGATTTGATATTTACCTATATAACTCATTTGATTATAAATAAGGCTGATTGCCTTGGGAGCCAGCATAGCACAAGAGGAGTAATGACCCCTCTCTTTGTTCCAAAAGGCTCATGCAGGCACTTTGTTTGAGCAGTAAATACATGTTTGAGAAACTGATACTTCTTAATTTTGCACTTAATGGCTATTGGCTGCCAGCAAACAACTTTTGAGTAATTAGTAGTTGTGGCTGTAAGAAGCCCCAGGACTGATGAAGTGTCAAGCAGTGGGGAAGGCCTGCTCTGAAGGGCAGTCTTTAATCTGCCAGGGCTCCCAGAAGGATTAAAGGTTGTGCCGAGTGTTTCTGCCCTTTATACAAGGGATGTGTCTTGCTGAACTTCACTTGGAAGTCTTGCAAGTACAAATCTACCCTGATAAAATATTAAAAACTGCTGGAGTGTTCCACATCTCAGGACCTGAATCGCAGTAAGGAAGGACTGTTTCAGTGTGCCCTGGGTGGGGAAGGGGGGACACAGCAATTCCCCTGCACAGGATGCTAAAGGTCTGCTTAAATAATGGCCTATGATTAACTCATGGTCAAGAGAAATGGTGATAAAAGCAATTTATGAAGCCTGACATGAACTTTTGGCATTTACTTCTAGGTGTGTTTCCTATTCAGTCATATTGATGAGTGATGATGGAAGAATAGAATCTCTCTGGTAGATTTTATTGGAAATATTTATGCTCTTTACCAGTATTACATTTTATTGAGGTTATTTATGCAGTCCCTGTAATTGTTTTATGAGCTGTATTGCCATTACATGTAATGTTTGTCACTCTAAAACTGAAAAGATGAGTCTTTGCATCCAGAGCTGATCCACGTATCTTAAGCCATATCTTTTCTTCCTACGTTTGGAGATGTTAATAAATGGCTGGTTTTCAGGAATACTGCACTTTTCCTGCTTCCTTTCATTACATTAGCCAAGGTTCCACTAGATGAGACATTTGCAGGCTTAAGACTTCCTGCTGAGGTTCCGACTTTGTACGGTGGGGATTGAAGCTGTCGCGTTGCTGGAAGTCCTTAATTGGAACCACATTGGTGGTGGTGGC
The DNA here is from genome assembly GCA_013397775.1 of Eulacestoma nigropectus. NCBI lineage: Eukaryota > Metazoa > Chordata > Aves > Passeriformes > Eulacestoma > Eulacestoma nigropectus. Next base: position 1,367,173 of record VZTE01004704.1, read on the forward strand.
ACCCGAGGGGCCGGGGCAGCCGAGCCCGGCTCGCGGGGCCGTTGTGCAGCCAGAGCCAAGGCCGTGCTTCGTTCTCCGAGTATAAAATTCCTGGCTGTTCTCTTGCTCCTGGGCCGTGGCCATGGGAAGTGAAGAGATGGCGTTTGTCACAAATCAGACGTGTCCATGACAAATCAGGGCTCAGCTGAGCAGCACTCGTGTGTCGTGGGCGAGTGTCCTGGGGAGTAGGCAAACCTTCTGCCCGGGGACCTGGGTGGGTGTTCCGGTTGCCACCTGTGGGATTCCCAGGAAGCAGAACACTCAGGGTAATTCTGTGCTGTAGCAGCCTCTCTGGGCTCTGTCCCAAGGGGCTGTGGGGGTGCAGGCGGCCTGGGCCGGGCACTCATTGCAGTGATGTGGGATGAGGCACTGGAGTGTTCTGCCAGTGAACTGGGAAGGGGCTTTTTATGTGTTTAATGTCTTCAGAAAGGAAAAAAAATGGTTTCACACAGAATGTCTACTGCAGGGGCTGTTTCCACCTCAGTAGAGCATCCTACAGAGTGGCAGTTTGAGGGGGTGTATTAATAAACAACATAAATATTAATATGCTTATCAGTAAATATATTTTTAAAGGTATTTCTCAGGAAAAGGAGAAGCAGGGATTTTTGCTGGCCTGGTGTCTCAGGAGCTTTTTCAGCACTGTACTGCTCTTACTGAGCAGTAGGCACCAGCTTAGAGCAGCAATATGGGAGATATTTTAATCCAAGGCAGTACAGTGACATTTCTCTCATTTTTTCATCTGAAATTGAAAATGAGCTCTTTGAGCTTCTGTATCCAAAGCGAGCTGAGGCTCTATTTTAGAAGTTGTGTCTGTCTGTGTGCGCTGCGTTTCGCAGGCAGGATGTGCCATATTTGCAATTAGCAGCTCTGGCAGCCTCGCTGATGGCTCTGCTGCGCCGGGCCCTGATTGCCAAGGGGGAGGCTGCGAGCAGCTCAGTGTTGGAAATCCTGGGCCACGGAGAGGCAGCTCCCAGTCAGGGCTCTCTGCTCGGAGCGAGTCCTTCTCACGGTTTGCTCACATCAGAGAAGAGACATGGAGAAGATCAGTATTCCCTTCAGCACTGGCATGCTGTGGGCTAACAAAGGTGTCATGCCTGTGTCCAAGGCTAAAACCCGGCCTGAGAGCCTCTGGGGTATTTAGGTTTTGTGTCCTGAGGGGAATATTGGTATCAGCGGATGTCCCAGGAACTCTGGAGCTTATCAGAATCTTCAAAAGTATTTTTTATGTTTTCTTTTATAAATGAAAACATGCCAAGATTTATACTTAAAAGTAAATTACTTAAAAATGTATCTGGACTCATTCAAAGAATTCAAAACTTGTAGTACTGGGTGATACATATACATTAAATTAACCACTTGACTCTACAACTGGGTCCAGTTTTTGAAAGAATACTCTTGGAAAAGTCTTTTCCAAGGGTATGTTTTTAAAATTGCAATAACACATTTTGTTTGGTTTTCTAACAGAAGACCTCAGTGTTAGGGATATGTTTAACAGTTGTCCTTAGGTACCTGCCTAAACTTAGTCACTTAGAAATTCTGATGTCAAGGAAAAGTGAACTCTTACAGGAGTGGGAGACTATTGCATAGTAACAAACGTCTTTCAAATATGGAATAACACTTTGCTCACATGTGATTTGTTTGTATATGTGTGTCTATTATTTTTTAAGCAAAATCTAATCCAGTAACCCGTTGTTTTCCTGTAGCTAATTTTATAAGTCATGTGTGTTATTCACTGTTATGAGGATGTAAAGCCGGGTTTCTTTTCCTCTCCGCAGTGCCCCCATGCCCTACCTCATTGGAATACACTTAAGTTTGATGGAGGTAAGTCTCTCGCACCATTTCTGAAACTATGTATAGTGGTATGATTTAGAGCCAGATTCTGCAAGCAATTACACATTCATTCATATGCTTAAAAATGAAATAATCCTGTTAATTTGGGAGTGCTGAGGGAATTGAGTGAGGCATACGTGATAATGTTGCATCTTTAGGAGGCTTATTTGCTCCCCTGTGCTCCTTGGGCAGACTTCCCACTCGCAGCTCAGCGGTGACAAGCTCACGTCATGCTCCCCTCCCCACCCTGGGGCTTCAGTGCCTTGGTTGGACTCAGGCACAAAGGCAGAGTCGATATTAAACCACAATGTTGACAGTTACAGTTCTCTTTTAGGCTTTTGCAGACAGATTGTAATTTTTTTAATGTTCAAAAGATCTGAAAAGAAGGAACTTGCAGTTAATGTTAACACAAAGCTGGCAGAGAACCAGCCCTCACAGAAAGCTTCTCCTATAAACAATTCCCAGTAATTCATGTGACTTTTTAAAAACTCTAAAAGTGGAAATAGCACATTTGCTTTTGCTTCCAGTACTGGTGAAACAGTCGATGACTTTCCTCAAAAGTATCTGGGGCACAACAAAAGATACTGACTTAGGTGCCTCTGAAATCCTCACCCTGACTGACTGTGCCCCTTCCCAAGGAGTCCTCCAGGTGGGAAGAGGCATTCCTGCCCAGGGAGCTCTGCTGGGACTGCACATAGCCCTGGACATTAATGGACCCCTGTCCCTGGTTTAGATCCCGTGTTTGGAAATCGAGCCTTCGTGTTCAGGACACAGAATAGTTTTGAAGGCTGGGGTTTGCGTCACATAAAGGAACGTGTATTACGAGAAAAATGGTTCTTGTATTGTCCATAAAAATGTGTAATTTCTGGAAATATTGATAAATATTCTTTCACTAGGGCAAATGTGTGTAATAATGATGCCCCGTGTGTGTGCTGTGTAACGTCCCCCATTTTTCCAGCGTTAATGAGAGGTAATTTTAGAAGTCAGTTTTTTCGTGAGAAGGTAGATTGAATGTGCAGGATGTCTTTTTTCTTCTCCTTACCATTCTGGGTACAGATGATTTTTTATGCCCTTTATACTGCTAAATCAAGTACAAAATTTCAGTACAATGTGTTTGTGAATAACCAATTCGTTTAAAAGTCAACACGTACATTTGTTTGCACATCATATGCTTCTGTTCAAGGGGCTTCTCATAATCACCCTTGGATACTGCATAGGCAGGAGTGAGGGAATATCTAAGAAGAAATGTATTTTTCATATTCATCAAGAAACTTTCTGCCCCATATCCATCCCAGGAAATCACTGGTGTGACTGTTGTGGTATCTGTAAAAGCTGGAAGAGAGCTGGTAGAGAATGGGATAATATCTCCATACACACACGTGTCAGCTTTCACAGATATTTGTGCTCACAACGAGCTCTGTGGTTGGCCTGGGAATGGATATAGAAAAAAAAATTAATAATTACACCTTGGTGTTGCTTTGTGTGATGTCTCACTCCTGCCTTGCTCCATAAATCCATTGCCTCTTCCTTTGTCTCTGTGTTTCAGACTGCAGGGCTCTGTGGGCCTTCCAAACTCCATCTGTAAAAACTCAAAAAAAGGAGTTGTTCTTGGAGAAGCCAATTTTCATCCATTTTAGTAACTTGTGAAAAAATCTGTTTAGTACTAAATCCAGTCTGGCTTTTGAATAGCCGGAGATTCTGGAACACAGACACGCTTTGGCAAAGTACAGTTATTCAAAGTGCCTTATCAAATAAATTAAATAAATAAACCAAACTGTTTGCTCTGCTCTTATGGATAAATTGAATACAGACAGAACTGCATCTTGCAGCTAACTCTGCTTTTTCCATTGAATAATAACAAAATCCCACAGTGGCTGGTGGATCTGTCTGGTGGTGAGTGCTGCAGAATTTCTGTGCCCTGGGCAAGGGAAAGGTGGCATTTGTCACATGAGCTGGACAGTTCCTAAGTTACCTCTTGTTTGTGGTGCTGAATGCTCACTCTGTCTGTCCCTTCCTTCATATGTTAAGTTGTGTGTTTTATTTGGTAGAATAACATCGTAGTTACCAGAGCAATTCTTTTTCTCATGATCTGGCAGTTGTGTATGTTTAAAAATATATTATCTTTTCCATATTATAAACTAGGACTACAAACTGCTGCCATTATTCAGTATTCCTTTTTCTCTAAATGCTGCACTTTCAGCAAATAGGACTTTCAAAGCGTTCTGTTAATCCACACGTTCCAGTGTCAGGATAAGGGGTTTGTTCCCAGACTTGCTTTGCAGCTGAGGCAGGTGGACCCTTGCCCTGGTGTGGAGCCCAGGGAGTGCTGCAGGTAGGTCTGGGCTCAGGCTCTGCCCCAGCAGCTCCCAGGTTGGATTCGTCCTCCTTGTGCAAACATCAGTGGCAGCCTAATCTTGCACAGGGAAAGGTGTGAAGGCGAGAAGGGATTTGGGATATAGGAAAGAAATTATTTTCTACCTCTAGTCTTGTTTCTGTGGGTTTTGCTATCCCAGTGTTGGAATGGGGCCTCTGGAAGAAGCAGAAGTGTTGGTGATTTTGAACAAAATACACCCTCTCTCAGCTCGACAGGTTTTTTCTGAACTGTTTGTTTCCTTAAAGTTAGTTTGCAGTTTCCCGTGTTCCACAGGGGCTCTGTAGAAGGAACAGTTATTTTAATGGAAAATGACAAATTTTTCTTATGATTAAAATATCAAGCCTATCCATTGACTGTTAAATCTAATTTGCTGTGACTGAAATGTTCTCCAGTGAGATAAGATAATCTCCTGTTATAGGTCAGAGGGCTCCAACTGATTTATGGGGGAAAACCTTGGAAGAAAATACAGAGCTGTATTTTGTGCTCTTATTTTTCAGCTTTTCTATCATCACCTAGTTAGTCATTCTTTATAAGATTTCCATTTAGCAATCCATAAAGTGACTTCAAAGAAGGCTAAAAGTTTATAAGCTGTTGGATAAGCAAGGCTGGAGCTATCACATGAATAATGGAACATGCTTACGGAACTAATTGAATTCATATTAGATGAAGATAAGTACTTAGTAGTGATAAATAATGAGATAGGAAAATGAAACTCTATCAAAAGAACACACCCCTTTCACAATCTTATTTTCTGCCTGTGCGCTGTAGGCTGTTTTTTTCTTCAGATTATATAAAATTGCCCTTTGTGTTGGAAGCTGTGTCAAACTTAGCTGCAGCCTTTTACATTTTGTCAGAGTAAACGATAGTTTCTGCAACTGTTTGTGTAGGAAGGTTATCAGTGTGACGGTGCTGATGGAGAGGGAATGCCCTTGACCTAGGAGCTCCCTGCTGGAATTCGGGCACATGTGGTTTTGATTGACTGCTGGGGATGGTTGTGCTGGGCTCTGAGATAGGGAGCTGTGGCAGCCGACTCCAGTGTGCCCGGATCCACTTAGGAGAACATCCACCCTTTTCCTGCTCTGTTTGTGGCACAAACACAGCATTTAGAGTTAGAATTAGTGATTGGAAAAGTATTTCTTCTATTTTTATTGTTAATATTCCAGTTATTCAAGGACTTTTTCTGTTCATGGTAGGACCCGGTGGCTGATCTCACCTAGTGTCGATAATGTCTCCAGTGCAGCCAGGGGAACAGAGCTGGGGCCCTCAGAAACCCACACACCCATTTGGGGAGCACTTTTTGGCACATTTCCCTGCTCTTTTTGGGGTGAGGATGCCCTGCTCAGGATCCAGTGTGACCATAGCCCAATTAGCATGCACTGAGTCTGAGCAAGCCCTGAGCACGGCTTCTGTGAGCCTGGGCTCAGGCCCAACCCTGCCGTGGGGCTCCCCTTCCCAGAATANGAGCTAACAAGCCCTGAGCACGGCTTCTGTGAGCCTGGGCTCAGGCCCAACCCTGCCGTGGGGCTCCCCTTCCCAGAATACACCCTGAGAATTCATTGACCACTGGCATCTGCCACTGGTACTGTTAATTGTTAATTATATTTTTGATTGGGGTGAGAAGCAGTAATTAGCTTTTCCCACCCATTTATACTTAGTAAATCAATGCTTTTTCTACCTGTAACTGAGGAAGTGCAGCTTTTCTATTGGATTTTAATGAAGGGTTATAGATTAGCTTAAATCCAGGTCTTAAACCCCTAAATGCAGTTTAGCCACTCACAAATATTACCAATATGGCTGTACGTGGTTTCAGGAGTATTGATAAAAATGCATTTAAAAATATGGAATTTTTTATTACTTATGGAATTGTCTTTTATCCAGTTATTGGGAAAATGGAAATAACAAGTATGTTTTAATAAGGGATTCTGGGGGGATGTTTGAGGGTGAGTTTTCAGAAACCAAGCGAGCAGGCTTCCCCAGAAGCAGAGAGGTTTTTCTCGTGTGCCACAGTGCCGGGGCAGCACGGGTGCTGTTTGTCACTCAGTTGGCAACAGCTGCTTGTGATAAGGATCTGGGGAATCACCTGTAGAGGCTCAGGGTGCCCGGGCGGAAGGGTGGGAGATGTGCTGGGGGGGCAGCCCACCTGCTGTGCCCGGATCAAAGGGCCCCGGGGTCAGGGGGCACATCCCGCTTAAGCAGAGCTGTCTGCTGAATAGCCATTTCAGATTGTAAATCTGGCCGTGATTTCATTAAGTCCTTCTGGCTGCTCTTGGGGCATGAAATAATAAAATTTTATATCCGCTGCCTTTCCTGCTTCTGGCAGCCAGATTGACACATTGTTGTCTGCAGCGTTGTGGTGTTTTCCTTAAGAAAATAAATGGAAACTATTAATTCAGTAGAGACAAGTCATTAAGCAAATGGATTTTAGACTTGTTGTGAATCATACTTTCTTAACAATTTCAAACCTAATGCACAGGCTAGCTAGAATGTTAGTTTTTGTTAGGGGTTCTGCCTTTCCAAAAGAATCGATGGAAGGTATTTTACCTTTTTACTGTTACAACATTTTTTAATATGTTGGTTATGTTTGTTATAAAACCTCATGATCAACTTGGTTTATGTTTTGGCAGCAATTTAGCCGTGAAGTTACGCAAACCTGATTTGTGGGAGGGAAGGCAGGGGGTGCTGGTGTTTGATGGCTATGGAGGGTTTTTTTGTTTTGTTTTAAATTGAACTATTCAATAAAACTGTTCACCTGAAAGAAGTTTAACTTGGGATTCCTTTATGGTAGAAAATGCAGAACATGCCAAGTATAGCCAGTGCGGATAAAATAGCATTTAGTGTAAACTGGTGTTATTGTTAGGGATGAATATCACTTCTAGCGTGTGATGGGAGCGGGATGGAGGAGCAGCCCTTAATACTTCTATTAGAATATGGTTTCTGTGTTTTTGTGAACTTCCACATAAAACATTTAAATGACTCAAGTGTTTGGCTGTCTGTGAGCGGGGCAGGCGCCCGGACTGCGCTTATTTACGGACCTGGTGTTTAAGGCCCCCTGGAGTTTGTTTGAAAAGTTAAGAGATTTTCACAGTAAAGGTGCCATTTCTGAAATTTAAAGTGCTCTTTTCACCAGGAGATAAGTTCTCTCTGATTAAGTCAGTAATTCTTACTAAGCCATGTTTATAGAGGCCATAAACAATGGGTTCAGTGTGCTTGTTAAACCAGCTTTCCATACCTCTCCACTCTTTTAAAAAGAGACATTTAAAATAAAAGGCAGGTGTAGATGTTAGTTTGATTTAGATGGATTTTAGGTGATTAATTATGGCTACAAGTAATTGGGCAAGGATGGTTAAGAAAGGTTTGCAGGAGTGAGATGTGAAGCACATTTTCACTGAATCTCTCCTGAGTCAGTACATCCCTGATCTGGAGGAAAATGAGATAAGGAAACTGTAATGTTCATGTTTCCGCTTGCTCCTTGCTTATCCCCTTTTTTTTTCAGCAGAGTATGAACCTACTGAATACAGTCCAGTCTGTTGCACAGGTATCACTTGTAAAATTTTGTTTAGCTCTTCAGGAAGTTGTGAAATATGGATTGGGACCATGTGTGGCTTGTGGCTGTCCCTTCCCATTTCCAGAAAATTACGACAACACACAAACTGTACTTGTGAAAAATGATCTACATGTTTTTGTGATTCATAGAATCCAATGGGGTTTAATGTGAGAATTGCAGTTGAATGATGGCAATTTTTACTCAAATTCCAACAAGAGAGTAAATACTGTGATTTCCATGTTGGTCGGGCTGATTAGGTGCCAGGTTTAGTGAGAGGAGCATGTGATTATCTAACAAAAGCCCTTATAACTGTCTCATAATACCTTTATCAAAGGTGATAGTGACAGGAGAGATGATAAAACCAACTAAGGATTAAGATGAACTGGTCAGTCTGCATTTCTGTAGAATGAGCCACAATTGCACCATCAAAAAATTGTATGTTTTTGAATGCACTGCAAGACAGATGCTATTAATCAAGTCAGTCTCCAGGGTTTTATTAAATCTGAGCATTGGTCTCAAGGGAAATCCACTGCCTTTGTACAAATACAACAAAGCTTTACAGTGAGGTTGAGCTCTTGGGGGTGTAAAGGTGCAGCCCAGCAGAGTTTAACATCAACTTCCCTTCAGATATGGTGATTTCTGGGCCAGGTGTGGGGTGATCACATTGAGCAGCATTTACAGTCCCTGCACCACAAGGGCATCCCTCTGGGTTATCCTCCCTGGCTGAGCCCTGCGTGTTACAAGCCTGTTCTGTGCTCCAGAAAACCCCACATTTTGCTGAAGGAGAGGTGCAGATTCACCACCAGAGGTACACAAACACCCCTGGCATGTTCACCACGCGTGTGCTGCTTCTTTGGCAGCAAGCAGGAGAAGGGTTTCCTTCCTCCTGTCTTGTCCTGCCAGCACTTGAGGCTGACAAGCTTCTGGCTTTGGTTAAGTACTTTGCAAGACCTTTTTGTTGGAGGTTTTTAGAGTCCTCTGAGTATAAGTGAGATTTTTAATTTTCTGAAACAGGAAGGAGCAAATCAGTTTGTCTGGTGCTTCCGGACTCCTAGAAGGAGCGAGGCTCCTGGATTGCTTTAGAGTTTATCAGATGCAGTCAACGGGGTGACCTTTGGTTCCTGAAAGCAAAGTACCTGGTTTGTCAGGCAGTGCTGGTGCTCTTTGTATGGAAAGCATTAAATGTAATATTCTTCTGTTTAAGTTGAAGAAATGTCTCATGAAGACCTAAACTTAAATGTCTACAAAGTGGTTTTATGGTTTTGGGGTTTTTTTCAGCCCTAAGTACACAGCAGTTTGCTTTATAGACAGAAGACTGAGCCTTGAAAACTGAGGGTAATTATTTAGCTGCCTAAGGCTCAACTTTGCCATTGTTTTAGGACTTTAGTTCCTTTCTTTTAAAGGAAACAATTCCCTCCACCCCACAAAACCTTAATTAAAAATTGAGTATGTTTTTGTTCACTTTCCTGCTCGGTAACTTTCATTTGGTCCTGTGTGTAGGTAGGTAGGTACTTAAACATTTATTTACAGTGTCACTGGGAAATTTCCTCAATTACCATATTCTATAATTCTAGTTTTTCTGATTTTGAATTTTCAAAGCTTTATTTGAAGACGTAAACCCTGTGTGATTAGTCAGTCAAAAAAAAAAAAAAAAGATTCAAGTCTCCTGTTAGTGGAAGAAGTGTTAAGTATTTAAATGCTGCTCTGTTTGGTATAAATGACTCATTTACTGTTGTTTAAGCAGGGAAATCAAGTCTGGCAGTGTTTAAATTTGCTTGGATCACAGATACCTTTAGACACTCAGAGTCACAGGTACTAATGATCATTCTTTTGAGAAATAGGTTCTTTTCTATGTGTATGTACTGTTACAAATAATATGAACTTCAGACTAGATTAGAGACTTTCCCTCAATTCATGGAAACAGGAGAAAAAGTTCAGACTTGCTGACCACGATATGGTGGAATTAATTTTGTCTTAGCTTTTTTTTTTTTCCCCCTCCATTTTAATCATTAACTGATTACGCTCTCATAGCATCCATTTTACTTAAATGCAGTTGTAAACTTGTCTTTATTAGAGTTCCAAAATTCAACTTGGAATTTGTAAACCAGTTCCCATCCCTGACTTAATGCAACTCTTAAGTCCTGGAAAATTCACTCTTTATTGTTATTTACATTAATTTCTAAATATAAAAAGATATGCGTGAAATCCTGATTGGACTAGCAACTATTAAATGTGCAAACAGGACACCAAGACAAACTTTAGTAGAGGTGCTTGAAATAAATCTTCGCTTGAATAATCACAGACTCTCTGGTTTGACAAATTTCAGTGTGCATGATGCTCAGAACATCCCTCTGCCAACTGAAGGTTAATTTTTTAGCATTGTAAAATGAATAAATAAATGATGACAAGAAGTCAGGAATGTTGATTGTTTTTAAGATGGTTGAGGTTCTGTAATGCTATGTTGTTCTGCCATCACTTGTGTCCTTTATGCGTAAAATTTAATTCCCCATACTTATATTTTCCTTTCCCTTTTCCTGAATTTGCTGCCAAATAGAAAGTAAGAAGCATGGCCCTGGAAGATGTGGTGATTCTCAACGTAGACACCAACACACTGGAAACCCCTTTTGATGACCTTCAGAGCCTCCCCAATGATGTGGTATGTACGGAGTGACTTATCCAAGGTTCCCTTCCCTGGCAGCAATTCCTGCTCGGTGTGTGACCCAGGGGTCTCACTGGGAACCCTCGCTGGTAGCACTGAACTGCTTTACCTCAACTCTTGCTGTCCCAAAGTGTTCGGGAATGTTTGAATATTTGCAGACAAGCATTGAAGCCTCCCAGTGAAAGTCAGCTAATGCTCACGTGAGCTAGAAATCCTGCATCTTTAGTTAACTTTTGTTTCCAAATGAAACTGTGTGGGTTTTTTTCCTGAGACTGCTTCCAGGTGAGCTTTAAGGAACTTCGTGCATTTTATATCCTGAGATATGATATGAAATGGATGCCTTCACATTCACTTCAATCACTGCTAGAATTCAGAACTCATTTTCTTTCTCATTCACCCTTTTTATTGGTAAATTTCATGTTTTGAATAACTTGATAGTAATGGTGTATAAATACTTGACATTTAATCACACAAAGACATCCCGCTTGCTGCAGCAATCATCTCCACTGAAGAAGCTGAGAGGGGAGAGCAGAGAACTGAGAGTGTCAGGAGCTGCTTTTGAGGCAGAGAATGAATGTTTAGGAGAACATGGCAGGGGAAAATCTGGATTTCCTTTGCTGGTTGGAAATACGGTGCTGACAGTTAGAGCTGAACATTTTTATGTGCAGTTGAGAAATAGAATGGCTATGCAGGGAGCTGGTGTGTGAGGAGAAGCTGCAGTAAGGGTGAATGCCCAGTGCCTCCTGCTGTGACACCCTGGCATTCCAATGGGATCTGTTCTTCAAAAACAGGGAGCTCGGGAGGAAAGGGCCATCTTGATGGTGAGCATTTTGGCTTTAGTCAAGCATTTAGTCTGTAAAAGTTGATTCCATGATATTTTCTGGCTTTATATAGTTTTTCATTTTGATTTCACTCCCAGCATCCAAATCTGCCAGCTGGTCACTGCTCATGCCATTATCCACAACCCAGGAATGACAGACTTGTAAATTTCATGGAATTATGTAAGAAATGTCTGGATACAGTGAGCATGGGGCCTCAAACATGTATATGATTTGTCAACAATCAAGTATTATATTAGATTTTATGAGACTTCATTAAAGGAGCTGTTGTGGGCACACTGTAGAACATCAGAAGAGACTTCTCCAATAAACACAAAACTTCAAGCTTTGGAATGTAATAAATTTTAAGAGACTTCCTTCCTTTCATTATTTACTTTTACTTCACTTTTATAACAGTAGAGAGTTGTGTTTTATTAGTTCAAATTTCTTGATTCGGTTTTCCACAGGTCTATTTAAAAGCTCCATTTTATCTCGGAGGATGTTGAGAGCAGAGCAGAGGAAGTGCTGCCAGCAAATTCAATTAACTGGCAGGGCTCACCAGTAGCGTATGTGGGGTATTTTTTTTCACAACTGCTATATAAATACAGCTGGGATTAATATTTTTCACAACAAAGCTTTAAGTTGAGTCGTGTTGCGTTGTGTAATTAATGTTTGGGCTGGGGGTTTATGTGGGATTTAGCTCTGGCGCATTGTTGCAGTTACCTGGATGATGCAGTTCCCCCTCCAGGTCTTTCCCTTCACACAGTTCCAGAGTTGGCTTTGACCACTAGAGAGCAGCTGCTCGGCTGTGCAAGAATTGAATTTCTGTCAGTTCTTTCATGCATCATGTGTTTGGAACTGTAAGTGGATCAAGTTGTTCATCTCAGCAGGGAGACGCTAAAGCCAATCCATTATACTTTTTTTTTCTTTTCTCTTTTTTTCCTTTTTGCTTCCCTGGGAGATTTTGGGAGTGTGTCTCCCCACTGGTCTTAGCCTAAGTAGATGCATTTATGATCTGAGAAACTAAAAATGTCTTCAAGAGTTTCCTGATCATAAATGCCTGTTATGTCAAACTACTCTGCCAGTTTTGCTATTTAATGTGAGCAGTGAGCAATTCATGCACTGCTGAATAGACAAAATTTACTTTGCTAAATTAAATCTATCTATATTCATCAGTGAGCAAAAACATCTTCTCTGTGGTGCATTCACCATCAGGTAATTAATCCAGTGGAAAATTTCTAAAGCTGTTTTCCCCCTCTCCTTGAACTGCTTTTAAATCAAGTGAATGAAGTCTTATGATTATTTTAGAGCCTCAGGTAGTTGTTCTTGAGTTTCATGATAGTGATGTTGCTACCTAAACTGGTTCTTGGAAATCAAGAATGAAATGTTCTTTAATCCTTAATTCTTAGGATCCAAACAAACAGAGGACTCAGTGAAAGGTCTTTCCAGTTAGAATTTGTGGCAGAGGAGCTGGACAGAATTGAGGCAGCTCCAGCAGAGTCAGCTCAAGTTGTTCCTTTGCCCCAGTTTACCTCAGCAGTACCTGCTGGCTGTCAGGCTTCTGAAGTGGTCAGGTCATGTCCCTGAAAATCAAGGTTTGTACTACTGTGGTACTGATTAACTATTTGAAATGTGAAAACCTGCCCCTCCTTCACCTTCTGCTTCTGATGTATTGCTGGAAATGTGGCAGCATGAGAGCACCCTGGGAAGTAACTTTCCTTTTAAAATAATCAATATTAAAGAAAGAGATTTATTAAGGACTGTGATTACAATAAGTGCATCTGCTGCTGACAAGTCTCCTACACCACCGTCTGTGTTGCAACGAATAGCAAAGAGGGGGTAGTAATTTTTTCTTTATGCAACCCGTATGGATTTTTCATGTATTTCCAAATAAGTGTCATCTTCTAGTCATAGTTGTAGTCAGAGCCCCACGTTACAAAGAATAAAGCATAAGCTTGCTCTTTCAGCTCGTAGTTGTTGCTAAATGAAGGCCCAGGCGTGTGCGCCAGGGGATGGCGCAGAGCCGGGGGGCTGGGGGTCTGCAGGGCCTCTGCGTGTCCGGGGCTCCTGCTGCTGTTCTGCACCGAGCCACCACGGGGAGGAAGCCAGGGCTGCTGGTTTTCACACAGGGAAATGAGCTGCTTCCCGGGCAGCCAGGAGTACCAAACTGCAGCTCTGTAGCCAAACCATTTTCCTAAAGGTGAATCCATTTTTATTTCTTACGCTGTGTTTGCAGTAGAACGTTTCTTGCTTTATTCATGTTGACAACTGAAAAGCCTTGGACCTAATTAAAAGAATTTCCACTAGCACCTTTACTGAACCATTTCATTCTGCTGCATTGCACAGATTGCGTTCTGAAACATGGTGAGCGTTGAAATCGGACCTTTAAACCTCAACTGCCAGAAGTATAAAAATCTTTATAAACACTCTCAGGGTAGACTGCATGTATATGTGTCTGTTTGGCTAGAAATAATCCTCATTTTCAGTGGTCACAATTTGAGTTTCTTTAAAGTATCACTGCCTCTTTAGGCAGGAAACAACCCTAATTCTGCTTGTATAGACTACTTTGTATTTTAATAATAATTTACTAATTATTAGTAGTACTAATTTATTCCAGAGAGTAAACATGAAGGTGTTTTGTTGTTTTGGGGTTTTCTTTTTCGGCTACTTGTTAGTATATTTAAATATGTTGTTAACATTTTTTTGTTAAAAAATTGACATGCCTATTGCAGTAATCCCACATATATATAAAATGGACATCCTACAGTGTTTGAGGAAGTAGCAAAATACCAGTCAATATTCTGCTTCTGCTCTAACTAGGGGAGCTGAAGCACAGAAAGGCTGTGACCAGCCCTCTGAACTCCTGGTTTGTTTAAAACGAAGCATAGAGCTTTTTCCATCTATATAGATGGAAGGTTCTGTATCTTCACGTGAATGTTTAAAGAAAACCCCTTATAACAATGTTTGAGATTGGTTTGAAAGTTGCTCAGAGCTCTGGACATTTTATTACACTTTTAAGAACTACCTTTAAATGGTTTACATAAGTTAATATAGAAAATAAAAGCATAGTTCATCCCTACAAGTCTAGACCCCTTCAAACATGAAGTATGCTGTTTGGGTTTGAAAATCTGGTGCAGTTTTTCTATTTAGAGGATTACAGAACTCCTTGAGGAACGTTATCTCAGCGAATAGGAGTGAGCTTATTTTATGGGCTTTAGACTAAATCTGGTATCATGTGTTATGTTAATATGGGTTTGTGGGCTCATTAATGCGTGGATCATTGGCATAAGCATTCAGATTTATAAACAGTGCTGGACACGCTCTTGGTTATTTCTGTTATACTAAATAATGAAACGCCTTTTACAGCAGAATCTGCAGAAGATTTATAAGGAAATGTCTTTGCAACTGTTTTAGTAAACACAAGTGCAAAGATAACATCTAGTTCTAAAAGAAAAGCGAGTAGTGCCCAGCATGGATTCTATATTTAACACCCGCGGAGCACGACGAGGAGTCACTGTGCCCTCCCCAAATCCAGTACTGCTGCAGGAAGAAGTTAGGGATGTGCTACAGGAGGGATGGAACTGAGGCACTCATGAACAGGTCAGGAAAATCAGGCTGCCCTGGGCTAGCCAGGCAGGCTGGTGGCAGCACCCCAAGGCTGAGAAAACTCAACTCATCTGGTAGGATTTTGGAGATACGGATGAGGCCACAAGAAGCTTTTGTTAAGAGCTGGAGGATGGGAAGTAGGTCTTGAAAGTTTATTTGAACATTTGAACCATCAGGTTATATTTTATGAGATGTAATTCATACTCTCTGAAAACAGTTAGTTATGGTCACTACCAGAGGATCTGCTCACTCTGTCAGTATTATTCCTGCAGTGCTTCTTGCACAGTGTGAAGTACACAGAGCTACCCCATGGAGATTTTCAGTATGGCGTTTGGAAAAGGAAGATTTGATAATTGGCTCTTTCTGTTAAATTCATCATATGGATATTTATGGAGTCAGTCATGTTCTGCAAATCGGGATAACTAGGGATTTCCTGCTGTTCTGCTTTCCTCCTGAAATTGTGGCTCCTGCCTGTTTTTCGTGTCAGGTATGTCACTAAACTCGGGCTCTGCACGTGGCATGGCCGCGGCCTCTAAAAGCACCAGTCGAATTTCTTTCAAGAACCAGTGCCCAGGTAGTTGGGTTTTTGTTGCTCTGAGTTGTGCAAGGTCTGTGTCAGAAACTCGGCTTGTCCTGGTTCTGTCTGCGGCACTGTGAGGGGCCGGGAGAGGCCGTGAGGGGCCGGGAGAGGCCGTGAGGGGCCGTTACGGAGCCGTGAGGGGTTCTGAGGGAGCCGTGAGGGGCGGCCGGGGCACGACACAGCGGCTCCCGGGTATGGCCGAGCCCTCGGCAAACAACTCCAAAAATGTGTGAGAACAGCAAAGAGCCCCAGGACACAGCGAGGAGAAATGCGAGGAGTTAAGAGCGGCGGGAGGAGCTGTCGGGACTGACATCGGAGGAGGGGAGGCGGGGCTGGGCCGGAGAGTTGGGCCGGTGAAACGGCGGCGGCGGGGTAAAGTGTTTAAGTTTCTGTCTTTGTTTTGACTATCTGACTGTATTTTAATTGCCAATACATTAAATTAATTTTCCACATTCGAGCCTGTGGCTCATGGGTACATATCTCCTTGAGCCCCCAAGCCTGTTGTGCGTGTTTCCCCCGAGCGCTGCTGTGAGGCAGCGGGAGGGCGGCTGGGCCGGGGTCCGGGACCCTGCCGAGGCTGCCCCCACAGACGGAGACACAGCCCTCACGGGGTCATTTCCCATTCGGGCTCGGAAATGCGAGGGAATATGACCTTAAAAAACCCTTATATTTGTGGCAAACAAATTTTCCAGACCTTCAGGATTTGTTCCTGGCCTTGGTGGTGATGGGTGGCCTGGTTGTGCAGAGCAGTTTCTCTTATTAATCTGATATTTGAATTAATTTAGCTGCAATTCTTTCATGGATTCTAATCAAGAGTGACACAATTTCATGGGCTACCTTTAAAAGAGTACTCAACAACATGTTAACAGTGGATTTTAAGTAGGAGGGAAGGTTCAATGAAGCTTTGAGCGTCCTATTGGTTTCTGAATAGAATCCAATCGTATCTTAGAGAAGCAAAACAGCTTGAAAAGTAATGCTTTTAGAACTGAAAAATTCAACTCTGAATTCACAATGCCGCCTTTTGTCATAACTGCTGCTGTGGTTAGCACATTTTTCATTTAGCTGTGCCTCAATGTGTTGCGCTTTGTTTGTGATATGAGAGTGATCTAGACCTGCTGTGTGATTTCAGGTTTCTGCACTGAAGAACAGATTGAAGAAAGTCTCTACAACCACTGGAGATGGTGTTGCAAGAGCGTTTCTAAAAGCACAAGCAGCTTTCTTTGGGAGCTACAGAAACGCCCTGAAAATTGAACCTGTAAGTAGGCAATTAGTAGGCATAAGATGTAAATCTGCAGCTGGGGTGGAGAAAAAACCTGACAATTCGAAGTGTAGCATAACCTGCTTTTCCTAAGGTCAGTGTGGTGGCTCTTTGGCTGACTAGTACTGAAAACAGTGTTCAAGTCTCCAAAATGAAAGAGGTGCAACAGGCATGATCCATCACACAGGGAAAATCCTTCTTATGGAAAGGTATGGGTGTTGCTTGGTTTTGAAGGCAGTCAAGTTAGAGGAGAGATGATAAAAAAGAATAAATTAATGATCCTAAGAGGCTAGCACAGAGCTGACCATTTCCTCCTCTGCAAAACCCGTCTCTTCACTGTGTTTTTGTGTTGAAAGGTGGTGTATTTGGCATTCTCCTGCTCTTTGAAGATTAGTGAAAAGATCAGGCCTGCAGACATGTGATAAATTTAATTGTAACCATGATGTTAAATGGTTACACAGCCGAAAGTTGGACTATGGGTATAGTGTTTCTTGAGGATTTCAGTAGCTAAAGTCTCTCCAGTGCTGTAATTTGTCTTGTTATTTTTAAAGCCAGGAGGAAAACATAGCTCAGCCTGACTTTTAAACAGCCCAGTTATCACCATCAAATAAGTATAATTTCAATGGTTCCTATTCAGGTTTCGAAAATTACTTTTCAAGTCAGCACAAGTCCTTCCACATCTTACGGGGAGAATCCGTGTGTGTGGAAAAAATAAATTCTATTGACTTGTGTGTGTATGGATGTAAGAACTGGGCTTTTAAAGCATCTCAGGTGAAATAATGGGAGTGGCTTAAAGTGGGGTCCATATAAATGACAAAGATGGAACCAGTGAGACACTCTGGCTGTGAGCCTCCTTTATCCCTGCTGGGAAGACACTGACTCCCCTCCATCCGTGCAGGCTTCCTTGTTCTCCAGTGCTCCTCCCTGTAGTTGCCAGGCAACTCTGGGAATATTGGTGTATGCTTTGCCTGGATGTGTGTGTGAGATTAACTAGTTAAGGGATTTATGAAGGAAAATAAAAATTTAAATTGCTGTTCTGGAAATACCATCTGGTATTTTGAAGGCTGAATGTTAAAGATGAACATTTGAAATGAGTTGACAGTGGCACACCCATAGAAAATGCAACTTTGAGGGACAGCTAACCTGAGGAAGTAGCAGAAAGGGTTTGGTTTGCTTATCAATACATCAAAGAAAACTTGTAAATATAGCTGCACAAATATGTCATAAAATTCACTTAAATAATCAGGAAGTGGAAAATTTCAGGGCTTTCCTTCCTAAGGCTTTTTGTAAATCAATAGTTTGATTTGTGATTATACCTTTTAGTATTAAGATTTATAGAAAGAAAATTTGCAAATGTTTTATATTCATGTATCACCTTCACATGAATTAAGTGGGCATAAGCAATACCAAACATGAGGTGGTTCTTTGTGTTTCATGTCATGTAACTCCAGAAACCTGACTGTTCATTTAAAATCACTGATAATTAGAAAATAAATTCAAAGAAGCAGCAGCTCTTCCTCCTTTCATAGTTTCTCTCTCGTAAGACAATTTAATTTCATAGACTATCTCATTGGTATGAGCTGACTTTCTGGGATAAATGGTGTGAATCTATTTTTCCTTATTCTGTGTAGGCCCAGAATGTGTCACAAAGCAGCTCTAAATTCGCATTATTATACTTTAGCATAGTAAGACCTATTATTCTGTTCAGAGGCCTTTACTCTAGAAATAAGGGTTGTGTAATGTACATATAAATGAAACGGTGGCAATGGATTTCTGTTGCCATGAACTTTCTGAGGCCTTTGGTAACAGAAATTGCATGAAGAAACCATATCCAGGTGATACAGTTGGCAAGCATAATAATAATAGTAATATTTACTTGACAAAATAACTGATGCGATGCTGTTTCCTGCGGTGTTTCCCGTAGCTGCACTAAGGCAGTTTTAAATGCAGAGGAGTATCTGTTGGGTGTGATGTACTCTCAGCCCCCACAAAGCTCTGTTGCTATTAAGTCCAGTCAAACACAACAGCAGCTGGGTGTTCACTGGGCTGTACTGAGGCAGATTATCTTGGTGCATATGGCTTAAATGTCTACCAGCAACACTAGTGTGAGCATTTTGTTCACTTGAATGACTTTTTTCAAATTCCCAATTTATTTGCTGTTTGCAGAGGGAATGTTTTTATCTCTTCCAAATATTTAATTCACACAAGTAGGTCATCTTCAGAACTATCTGTGTGAATATGAGTTGCGTGTAAAGGTGCTTTGTAGGACTGAGCAGTTGGGGGATGTTGGGAAGCGAGGCTCAGATTTTCGGGATGGGAGCCGTGGCCGTGCACTTTCTTCTGCTGACACCTAGTGGTTCCAGGCATTCCAGTCAGACTCTCCCAATGTTTGTGAAGAACAACCCCCCACACCTGTGGGTCGAGGTAAGCTCCGGGTGGGGCTGGCCCAGAGCAGTGGGGTGTGGGTGTGACCCAGCAGGACGTGGGGGGCTATAGGGCGGTGCTGCTGCTGCAGCCTGAGCCCTGTGGGGTTTGTCCCCCCTTGCTGTGGGAGCTGCACTCCAGGCTCTGCTGGGATGTACAGGCATCACAAATGACAAGAGTTCTCAGTGCCTGTTCTCTGGCACTGCAGCGATTCTGACAGGGGCTGGTACTGGTAGGAAACCACTGCACCACATCCTCTTACCGTGTTGTAAATACTCCTCTGTGAGCTACACCTTTCACATGGAACTGGGACCATGCGTACTGATATCTCCTTGCGTGCAGTGGGAAGTACTGAGGATAAGTGAATCTCTTCAGTGAAGCATTAACTTCAGTGAAGTTAATTTCTTTATGTCTTCTTGGTTAATTATTCAGTCTTATTCAGGTTTATTAGCCTGAGCTACTATTAGTTGTAAACTGGATAATTTCTGATTATTTGAACTGTTCTGAATTGATTTGGTTAAAATTTAACCTAAATATTCCTTGGATGCATCCGCTTAAGAGTAAGCAGAAAATCTGAGGCAGAGTCATTGTGCTTTTCTATTTCCACACTTTTCATGTGCTTCCATTGCTGAAGTTACTTTCTAATTTGTGAATTGCTGATCTTAATGTGAAACTACTTATTGAAACTCACAGATGTATTATATGCTCCAGTTTTCACTCTACTTTAGCTGAACTACGCTGGATGTAGGAGTGTATGTTATGTGCACATTGCTGTCTAAGTCCTGTCAAAGCCTGATAATTTATATTTGGATTTTAAATGGAGAAGACAATGTACTACCAATTTTCATAATTGTAACTTTGATACGAATTTTCTCTTAATACGATGCAATTTGAGCAATGGTAGGGGAAGAAACCATTATGAATAGGAGGAAATAAGTTTTTTTCTTTTTCAACGTAACACTCAATTCAACTTAAGAAGATAATCAATGCATTAATTATTTTATATGAATCTCTTGAACAGACACAATAAATGCCTTCAACAGTTCCAGATTCATGAGATCAGAGTCAGAAAAGTAGATGGTATTTGGTGCAGAGTAAAAAAGCAAATGCCAGATGAGTCAAAAAGGAAATTTTGTTGGAATGTATGTGCAGTAATATAAAGCAAGTGCATGCTACGTACTGGTGCATAATTTATTTTGCAAAGGCTTTGTAGCATTCAATGCTTTATCTACTATGAAGTATGATTGTTGCCATGGTGAATTATTTTTTTAAGTTATTCAGTGGAAGAGTAAATAGTTGTTTCCAACTCCCAGTAATTGCCACATCCCAGTTCCTTCCTCTCCATGGCCATGTTCTGCCTAGCTTCTTTTCCTTGCATGTATATTTTAAAGGCACACACTGCATGTGGAGTAGATACTTCTCTGTCACTGGAGCTGTCTCCACAGTTCAGAGATTTAGGAGTGTTTGTCCGTCTGTAGAAAATATGAAGAAGGATGATCCCTAATGCTGATATAACTTTTGCACAGACCTGTTAAAATGAACCCCAGGCTGTAGGGGAAACAGTGAGCAGAAAATTGTTAAATAGAACTTTTTGTTTTACTTGTTTGTTGTGTTCCTTTTAAAGTCACTGCAGATGTATAGCATCAGGAATTTTCTCCCACCCGTCTTTACTCTTTTCCTGTTCAAGTGGTTGAGCTCTCAAATCCATGCCTGTAGAGACAGTCTAGGGGTACCTAAATGACAGTAATTTCTAAATGTCGTCCTGGTGACTTTACTAACAGGTAGGAGTAGACAATGAGAATGGCACTGACAGTGACTGTGCAAAATCTGATTTTTTGTTATAAAAATGGAGATAAATTGAGTTTCTGTATATCCTTGGACTGAAATTTAAGACTTTTTTCTTCCTATTCTGAAGATTCTGTGTTTTGTGACATTTTAAAGACCCAAGTTTTCGGCAGCCTCCCTTAGAAGCCACCTGTAACTATTGCTGTATTTTACCATCTATGGGAAGTGCCGAATCCACAGTCACTGACTGGAAAAGATTTGGTGGGGAAACACAGTTTTGTTTGTTTTCTGTGTGATGTTTGTTTTCATTTCAATTCTGTTGCTGTTGCTATAGACAAATTTCTGCTTTTGCTGTTTTAAACCTTAAAAAGGGCTCTATTTCTAACAAGCAGTTACTGTTCTTCGAAATGCCATTTATTATTCTACATCTAAGTCTGTTGAGATATACATATGTTAATGAACCTGAAAAGACATTTTCTTTAATCTCTTCTAGCAGTCTGGTATGTAGTAAATAGAATTGTTTTGTAATTTCCAAACAGTTTTAAGATCCTATGTTATCTAATTCTGTATGCCACGCTAAGGGGAGGGGGAACCCAGGATTCTGAGGGGGAGGTAATAAAAAGTAATATTTGAGAAAGTTAAAAATGCCCTCTGCTGGTTGTGGTGTTTCTGCCCTGAAAGGGGCAGGCAAACTTCCCTGTCCATCATACATGTTAAAGTAAAAATCCAGAAAAACCCAAATGAAAGCAAAAATAGCAAACACCTCCAACACCACCCCCCCCTTAAAATCCATCGTAGGAGTGGTTTTGGGTCCAGGAACTTTGTCCACAGTAAGGATGGGGTGCTCTGCATCTCACCGTGCGGTAATAGCTGAAACGTGAAGTTCCTTTAAGTGTCAGAATGCTGATGTGCACAGGTCTGCTTTGAGATTATTGATGTTTTCCTGCTTCATGCTGATGTTTAGGTTTTTGTGGTCACTTAGTTTGTGGAACCTTTGAGCAGGCTGAGGAGAACTGTCTTTGGTTTTATTGTCTAACTTTGCAGCCCCTGTAGAAGTTGTGTGTTCAGCCATCAGCCTGGATCAGGTCACTCTGTGTCTTCTGTGGTGGTGCTGCAGAAATGAAAGGAGCTTTGTTCCAAAGCCTCTCAATCTCCCTATTACAGGGCAGGCTGTGCAGGGAGCAGCAGTCTGTGGTCTGTCAGCTTTGCTGTGTGAGGATTTGGTTATTCACTTACTCGGCTGTGCCTCTCACACCTGATTTTGGGGTTTGTGCTAGTTGGTGCACTTACTTGGTTTTGTTTCTTCTCAGTTTGTTTCAAGCCTTTGGTTGTTTGTTTTAGGCTGACTCTTGCCTGTATTTTCACTGCGTTGTCTCCTGATACTTCAGTTCTAATTGCGAGTGCACAGCCTCGTGCAAATGCCTCCATGCAGGAGAAGTTGGAGATATTTCCTGAACTAATAAAGCGCAGGGGACTTGGAGGGGAACAACGAGGCACATAAACAAACACCAAGCAGAAAATAACATCACCCTTGAATTCAGCTTCTGTGTGGGGTACTCAGTGACTGTGTGTTTTTTCAAACGAGCTGTTATATCTGGTATTAGGGAAAAAAATAACACCAACACACACAAACCTATGAAAAACCCCACCCCAAGGACCTTTCAGGCAGGTAGGCAAGGAGTGAAATGAACATTCTCAGTAGTGTGAGCAGCTGTACAACTGAAGAGAAGGTATCACTTCCCTTGACAGAAGATGGTGGAAGAGATTTTGGGATTTGGATTTGTAAAGTAGCCTTCAGTAGCAGATCAAGTTGATGAAATTATGATAAAAATTAGAATATTTAATCATGTTAGAAACAACAGAGAAGTCATGTCACTCTGGGCTTCCACGGTGTATATTGTGGGAGTGGGAGTGTACAATTCGTACTGGTGTGGTACCAAAGGAGGCAGGTGAAAGGCAGTAAATCTCAATTAGCTGTCATGATTTGCATAAGCTGGGTGACGGAGCTCGTGCAGTGACACCTGGAATGCGATGGGGCTAAAGGCAGAAGGAGCCCTTTGCTCATGAGCCAGGACTGACAGTGGGGTGTGGCTGCTTCCATGGCAGCCAGCACAGAGCCCTGCCATCCTGCAGAGCTGCGCTTCGCTCGCAGCCACAGGGGAGATTCTGACACTGCCCTGGACTTAGGGAACCCCACGTGTGCACTGGGAAACACGGAGGGGACCAAGGCCCCTTTCTGGTTTGGCTCTTGCGTGGCATTGGAGCTGGGCAACTGCTTTTCACAAATAGCATTGAATTTGCTATGGGCAGCGCATTAGTGAGACAAATTCTGGCTCGTGGCCAAAATGCTGTATAGGCAAAACTTAGTCTCACACTGAGGACCACCTTATTCTTCTTTTTTCTGTTTTGGGGAACACAAGAATGTCAACTGCAGAGGGCTGATCAGCACATTGTTCTTTAAAACACACACTACTTCAGTCTGGTAAAATGTCAAATGAAAACATTCTGTCCTTTCTTATCTTTTTCTAATTTAATTCATTGTTTTCTGAGCCTTGCATTCAGTGAGTAGAAGCTCTGGCAATAACACATATTCTATTGTGACTGAAATATGCATTTTGTAAGTCATAACTTTACTTGGTATTTAAATAAACTGTCTATGTACAGCGTGCAAGATTTATGCAGAGCACAGCTGGAGGTATTCTGCTCAGAATTCCTATGGTTTAAAACATCTCTTTCAAGTTTGAAAATGTGTTGTGAAGTAGATACCATTATGATAATTGGAAGTTCAGCTTCTCTGTCTTGCTCTATTATTTTTTTGAATACAATTAACACATCACACACATTTCACCTGGTCTCTTCTCATTTACCTCTGACACTTCCTTGATATTTATTTAGACTCATGTGGTGTCTTTGCTTTGAACTCAATAGTTGGTATATTCACTAGATTTTTTTTATAAACATTTTTCTCATTTAGAGATATACAATTAGTTAGCATTGTTAGAGAAAGGTATACATATTGATGTCAATTTCAGTCTTTTACTTATTTGTTAGATGATCAGGACATAAATTGTAAAAAGATTGTAGAGAAAACTGTGATTCCTCTCAAATCAAAATACCTGCTGTGAAGTTGCAGAAGCAGCTCATTTATTATAGTTCTCATGAGAAAACAGTACAGAGCAGATATGCACAAAGCTGTCTAGAGAAGAAATTAAAAATATATATATGAATAATACATTTAATTTAGAATTGCTATATTTTCTTTCAGGTAGCATAAAGATGAAGCACAAAGCTCAGTGTTTAGTTTGAAATAAGCTTTATTCTTCTGGAGTCCATAGCAATGCTTTTATTTCTGACAACAAAACAAAGACTAAGTTTTGTTTTTAAAATATAATCAAATTCTTAAACTGGAATTAATAACATACTATTGGCATCGTTTTTAACTAAAATAATGTATGTGGTGTGCTGTGTTATGTAATATGTATAAAACTGTCAGCAACATAACACCAGTGGCCTCCGGAAGACAATTACAAATTATATCATTTATCATTTTGAAGGGAAAAAAAAAAAAAGGATCTGACACATCGCATTTCAGTGATCCAGGAGAAAAGATTATGAAAATATGTTAAGATGTATTTCATTTATGGAAATTAGGCTTGGAGTTTTCTTTATTTCTTCTTTTTTAAATTTCATTTTGGTTTAGGAACACTTCTAATGCTTGGAGTTTTAATAAGGAATAAGTCCAAAATCCAGCCTAAGCTTAATCCTCACAATAACACAGGAAATTTTTCTGGATTATTTCAATAATTTTAGCTGCACTTTGGAGTGAACTGGGGCTGTGATTTTGCAGAGTTCCTGTTCACTGTCTCCTCCTTTGATAGCTGTTTCCGTAGGATTTTCAGTAACTATATTACTGGAGATGTCTGAGATTTGTAAATTAGTTTATTACAGGAAAAAGGTATCATCTACCAGATAATAATTCTTTTGCTTTGTTTTAAAATTGAAGTGATCAACTGCAAGCTTTTCAGGTCCAGGACTTTTTTATGAAAGTTTAAAAGATCCTCCCCAAAGGGAGTTCTTTGTTGGCTTGGTCAGGATAGTCAGGGCCCTGGCTCGAGCCCTTGTTGTGCAGCTGCCTCTGCTGGAAGGCCGGGGTGCAGAACCCATCGGAACAGGCATTTGCAAAGGAGATCTGGATCCAGGAGTGCTAAAGGAAATCAGAGGGTTCTTTCAAGGTACCTTGCGCTTGGACTTCCAGTTTTCAAAACGCACATTTAAAATTATCTCTATAAAATACTCCTTGGAAGAGTGTATATATATATATATTTTTTTTTTTCACTATATTTGCTTCAAAACAGTTTTTAGGAACATGTTATGCCTATGTTAAGGCATATCNTTATATATGTATATATTTTTTTTTTTTTTTTTTTTTAAATGAAATCATTCTGTAGTAAAATATTTCAGGTCCTGGCTAAGCTGTAAAGCTTAGGGCTGATAAACAAAGCATCTGAAGCCAAATGGCCCCTTAGCTAACCCCAATTAAAATAAAGATTTCATTGCGCTCTGTCCTGACAGAGAGGGAACATATTGTTGCCTTTAAGGGAGTTTGGTTTCGTTAATGAAAGAATTTATTTCATTTTTTCAAATAAAGAACCTAATTAAATAAGTTTCAACTTGACTTGTAGCTGAGGACATTTTAACTCCTTAAAGGTTACTCTTGTGTCCAAGTGTAGCTGTCTTTTGAATAATTCCTGATGCAGTATTTAGGTTAGTGATTTATAGAATAAGAAATTTTATAGTAGATCTCATGTAACTGTTTGCGTGTTATATGTATATCATAAATATATGTTGTTGATTCTTAAAGTGTTAAAGTTGTTATTGACCTTACATTATTTCAACGTATTGCATTAATTTAGCATCAGTTGTAACTCAGAGCTAGTAACTAATACAGGATTCTTAGAAGTACTGTGGAAATGAAGGTGCCAAGAGTTTGCTTTGAGTGCACTTTAAAAGCTGTAGATTATATATGTACTTCACTTACTCCTGGTGCTCAATAAAAAGAAAAACGTATCAAAGAATTATTTAGGTGAAGCTCTCCAAGCAGTAGTTAAAGTCTGTATGTCCAGAACATTTTTTCTTAGAGAGGATTAATCGTGAAAATGAAAGCAATTTGTGATGATTAGATGTGTGATTAGCTTGCCTTTCCTTAGGATCTGTCTGTATTTGTACAGATAAAGCTCATCCCCCATTTGTCAACCAATAATTTATTACATATTCTCAACATATTCTCAAGAATATATGAAAAATAAGGAACACTTTTATCTAGAGATGCTTTCTTACTAGACAGGAGAACATTTTACACCTGAAAGCAGTCAAAGAATGGGAATGCTCTTGCTTACCTGAATTTCTTGCCTAAAACTGAAGAACTGTTGAATGGTTGCTGTGAGTCTGGCAGTAAAACCAGAGGAGGTCCAGGCTGTGCTGAAGGACAGGAATGGTGCTGTTTGGCTCTGCTGTTTGTACTTGGTCAGAGGAGTACCTGGAATTAACAGCACCTAACCAGCATTTACAGAAAGGGAGGGGGCTTGTAAGTTACTTGTTACAGAAACTGAGGCTAACCAAGGGAGTTCATGCTTAAAGGAACATTTTTAGTTGTAAGAGGTATGTCAATATTTTCCCAAAATGTGTCTATCAAACTCTAAATATGTTCTGTTCTTGAGCGGTGGCCTCCACTGCATGGGGAGGACTGCTTGATGTAAGAACATACATATGTGCCCCCTCATTTGGGGATTTTAAGCTAACGCTGGAGTGTGTGTTCTCTTCCAAATGTCACTTAATCACATGCTCTCCTTTACATGTTCAATGAACTGCAGTCCAGCTCTCTTACAGTGAGTTTTCAGGGTGAGCAGTGAAGCTGTCTCCAGTAAAGGACAATTGATTTCCCTGAGTCAGGGTCATTCTCAAAGCTTTTCACTACTTCTGCTTCAGGTCTATGTGATTGTTGCCTTCAACTGTGGAGTTAAATGATACTCCAAGAATTCCTACCTCTGAGAGGAAATTAATAGTTTTATTTATTGAAAAGTAACAAAATATTAAATTGTTTAGGAAGGGCTTGCAGGGACTTTTTAGTTGAAAAAGAATGGTCTTTGGTGTGGGTGTGAACATGAATAAAAGTAAGGGTTAGATGATACTGGGGTCCTAAAAATCTCTGAATTATTTGGCATATGTTACAGATCCTGAGGTAACTGAAATGCGGTGCTGTTCTTTTCTCTTCTGTGAATTTCTGTAGATCATTATAATTAAGTTGTGTTTCAGAAATCTCAATAGTTGCCAAATGTAACCAAAAATAAAGCATCACATCCAGCCGGAGTTCCAGATATCCTCACTCTGCCCTAAAGCCACGTTTCCCAGCCATTATCTTGTCATAGCTTATTGTGCTCAATTTTAATTAAACGTTAATAGCAATTTTGCAGTCAGAACTGACATGAAAGTTTTCCAAAGATTATTATACCCACAGGATATCTTTATTATATGTTTTTCTTTCTTTTTTTTCATCTTGTCCAAGCCCTGTTCTTTGGAAAAATCTTTGGTGATGGAGAACATGAAACAGAAAATGATGCAGTGTCATGACTGACAAAGATTGGTTTACAACAAGGGCTCATCAATTGCGTTTTGTATTCTTCAAGAACATCAAAAACTTACATGTTTGATAAGGATCTTGGGGTTTATTTGATTTTCCTTAGTGTGGTATATACACTGAGTGTTCTACATTTAGGTTTCAACATACGGATGCTGAATCTTTAAATACAAAAAGGGGTTTTGCAATGCTGCAATCTGTAGTCCTTGTGTCTCTGCCTTTAGGGGTGCTGTGTTCACAAATGGTAGGCACAGCTTATGCTGTTGGATGTTGGATCACTGTTTCTTATTGCTGTATAGGAAGCCCTGTAGTATTAATTGGTTGTCAAATCCCTAAGAAATAACAGATTAATGTGCTTGATCACAGTGCCCTGTTTAGAAGCTGCAGTTTGCCCCCATCCCCAGCCTCTCCATGTAACACAATTACAGATATGCATCCAGGACATTTAGTGGATTGCATTTCATTAATACAATTTGAGCAGACAATACCAAGTTGCTGTCGGCCCGTGCTGACAGCTAATTACTGAAGTGAAGGGTGTGCATGGCTAAGGAACAGTGCAGCATGTCTCAGGAACAGGAAAGAGGCGCAGAAATAGTGCCACATCTTGGAATCACTCCTCTGGACAGTTTGCTGTCTCTGCAGACCAGCTTTTGTCACATATCTGATCATGGTGGGGAGTTACACTTCAGGGAAACAAAGATTGTTGCTGTTGATGAAAATGCAGCCTAATTCTGGTTTGCCCTTCCCTCTGGTTAATTCAGACACTTGTACGTACTTACCCATCTGCTGACCACACTTGCCTCTTGCTTGCAGGCATCACTGCACATTTCCCCATAGAATGTCCAGTCTGCTTATTTGAGCACCAGAGATAGTGTGAATGTCAGTCAATTTTGTAGCATTGTTTACAGGGAAAGCTCTCGCTGACAGTTTGAAGGAGGAGGATCAGGAGTGACTCCTCATTGTTTCTTCCAGTATAAGAAACCACAAGCAGTCAAGTGGGGTTTCTAACACCAAAGGTTCAAGATAAACAAGGAGTGTTCTCTGTAGAATAGGCAATAATCCTGCCAAGCACTTGATCAAGTGATACTAAGGAAGCTTCTATTGGTTTGGGGGAATTTGGAAAGATACTTGGGAGAAGCCTTGGTTCAGGTTTGTTTGATATGCAAACATGCCCTTCTTAGCACTTCTGGACCTGTCCAAAAACTCCTTGTGCACGTGTTGTTCTAGAACAGGGGAAGCTGAAGCACAGGGTGTTCACTACTGGGCAAGGGGCTTAGCTCAGAGCATTTGTAAATCTTCTATTACCCAATGGGGTTTGGTTTTTACAGTATATCTGCAGAATTATTAAATGTAATGGGATACTGGCTGCAAAGCAATTTTATCATCCAATTCATTCATCTGACATCTGTATTGTAAGATAAGGTGCTAGTTATTGTTGGAGATATTTTTTCTGTTGATGCTCAGAGAACTCTTAGATTGCCGGTGTGGCTTATCCATATCCTGATGGTAATGAGAGCCAGTGTCACTTCTGAGCAGCTCATGTTATTTAGTCTGTGCATCTCCAAGTCCACGGTAACATGGAGATAACAAATATTCTATTTCTTGTTGAATTGGAATTGGATCTAAAAATTTTTTATTCAAATCTGCTGCTTAGTTGGAGAAATAAAGGGACAGTAGCAAGTTGCCAGTAAAGGGACTGTTCTGCCTGATGAACTCAAAAAATCATGTTGAGGTGCTGCAATAGTTTGCTATTTTTGCAATTAATTTTACAAAACAAGTTCCAGGTTGAGCTCTGCTTCCATGTATTCTCTCTCCATGGAAATTATGTCCTTTTTCTCATTTCAAATTAGGTGAGTACAATGAAATCCTTATTTTACATATTTATTAACAAGGCTTTCATCCCTGTGGTATTGTAACTACCCTCAGTACTCTATGCAAAGAAATTACACAGAGAACTCACAAACCTTCAGGAGGTATATGTGGTCACTCTTTTTCAAGCATTACTGCTCCTATCTGTTTTATTCTTACATGTTGGTCTATGCACCCTTATTTTGTGCCTTTCCTTTCCAGAAGCTGTTGGTGGTATTAATTTTTTTTTTTTTAATTCTGAAATAAATCAAATTAAAGGCCTCATGCCAAGTTTGAATCCCATTGGATATTCAATGTTAGAAAATTGATGAGTGAAGAAATTACATCAGCTGTGCTGTGTGGCACATAGAGGGTTAAGGGAATTTTTAGTCTCACCAAAAAGTATTTGGTCAGGTACTCAGGTGCTGGAAATTTTCTTAGCAACATCAGTCACCTAGGAACATGATCATCTGCTGTTCTGGGGTAGAGATTACAGAGCTTAATGATTAGCTTCTATAAGCTGCAGCTGATGCCAGACTCTACCCCCTTTACACCTAATTAGCCTCATTAATGAGCTCTTCTGCTCTCCACAGAGAGGGCTTCCTCCTCAGAATAGGAGGTAAAAATACTTCACCCAGGTAGATGTGCTGAAACCTTTAATTATTGCCCACACCTGCAAAGCGTTGTGTGTCTGACAGCAATATTGCTTACCCGAAACTGCTTATTTACAGTGACCACAGCACCAAGCATTAACTCTTTAGCACCGACGGAATTGGTTTGAACTTTGCAAGTATTTGTACAGGGTGGAAAGACAGGCAGTTGCAAATTTAATGCTTAATCAAGTTGGATGTGATTGGGGGGGAGGCAGTTTGTATGTGATAAAATGTTTTTTAAAGTTTCTGAGTATTTTGTTTAAATCTGAAAAATGAGCTGAAATTGCTGTTGTATGTCAAATACAGCAATAGCAGAGCTAAGAGCACTGTTAGGCAAGTTCCGCTCTTTAAATGAGCAACTCCTGCGTTTGAAGCAATGTAATTTAGTACTGCTAAAATGGAAACATGGAAAAAGACACTTGTAGTGATCAATGGAGCAGGCAGTAACTGCCCTAATGAAGTGTTCAGGGTGATTCTGAGCTGTAGCAATTCTAGTCAATACCTAGCGTAAACTTTGGGAAATTTAGTAACATTGTGTTTTATTGTTTATTAGCTGTACTACTGAGGCAGCTCTGTAACACTTTTGCACGTGCATTTGTGTCCCAGCGTTGTACTCATGTCCACAGCTGGAGTTGGTTGGTTAGTTAGTAACTCTTTCCTCAGTGGCCAGCATTCCTGAAGTTTCTGCAGGCAATGCCTGCTGTGAGCATTCCCAGCAGCCATGGTGCAAGGTTCTCTGTGGCACTGGCTAGAATTGCCGTCAGCTCGGTTCTGTGGAGCACTCGGCCTTGTGGAAGGTGAATCTTGGGCTGCAGGATTCTCCAGGGCTGCAGGCAGCTGCACTCACAAGCTGGGCATCTTTCTGAGGGAGTTTGAGGCAAGAAAATATGTTTTGCTGGAAAATTCATCTTCTAAAATGAGTAGAAGATGGTGTGCCTCCTGCGAGGCATGGGCAGTGCCTGTGTGGGTGAATGGGATTTCCAGCCAAAGTGGTGAGATTTCCTGCATTTTTGTCAACTCTGTTTCCCTTGAAGATGCTCTTAGCAGGCTGCTGAGCTAATGTGAACAGAAGCCTTTGAGTTAAAAAGGAATTTGGAATAGAAAACATGTATTCATGTAACTGAAAAGTATTAACTGAAAATAGGGTCTCAAAGCTGTGAGGTCACTGCAATAAGAGACATGATTATTAACAATTCTTTTATTATTATTAACAATTCTTTTAATAGGGTGTGTAGGGGAACATTTGTTTACTTTATTAATAATTAAAACAGCATCAAACTTCCCCAGCCAAGATGGAATCATGCGCTGTGTGAGTCACAGAAATTCCTGTGCATTTTCCCAAGAATGCAGTTTGAACTGAATGCCAAAATAGAGCATCAAAATTAGTGTTTTTTCAAACATTTGCATCATGTTTTGTCAATTGTTGGTGCTTCACATCATCGTTGCATGAATGGGATGGATGCATTGCATGTGGACTCTTCTGGTGGAAAGGTTCAGGTTCAGTTCCGTTTCCTCGGTGGAAGCCGGAGGTTCCAGGGCAGATGAGAAGGACTTGTACAAGCTCCAGCTGATCTCGGAGGGCGTGTGGGTCTGGAGGGGAGCAGAGCCTGGCAGTCCCTGCCCATCTGCTCCCTGTCAGAGCACGCAGCCGTGCAGCTGGCCCCGTGCCCCGGCCAGCCAGCTCCGGGCGCTCCCGCCTGGTCTCCACGACAACTCCGGGAGCCGCCAAACCGCTGCTCCCAGCCAGATGCACATGGGCTCTAATTAGATGGCATTTTCCCCCTCATAAAGGAGTTGGGAATTTTGCATGGTTTCCATGTCAGAAATGTGTTGCGATAGGATGGGACTTGGGAGGAGCCATGTGGCCAAACCCGACATGATTCCACTTGCTGCAGAGCTTTAAGTGTGAGCTGTGGGTTTGCAGGAATGCACGACAATTCCCCTCGGCTGCTGCTTCATGGATGGAGGAAAACGTGTGGGGAAAGTGGAGAAAGGAAAAGTCTACTTCCTTTTTTGTCCTCACACTGGATGCAACTTTCTGTTTGTGCACGTACTAGGGTGGAACTGGGGGACTGAGGCACTAAGTTCTTGGAAGACCCAGCATTCCCAGGCTCTCAGAGGCGAGGTTTCTTTTTTTATTCTTGTTTCTACTTTTTAAAGGGTTTAAATAAGAACTGCGAGGTGTGAGATGTTGTACAGGATATCCTGGGGAAATGAAATCAAACCTAGCCTATAAAAATTATACTTTCTTATTTATCTGGATCCTCAGCCTATTGTGAGATGGGTCTTTTAGTGATTGAAGAGCTCTGATGAAACAGCTCTGAAGAGCAGCAGTTTTGATGATTATACTAATGTGGTGTTTTCTGTGTCTTGCCTTCTCATGAGGTAAAATCTGTGCCTCTTTCTGACAGTGAGTGAGAAAATGGTAAAAGGAGAGTGAAAAGTTCTCATTTATTTTAAAAGGGAAATGCTTTCCTTTGCTTTCCTCCATCTCTGAGGAAAGGCATCTCGGGCAGTTGTGTCCTGGTGGCTCAGCTCTCTCCCTGGAGTGCCTTGGCAGACATAGAACAGACTGATGCTCTGGGATGAGCTGTACAAATGCAAGTGGCCTTGGAGTGGCAGGTTCCAGCTGTCCCCAGAAGTGGATGCTGTGGCATCTCTAAGAGTGTAGTGACCAAAGTTACTGAGTTATAGGCTCACCTATATGATACATAACAGTGAGCACACACGTGTGTGTGCATTTATGTGTTCATCATTGACCACTTAAGTTTCCCCAGACACCTGTACGTGACTCGGGCAGGAGGGAATGGAACCTTTTCCCAGTGTTCCTAATCCAGTGCCCCTGGTAACCTCTCTCGGGGGACAGGATCTGCTCTAAGGTGAGTCTTTTCTGGCTGTGTTTTTCCATGGCAATAGTTGAGGCTTCCTCACCAAGTTAATCAAGTGGCATAACACGAGGCTAGAGCCACCCTCAGTGAGTTCTGCTGTAACATTTCCTTTGCCAGTTACTCTGTGAAGAAGGGGGTGCTGCAGGCCCTGTTCTTATATTGTGTACGTCAGTGGATCTGCCAGAGACTGGATGTGTCTAACTCAGTGCAAAATTAAAGTTTCATTCCATTATATCCATTTTATTTATAGAGACGGGGGTTTGTTACTTAGCTAAGAGAGTGGGATTTTATGACCTCTCTTCATGACTAAGGCTTCTCTCACATTGCTATAGTGAAGTTAAAAACAGTTTGTTCTCCTTCTGCATCTATATCAGCATCTAAATCTTACAGTAAAATATCTTGCTCTTCAAAATAGCTGTTTATTGAATGTGGTTTGGGGGATTTTGAGACAAAGGAGTCGTTTACATCATGCATAAAAACATATTTTCAACATACATACTTTATCTGGAAGCTTCATTGATTTGGATGAGTTTGGGCTTTTTACATGTATCTAAAATCAAAAGGAAGCAATATATTAACATTTGTGATCTTAAGGCATGCTGGTCATTCATAAATCTTGGCCAATGATTTGTTACTTCTGCAGAGATTTTTTTTCCTATTTTAACAAAATACTTTGTATTCTACTGAGTTTTAATAAATGAAATAAAAATAGCTCATGGTTTATCTGATTGGCAATACTTTGTGTAGATTGTTTTTCCAAGCACACTTTTATATTTTGTTATAGTATAAAATAACTAATATAAAGAATTGCACTGCAATTTTTCTCGTCTTCTGTATTGTCACTAATATTCCACAATAGTTAAAATAGAAAAAGGCCTTTTCATTGCAGGGACCCTGAATTGGCAGCTGCTTTGCATGCCGAACGTCCTGGCTTCAATGGGAGCATTGCTCATGGAATGATTGCAGAACCAGGCCCTGAAATTACCTTGCCAGCTAATGATAAAATCGCATGCGGGCCACAGGGGTTTTTGTGGAATAAATATAAGAGTGGAACAATATCCAGTACACATTATACCAGTAATTTAAAGCATATTCAGGACAAAGAGAGAGTTCCCAGTGCAGGCAGCATCATAGAGATTTGCTGTATCTGATAAAGATTAGGTTTCTCAGCTCATAATACCATACTATTACTTTCCTTTTGTTAGTCTTTCAACACCTACACTCCTGCATTGACACAATATCAAGTAGGAAGAGGAAGAATAGCCTTGTATTTAAGGGACTGAGCAGGGATTAAAGAAATTTCGGTTCTTTTCCCTGGCTCTGCCAGAGACTTTTGTGACCGTGTACAAGTTACTTATTATTTTCATGCCTCTATTCTTGATCTGTGAAATGGTGATTTTTTTTTCTTTCTTTTTCCTCCCAGCCCTAAATGCTTTCTTGCTGGCTTCTTTGCACTTCATGTGCCAGGCTTGTTGCTTGAGTTCCAGCTACGAAGCTGTAGCAGTTGCTTAGGGATAGGAAGTGTCTGGCTGCTGTAGGTGATGAAATCAGGGCAGGCAATGGCTGGAATTAGCCATGTAAACACTTGGAAAGCTGGCTGGCTCTGTTACAGTGAAGTACTTCCATTAGTTGTGAGTATGAGTGTGTGTCATTTTACTTGGTCTAACAGGAAAATGCCAGGTATCCTGATGAACTAACAGGGTTTGAAAGGAGAAGCAAAACCATTGCTCTGTCATGGAAGTTTTTCCTGGTTACACATTTTTTGACAGTTTCATCTTTTATTTGGAGTTGGTTTTGTGCTCTCGTGCTGTGTCTCTACCAGAGGCTGTATACTGTAGTGAGGAACAGGAAAAAATATCTGAAATTGGGCTGGTGATGGAGCTGGGCTCATACGTGAGACAATGAGTGTTTCGGCAGTGCAGTCTGCATTGGTAGTACATGGCTGTAAAATGCTTTTCAAGATTGCACTTGGCAATAATCATTTATCAGAACTGGTAGTCTCTTTTTGAACAGAGCCTGAATGTAGTTTTCTTTAGAAGACATGTGGTCAAATCTCTGAACACGTGATTTCTTTGTTCCTGAGTTGCATCTTGAGATGCTAATAAAGCTCCGGTATCGTTCGCTTAATGGGGAGAGTTTGATCTCTGCTTTCTGGATTCCATTATGACTGAGGTGGATGCAAAGAGCTCTCTTGTGCTGAACGTATGGACTGGTTATGGGAGGTTATTTGTCAGTGCAATTGCAGGCTGAACGAGCCGATGTCCTATCAGGTATCTGTCACCAGTTTCAGGTTTTCTTTATGGAGTCCCGCTGGCTGGCTGATGTTCCTTCTTCAGCTGTGATGAGCTAATCTTTCCCTGACATTGCAATCACAGTTCTGGAAAGATCTGCAGAGCAGTGCCTTGCCTTTGGTAGCTTCTGTACCTGACATAGACACATATATATCCAGATCATTCTCCTGTCTCGCTGTCATTATAATTCTGGATGGAATTAAGGATGATGAGTCCTAGAATATCCCTACTGGCTTTACTTTGTCATTTGCAGCATAACCAGTGTCAGCAGAGGATGTGGTTATTTGCAACGTCAGGTGGTAATAAACAGGTGCTGCATGGCTGGCTTGCATGCCTTTGGTTTGCTGTGTATTGGGGGTGCTACAGTGACACTGGACTGCAGCTTGTCCACTGTCATGTGGGCACCTTGTTGTGTGCCTTTAAACCCCGCCATGTTTCACTGCTGGTGCTGTGCAGAGCAGCTCTCAGGTTGGTGTTGGTTAGCGAGGCTGTGCCGCAGCACCCACGCGCTCCCAAGGCATGCACGGCGCAGCACAGAACTCATTACCTGCACCACGTGCTGGCCATGCTCATGCACACGCATCACTCCTGCCTTCCGTGGCACAACTTTGAGAGTTGTCTAAACAAAGTCGTCAGCTTTGGTTTCTTGGGGTTGGTGATCTTTTCATTGGGTTTTTTTCCTACTCTTAGAATCAAGTTTTGTGAAGTCTTTGCTTGTGTGAGGGATTCTCGCTGTTGACCTAATTTGACCCCTGCCTTTGACCCGTCTTTATTACCTTGCTGTTCTCTCCAGCACCCACGTGTTGCCTTCAAAGCACTGTTATCCAGGTGCACACTCCTGCACAAGTGGGAGTAGTTGGATTTCCATGACTTGTCTGAGCTTCTGTGTCTTTCCGGAAGCATCCTTTATGTTTGCCTCTGTCCCTTCTTCCGCGTCCTTCTCTCATCTGAGCTGTCTTCTGTCCCACATATTTTAGTTCTTTATATTCACTCTGAAAGTTCTGCCATAACCAGTGAGCTGAGGAAAAGTGATTTCCTTAAAATATGAGAGATCATGGTGAAATTTTTTACAGTGTAACTAAACAAAATTGGGCTTTATCTTCTAATTTGCATTATGGCTTCTTAAAATAAAACAGCAGGTTTCCTGAAACTCTGAAACAGTCTGAAATAAGTCCTAAACTCCTTTCATTTTCCAGTTGCTGCCTTAAGTAGTTTTAAACATTATTTTAGAATGTAACAGAATTCCAATTTAAAAATAGGTCTGGAAGCAGATAAGATGTGGGCTGAAACTTTACAGCTTTTTAAGGGGTCATGAGATGCAGCACTGTCCTGATAAACTTCATTATGCCAGATGAATATAAAATAGTCATATAAAGGGAGATTTGCAAAGACAGAAAGGCACCTATTTTTTCAGTGCATCTGGGAATCTTAATCTTTATTTTAAAATTTCATCTCTTGAGAGAAGATTGCAGATTAAATGTGTACATTTTTGTAATAAAAATAATTCTAAAGTGATCCAATCTTGAAATAGATGTGAATTATCTGTAACATTACAAATCAAGTTAGATTCCTTATTGAGTCATATTATGCACACAGAGCCTTTGCAGTGCAATATTTTAGCCTCTGTTAGGCATTTACAGTTGGAGAGGGGATTAATGGATATTTAAGGTGTTGATGAATCAAGGCCTAATTTTTAATTGTTGGAACCAGCAAGTTTAGGAGTTGATGAGTTTTTCAGGACAAGTTATTTTAATTGTTTCACATACAAACAAGACCATTCATTTCAGAACATATCTGCGGTTCTGCGTGTGTCCCCTCGTGTATAATGTCATTTGTCAGTAAAAGCAGAGCTGATTAGCTTTATAATTTACAGTTAACCAGATCTGTCAGGAAAATGGGCTTATTGTCCAGCTTGTCTTTTTGTCCTGAAGCTGTAGCTGGGGGTGGAACGGTGTGTGCACCTCGGGGAGGTCAGCGAGGGTGGAAGGCACTAATGCATTCTGAGCTGCAAAGCTCACGCTTGACCTCGATGATTAAAGTTTTTCCTGTCATCCAGCAGCAGTTGAGTCTGAATTGTCTCTTAAGAAGTCAAAAGGTCTAATCAACCTAATGAACAAACTCAATCATTAGCACTTTGGGAAGGAAGTGTGCTACCAGTGCTGGTGCCCCAGCTGCAGGGTGTGTGTTGATGGGGGCGCAGGAGGAGCCGCTGGAGGTACAGCGGGGCACAGCCCCCTCCCCTTCACAGGGCTGAGCTCATCCCACAGTGTCCACGCTCTGCTCTGGCCATGGGGGAAATTTCAGATTCTTCTAGGTGATAGGAAGGGCTGCTTGTTTCCTTTGAAGGGTTTTTTAAGTGAGGATTAAACAAAAGCTAAACCTTCCTTGGGTGAATGTCTGTGCTAGTGAGCTAATCTGCATTTTTCTTTACCCATTCGTCCCAGCTCTTTTCACTCAGATTTCTCTGACATGGATAAAATATTTTTCAGGGATTCCTTGTTACGTTCCAGTATCTGAAGTTAATGGGAAAGCCTTTCTCATACTAGTCAAGTAGATGACAGCTGTTACTCATTTAAATGCAGTAAAACCTTTCAGACAGCGCACACCTTGGCTTTGGAGCCAGAACCTTTGTCATGTGTGTCCTGGAGACTGGCACCAGTATCATGTATACGCACACACACCAGCCGGATCTGTTTTTCCAAACATTTTCTCTTTGTTTTTTTTATAATGGAGTGTCTTATAATTCTTTATTCTGATGAGGGCAAAGCCACAGTGAAGAGGAAAAAAGTGGTTTTTTCACACTCATGCTTCTTGCCTGGAAAACATGTAGTGATTTTGGTTTTCTCCATAAATAGACTAAATCAAAACCAGGTTATTATTTTTAAAAAAAATTACCCTGAAACTGTAATTATCATGTAAGAAACCTACGTTTTTTTCCAAATACATGGAAATTCACTGGCTCAAGCAAGGGGTGACAGAAACTCTCATAAGAAAGTGACTTCTTCCTTCTGTGAAGGAGACGCACCCTGTGCTTAGACAGACGTGCAATTGATCCTTGTCCTCAGTCATTTTAATGGCCCTGTGGGAAATGAGATTGCTAATTTAAAGCTTTCAGAAACAGAATTATATCATCCTTTTAAAGGGGGTGCTTTAAGATTTTTTGCTATCTAATGTTAATTTTGAATACTCAACAGATGAAGAGTCCAAATATATTTGAGTATGAGCATCTATAATAATTGTACATCAGTATAATTTAGTCCTTCTTCGTTACTTGTTTTTAATTCAGTAAATATATTTGCTTGCTATGTTGTGTATTTGTAGAAGTGTGGAGGAAATTGGTGCCCTTATGGCGGATACATAGCAGTCTTCAGCATTACTATAACTCATTAAAATCAGATAAAAGTAGAGCTGCAAAACAATTTCTGTATTTTGCCAACAAGATTGTGAAAAAGGGAAATTCTACTCCTTCGATATGGGTTTTTCAGAACAGTGGACAGCACAGAGTGGACATTCCTGACGTGTTTATGCTGGGTCTGCTGAGGCAGATAAGCAGAGAATACATCAACAGAATTCATTATGACTGTGTCATATTTTGGGGACAGTAAGTAAAATTAGCTTTTTGAATGATGAAAGTTCTTCAGCTTTAACAAAATGTGTGTAAAGCCACTCTGGTTTATTTTGATAATCTGCCATTTTCCAGCCTGCTTTTCCATCCTGTGGCTGGAACCTACAAATAAAGTACAGTTTACTCAGTGCTAGGTAAGGCCTGTGTTACTTACCTGTTTACTTTGGAAGGGAAGAAGGTCAGATGGAGGCAGTGGATTCAAATGGACTCAGTCAAGGCTGTTTGAGTGTTTAATGCTCTGAACTCTCCAGGGTGAACCCATCACTTTCTGCGAAGAAGCATTCGTGTCCCACCGTTCGTCTGTGATGAGGCAGTTCCTGCAGAACGCCATCCAGCTGCAGCTCTTCAAGCAGGTACTGCCTCCAGTGCTCCATGGGGAAGCAGAGTCTGTAGCAATTCAGGTGGGGTTTGGAGAACTGTTTCTATATCCCTTGATCCTGTAGTGCAGCACCTCGATTCCTGCTTGCTGGCTTCTCTCAGATTCAGGTGCTGAGGCTTTCTCTATATTGAGAGGTGGATGGGTTTTCTCTATATTGAGAGGTGGATGGTCTCTGAGCCCAGGGATTTTTCTTATCTGAGCATACCTAGACCCAAGATATCTGCTATAAACTTTGTCCAGAAAGCATATTCCTGTTGAACATAGAATTGCTGCTTTAGGGAAGCTGAAAACATGTACGTGTAGCCAAGCATGAATGCTCTTTTTTAGCAAAGCCACACACCTTTGGGCAGTGGTCAACATTGTGCCAGTTTGGGTGGTATTTTCATTCTATTCTGAGTCCCTACCCAATGCAAACACTGAGGTTATTCCAGCTAATGAAGGATAAAGTCTTTCTGGAAAGATGAAGGATGGGATGGTTGATGTGTTTCTGTCTTTTAACGCTGATGCAGTTCATTGATGGGCGTCTGGATCTGCTGAACTCTGGGGAGGGCTTCAGTGACGTGTTTGAAGAGGAGATAAATATGGGAGAATATGCAGGTAAGAAATATTTTAAGGTAATTTCAGACACTTTCGTTGGATTACCATTTGTGGGTTATCATGATGTAATTGGTCATTGCTGCTAGGTAAATGACTGAGGCTTAGTGGTCCTGGCAGCCTGAAATGTCTTAAATTTTTGTTCTTTCCTCTGTCAAGAACTTTGAATAATGTATTGTAGTCTGAGTAATGCCTGTTCAGTCTTACAAAACTTCAGCTTTACCACTTTAATAAAGGATGACTAAAAGAGTTCTTGCATTGGACGAAGAATCTCGGCTTTACCCAGAAACACCTCAGATTTCTTTCAGTGAGCTTAAAGACATCTGTGTTCTCAAATGTCTGAGGCAACACAGAGAAATGAGGAAAGTGTAAATCTCTCATCACTGTTATGTTTTCTCCTAAAAGAAAAGGCTGGCTGTCCTGTTCTGTCCATGCTCCAGAACCACTAAATGCCAGCATTTCATGTCTTGAGCTTGTTTTCTGTTCAGCAGAGGGTTACATTTTGTTTGTTTTGCGTTTGATTCTCTGTAGGTAGCGACAAACTGTACCACCAGTGGCTGTCCACAGTGAGGGTAAGCACACGAGATCCTGCCAGACACCGTGGAGCTGGGGTTGGCCCGTTGAAGATTTTCATGTAGTGACAGAGACAGTAAATCTTAAAGCTGTTTACATCTGATTGCATATAATCAAATTTGATCTCTGGAAATGTAATTTTGCACTGAAAATAGGAAATACAACATTATCCAGGGTTTAATTCCTTGGATTTTGCCCTTCTCCTGTGTTTCTCAGTAAGGTGCTGTACAGCAATAGTCCATGGGGTGTGGCAGGGGTTTAAAACACCAGCCAGATGAACAGATTATTGCAGCTGATGTATCATCACTCATCGTGGCTCCTCACTTTGATTATATTCATGACATGAAATTCAGCTTTTCTAGAATTAATGTTTGTGACTGGAGTTAGATTTCATTTTCCCTCAATTTATCCCTTTATCAACTACTTGTATCTTAAAAAGGCAGCAGGTGTGTGATAAACAGGACTGTGGGATGAGGGAAAGCAAAAGAGCAAAGTAAAAGCAGATCTCCCCTCCTCACATTGAACATACAGGCTGTACTGAGACGGAGTCTGCCTCACACATTGAGTGTTGCTCAGGTTACTTGTGTCTTAAACTTGTTTAGGATTGTAGTGGCATGTGCAGGACACCCCTGAGAGTGAGTGGAAGCACAGAACTTGGTTTGTAAGACGTGTAAGACAAGGGCTCTTGGCAGACACACATATTTTTCCTTGGACAAGTGCTGTATTAAACAGAATTGGGCAAAACCAGAGCAACATTCAGTCTGGTTTTCCTTGAGTCTTTTTCTTTAAATTTGACCTTTTCATACTCAGCTCTGCTAATAAGCATAGTTAATGCTCTGTTATTTTAAGTTAAGAATGGTGGATTTTAGATTGTTGTTTGCTTTAAAGAGCTTTGATAACATTTCTTCCCTTGTTACTATAATTACAGAAAGGAAGTGGAGCCATTTTAAACACAGTAAAGACCAAGGCTAACCCTGCCATGAAGACTGTCTATAAGTTTGTAAGTATTGAGTACTGGCTTACTACTGAGACAAGAGTCTAATTACAACTCTGTTTTAACCTTTCAAATGAGACTCAAGACTTACATCCATTTTTATTGGACTCACAAAATTACTCAAAATATACATTCATTCAAATTTCAAATTTAAATGAAAAAGTAATTTTGAAATTTAAACTCAATTGAAATGCAAAGGACAATGGGAACTTGTGATTTCTTTTGAAAGTACAGATGATAAATTCCATTTATTACACAGAACTCTTTCTGGGAAATAGTGCCTGTGTGCTCTGCTAGGCAGCTCTACCATCTCATCATTGCTCTGTTGGAAATCATTGTTACCTCAGCTTTCCCTGCTTGCAGCTTCATCGAAAGAAGGGAATCCTCTCATTTTCCAAATTGTTTCCATCTTTTCTAAATGTCAATTAATATTCCCTAGAGATTTCTTATACCTGCTTATTTAGAGCCTAACTTACTGAGTTATTCTTTAAATGGAAGTGTTTTCAGTGCTGTTAACAAACAGCTGGTGTGTTGCTGTGCTATCGTGTGTGGCTGCCAGCTCCACTCTGCCAGATCAAACAGCACAGAAACAAGTGAGGATTTCTTATATGCTCAAGTCTGGGAAATAATGCTACAAAAAGCATTGAGATAACCATTCAAACTTGGGTTTTTTGCTGCCTTCCTCCAGCCTGAGAGAGAGGAGTAGGATGAGATTGGCTCTACTAAATGGAACTGGCATCCAGAGCACTGCGAGAAGAGTTTGCAGGCTCACTGCCAGTGTGGAAGCATAGAAGTTTATAGCAAAGATAAATACTTACAGGGGAACACTGAGGCTTTGGAATGCAAAAGGATGAAAGATGTCTATGGCTTCAAAACAGGGAAAACAACATTTTTGCAACAAAGGTTGGGTGGTGGTTTTTGTTTATTCGGGGTCTTTTTAGCTTTCTGTTTGTTTTAATGTGTTTTCAGTATCTTGTTACATATTTTTATTGCCATTTTTATTAACTGAAAACAAACTTAGTCGCTGCTGGAAATAGAAAGGAGTTTTAACTTAAATTAATTTTTCATGCAGGCAAAAGATCATGCAAAAATGGGAATAAAAGAAGTGAAAAACCGCTTGAAGCAAAAGGTACTTGAAATTCTTATTCAAAATGTATAAGCACCATGTCTGAAATCCTTAGCCACTGAAAGCATGATGTGATCAATAGGAAGCTGTTTGATACAGTGTTGTTAGCACACTTCAAAATGCATTACCAGCTGTCCTGGATTTTTCACACTTATAAATATTCACAGACAAAAAAAAAATTGTCTTCAAATACATTAAAGCTCTGACTTAAACCCACAAAAGCCAGAAAATTGAGTGTTCTGTTTGGAGTGGTCCTGCTCCTGTCTTTTGTGCTAGGGCACTGTGGAAGGAGACTGCATGTGGACTGGGAGCTCTTCCCTACAGTTCTGGCAGTGAACTTTTGCAACTGGCAAATTGTTGTTATTTTTACAGTAATCAGTCAGGAAAAATAACATCATGTCTGTCTGCCATTGGGAAGGGTATTTCTGCATTTCTTAAATGTCTGCTGCAAAGTTCAGACAGGAAGGAATTTATTAGAGTTGGTGTCCTTTGCCAGTTGGAATTATTGCAGAAAAAAATACTCAGACTGTTTGTTGTTTCCCAAATCAGTGTGTTTGGAAACAGCACAATTCCAAACTGCTCCGCTGTGTTTGAGGGATGTGTTATCCAATGCCAGTTGCTCTTTATAAACCACAGGCATAGTCACACTGACACCCACCTTATGAATAGATGGGTAACTCTGCCCTGGGTTATTGCAGA
This sequence comes from Eulacestoma nigropectus, assembly GCA_013397775.1. NCBI lineage: Eukaryota > Metazoa > Chordata > Aves > Passeriformes > Eulacestoma > Eulacestoma nigropectus. The sequence goes on from VZTE01004704.1 coordinate 1,410,394, forward strand.
TACTCTCTTTATTCTGTGAATCGGAGCTCTCGGTCCTTGGGGGAAGCCAGACAGCTGACCTGCTGAGAGAACTGAAGTTCTTATTCAGAAATTTGTATTCAGTTTGTTGCATAGGAGTTTGGGTTTTGGGGTTTTTTAATCTCTGCTCTCTCTGTGAATTTCTCCTCTAAATTTCTAGACCATCCTCTTAAGTTAGGGCTACAAATGTGTTGGTGGGCAGACAGAAGTGCACCTGAGCCTGTCACCAGCCTGTTCCTCCAAAGAGGTTTCTGTGCAGCCGGGCTGCACACTGAGGAGTTACCTGTGTACATTCCAGCTGCTGTTCCCTCTCCAAACACTCCAGACATTGCTGCAGATTCTCAGGGACGATAAAGTTGCTTCAAATGTTTTTATGCCATTTTATTTTATTACACTACATTTTATGTGACCACTGTAGGTATAATTCAAAAAGAATAGAAACATGAAGCACTTTTCTTGTACATGGATTTCTTTATGTCATTCCATGTGTTTCAATTCTGGACATAACTATCCTAAATAATAAAATGTTTGGCCTTCTCGTGTGTGTTTCTAAAGCAGTTGGAGCTGTGCAACATGACCGGATTTTTTCCTGCATTTTAAATGCTAATAGAATTGTGTGCTCTTGTGTGACATTTGTATACAAGGCTGAGAAAAGCCTCAGTCACTGCTTTGTTTTATTATTATTATTGTTGTCCTCCTGGTCTGTCAAGCAGCAAGCTTCTATTTAAAAAATACACATAACATTTGCAACTTAATGGCCCAATTTTGTTTCACCTTCCTTATTATGTGGTGTTTCTGTAAGTGAGATGTTTAAACATGATTGTTCAACATAGGCTTTCACAAGAACTTGAAAGATTGCTGTGAGTAGTTGACACACACTGCTCTACCTCTCCTTCCTTTATTATTCTGTCGTTTTCTATCCTATCCTCTTCTTCACATGAATGCAGATAGGAAGGTAACTCTAAAATTAGGGATTGCTCCGTTAAAAGTGATAAAAATAGCAAACACTGTTTTGGTCACCCTCATTTTTAATCTAAATGTCTGTGCTGCTCCATTATGGGTCTGTTATGCACAGGTCTATTAATGCATCCTCCCCAGTTTTTATATAAGAGCATTGTATTTATCCTGTGTTTCCTCGCTAGCATGTGTGAGTGTTAACTGTCTGACATCCTAGTATCATTAAATACTTACTTTTTGCCAAATTTGGGATGCTAGTCTTTCATCTTCTAAGAGTAACCTAAGGTTATTTTTAAACTGAACTTACTATCCACTGCATTTTAATGTACTATTTTTCATTATTAATATAGAAAGTATGCAGGCCTCTAGTAAGGAAAAGTCAAATATAAACATCCCTTTTCCAGTTTTTGCTGCCAAATCTGAGCAGCTTCTGTACAAGATAGAATTTAAAAATGCAATAAAGCTGGAGGTCTGCTTCCTCCAACTCTGCATAGCAATGGTGACCTCTTAAATATAATCAAGAGCCCATTTTGCCCTTGGTCTGCTCCAGTCTTGGGTTTGAATTGCAAATGAGAAATACAGGATTGACCTGTTGAGAGGTCACTGTGGTGTGTGTAAGGTCCTTCTTTAATATGATAGTGGAGATTGAATGGGGCTCCATTTCCATCCCTTGTTCATTTGTGGTGCAGTATTTCAAAGCAACAGAAATAGTTTTCAGAGCATTCTTATGAGTGAGAGCAAATAATTGTTAATAGATACAGCCTGGTAGCTGTATTTTATATCTGATACAGTTCTTTTTTTCTTTTTTTTCCCTCTTTTTTCTTTTTCATTTCCCTTTTTTTATTTTCTGCAAAGGCTGCCTTTTTCCATCTCACAAATGGACTGTGGTGGTCAAGTCCCTCCGTTAGTGGCTCATTTGAAGCTTAACTGCATAGAATTAGGAAGAAGGAGGAATATGAATGGTACCGTCCTCAACTTTCAGTCAGGAGAATGGAACTTACTGAAAGCTCTGGCTAAGACAATTTATATAAATGGTTGGGCACTTGGCATTAATGTATTCAACATTATTTTAGTTCCTAGAGCCCTGTGTGGCTCTAGTTAATGCCTGGTATTCTAGAAACAACTCATTTACAGCTTTATAACATGACCTGTACAATGTCTGAGACGTTCAGAATGTGTTTTGCTCCTCTCTAGCCAGTGTTTGCAGTCCATTACAAAATTTAAGATCAGGTTTAGCTCAAATGTGTTTTCATTGAAGGTAGGAAACAAACTTTCATGAAGCAGATTTTGCTTTGATGAGTGAAGCTGTATTGATGATTTGTTTGCCTTTTGGGTATGATGAAAAAATAGAGAGGAATCAAATAATTCTCATATTTTATTAAGCAATTTTTAAAAAATAAGTTGTGGTTTCTTTGGAGTCTGTGCACCAAACACAGTGGAAGTAGGCTTTAGGAACGTGTTATCTTTTATTTGCAGTTATATCATCGGAAAAGTAGAGCCAATCTATAGCAATAAAAGCTCAAGGATTTGCAGTGATCGTTACACATCGAAGGGGATTTTGCTTAATGGCTTAATCTCTCTATCTTTTATCTCCTCCCATTCCCCTCATGTCCAAACTTTTGTGTCCTTTTTCCTTTTTTTTTTTAGGAATTTGCTTGGGAAGGTGCTTTGCTTTCCATTGCTTCCCAGCTGCGTGCTGCCTTGGTTGGAGCCACAGCTCCAGGTGGGGCTCTGCTGGGCCGGGAGCAGCCCCTGCTCAGCGCAGGTTGGTTGGGCCTGGGTGTGCTGGAGCTTCGGCAGCTCCAGGCACCTCCACCCCCACAGAAATATGTAAATAGGGTTTGTGTTTAGTGTCATTACAGGGAATGGTGCTGCCATAGGCTGTGAGTCCAAAACTGAGCGGATCCCTTGGAGGCTCAGTGCTGTCTGGAGCTGGAGCAGGAGTTTGACAGACACTCAAGTTTCTTGTCATTGCCTTGTTTTGGGGCTCTTTGTTACTAATTTGGAGGACTTTGTTGTACCTTTTCAAGACAAGGTGGCATTGTGCAGCTGGAGGGCGGGGGAAAGAAAAAGTTTTTCTCTCTAGTTTGACCTTAACAAGTTGTTAATTCCCCACGATCCTTATGCCCATATTGGGGAACCACTGCTCTACCAGCTGGATCTAAAGAGGGGTCTCAGCTTCTCTGTGGAGCAGACAAAGCCCCTTAGAAAGTCCATCCAGCTTTTTGTTTCATTTGACCTAAACACATTAGGTCAGTGTGTGTCCAAAGGAACCATTTCTAATTGGCCATCAGCTTACACGGCTCATTATTGTACCTGAGCGAGCTGGGGGCTCGTGGGGCCGTGTCAGAGGTCAGGGAATCAAAGCCCTGCTGGTGGCAGCAGCCACCCTCAGGTCAGCCTTGCAGAGCTCCAGTGTGTGCAGCCTTCTCTCCATATTTACCCAGCATTATTTCCTTGGCATTGTTGCAGAGATATAAGATTGTAAGGTTTGGGGCCCACTGCGTTACAGACAGTTTCTCAACTCACTTTCAAACTCTTTGCTCCTTCTCTGATTCCTGGTGTCTGCAGGCCTTTGTCTTTTTCAAAACCTTTGTTACACACCCTGTGCCTGCACTTGCCAAGTCCTCTAACCTGGGCTGGTGGGTCACTTCACTTCTGGAGAGGAGACCTAACATCAAAGCAAACAAAAAGTGTTCTGCCAGGCAGCACTTGGTGTTGTACCCACTCCTGGAGGCATATTCGGTGCACACAGACTCCAAGATGAAATGCAAAGCTAACTAAGCTGAGTTCCATCTCTCCTTGTCACTTCCACCAGTAATTGCTCTGCTATGGATAATTCTGTGCAGTACATAAATGGAATTAGTGTGTTCATTTAGGTTTACAATGAGCAGAATGCCCTGTCCCTGGGCTTCTGTTGAATTCATTTCTAAAACAGAGATTCTGAGCTATGTTTTTTTTCTCTCCATGCACTTCCTGGCTTTTGCGTGTTTAAGTCAGACATTTTACTGAATGTCCTGTTTGCACCACTGGTACTGGGAGGAGAGAGGGGTTACGTACAAGCTCTGATGGATGAAATGTTCTATTCTAACGATGTTTTCTTTTCTGTACTTTGGTGTTCTTTTCCCCTAACATCCAAATTGTTAGTCAGCATTATCCTCTAGTGTGTCCTTTGTGCACCTTCCCCTCACTCAGGAGTGTTCCTGGCCATGCTATTCACCTTTTCCTACCGCACAGGACATTGCTGAGAACGGGTGCTCGGCAGCGCCAGAGGAGCCCCTGCCAAGGACAGCACCATCGCCACTGGTTGAGAAGAAGGACCCGAAATTAAGAGAGGACAGGAGACCAATCACAGTACATTTTGGTCAGGTAGGTCTTAGTGTAAAGTTTTTCTCAATCATGGGACTCAGCCAAAATAGTTTAGAGAAAAGTCATGATAATGAATATGCCAAACACTTCATTATTTTTAATCACTGAACTATGCTATTTTAGTTTTGTTTCTGTTATATCTGTTTAAAGGGGGTTCCAAAACCTGCTTTTTCTGGGGTTTACTGATTCCTTTTGTTCATATGATGATTTTGAGGAAAATAAAACATAAGTGAATGGGAGGGTGAAGCATAATTATTGTAGCAATTCTATAAGCTATTTTGTGGCTGTTTTAGCATGCAAGGTGCTACAGCCCTCAGGACTGAGGGTGTAGAATTTAAAACATCCTTTGTTATCTAGCCAGATCATTAGTGTCAATATGGAACATCCAACTATTAAAGCATTTGAACATTCTCTGAAAATTAAATGCAATGAACTAAGATGGAAAAATCAATTAATGGCTTGTTAGTGTACTCTGTATTCAGTACTGACAGCTGAGCTGTTTGCATTAGTTATTCGTGTAATGTTTCTTTTGATATATCTGCAAAACAGAGAGTTTATGGGGTGGTTTGAAGAGCTAACTATTTAGAAAATGTTGTAGTTTCTGTGATTTTCGTGGAAAAACACCCAGTATTTATTATTAGTTTGCCAGTGTTCCCCTATTAAGTGTAGCCTGACTCAAAAAATAACACGATTTGTGTTCACAGTTCTCTTTTCTTTTCCTGTATCTATTCTTTACACTGTTCTGACCAGAAGACAGGAGGGAATATCTCATTTCTTCTAAGGAAGCAAAGTGTAATTTTAAAGCAACTATAAAACATTATAAAATGTGAAGCAAACCAGTTTTAGAGAAATGTCTATGAATAGAAACCAGTTGGTGTGGCTGCACTGACTGTTCAGGTATTAGATGGGGCTACCCGAGGTCTGATCAGTGCTCAGAGCAGTGTTGTCTGCATCATTTTAGAATTAGATTTATTTCTTTCAGTACTTTCACCACTGTGCTAAATGTAGGTTCTTGGAGACTTTTTAAAAATAATTCTCTTCCAATTAAGTATTTGCAGTAGAGATTTATTTTTCTGTTACTTTCTGTGCCAGTACAGTTGAGAGGAATTGGGGCTACTGGAGGAATGCAGCCATCTAGCTCCAGCAGGGACATGTTACATTTCGTTTGAAGCAGTCAGAAATCAGATAATATTACAATTTATTTTCAGTTTCTCCTTTAGATTTTTGTGAACGATGGATGGTTCAAACATTATGGTAGATTAATGAAATATATATATTTGAGTGGTAAGTGCAAATTTAAATTTATGAGGTTTTTTTAACAGTCACTTTCAAATTTTTTAATGATCACTTTCTCTGTGTCAAAAGAAACACACGTCAGATTTCCTGACCCCTGGCTGTGGGGAGAGGCTCGCTGGCTAAATGCTTATTGCTGTCATCACATTACAAATGTTGGTTTCCGAAAACTGATCTGACTTAGCAGTTGTAGGGGTCTCTTACTCACAGCCTTCGTCCTGGCACAGGTCTGCTTTTCCCGATAGCCCAATGCCAAAACAAAAATGAAATCATGCTTTCATGCAAAAGGAAAAGATGTTCAGGTTTATGAAATATAGATTAAGGCTTTGGGGAGGAAAAAAGCAGCAACATTTACCATATAAATGGGAGATGGCTTCTAACTCGTGATTAAAGGCAGAGATTTTAGTGTCACTTTTAACTCTGTCTAAAATACAGAAGGTGGGAACAATTAAAAAGGCACAAGAACTCTGAAATAAGGGCTGTTTGTGCATTCACAGCTCTTCTAAACTGAAGAGGATGAAAGAGGCTTTTTTCTCATTGTCAGGGGCTCTCTCGGAGTGCAGCATTGTGCGGCTGGCAGCGAGGTTTAAAATGCATGCGTGCGCTGGGGGTCAGGGCCCCGGCTCGGGGCGCGCGGCGATGCAGGGAGCCCGGCCGCAGCGCTGCAGCGAGCGCCACACAGCCGCCGCGCGGGCCTTTAATTGAGACGTGCTGTCAAAGTGACAAACACATTTGCATACAGTCTATTTATTTTCCTCGGAAAGGTCTGCAGTCTGCTGTTGGTTGAACATTCTTAATCAGCTCGCTGTAAGTGAGACGGCAGCGAGCTGTCCTGTGCTGGGTGCTTCTCTTCATTACATGACAGATTAGCTAAAGGGGGATGGGCTTGCGAGCCAGCAGCAACCTTTAATTTTAACTCATTATCTCTCACCCTAGAGTGAGGGAGTTGCTAGCTTTTCCAAACACAGTTGTGTATCTGCAGTTGTTAGGCTACAAAAATATCAGTAAAATATCTTGAAATTCCTGTGAAAGCACAGCCCCTCAGCTGATGGTTCACCAAAATTTGGCAGAAATTATCTGACGGGGAAAGATTCTGTATGTCCTGGCTCATCTTGGTGAGTGGTGATCACTCATCATCGGAGAGCCTTGTTTATTATGAAATTGTTTTAATGATGCTTTCTGTAATACGAAGACATTGTGGGAAAGCTCTCCTTGATGGTAAAAAGAAGGATTTTAGCCAGAGAGCCTGGGACAATGCGGTAAAGATCTAAACAAAGTGTTCTTGCTGAAGACACCACTGTGGGAGGGTAAGACCACTGCTTTTCCTGGGTGGGACTTTACCCAGGGTGTACCTTTGTTACTGATCCCTGCATCAACCAAATACAGGAACTATCACCACGGGCTCTGGGACAATGCAACTGTGCTCGACAAGTAGCAGGAGCAGTACGGGCGGCTCAGGGTTTAATGGCTCAGGTTTAATTTTCAAGCCAAGGCCAAGATTCAAAGGAGGGGTTTGTAATACTGAGTAGTGCTCTATGTTTGGGGGAAGAGTAAGGTTAATTATTATGGAAGATCCAGTGCTACAGAGAAGTCTCTTGTGATTCTGGGCTAATGGTTGGACTTGATGATCTTACCAGTCTTTTTCAACCTTAGTGATTCTATGGATGTCCCATTACTTGCTTTCTTCTGGTTTTTGTGTTAAAACCTGACCAAAATGTCCTTAAAGCATCGGAACACGTGCTGCATATTCAGCTGCCAGAGCTGTCCTCAGGATCCTTCCCAGCGTGCCAGGCAGGGCAGGCACTGGGAGCCCTGTAAGCCCTGACCAGGGCAGAGTGGGGCACTAATGCAGGTGATTTGGGACTCGGGGGTTTGGGCTCTTGTTTACATGCCCACACTTGTACTTTTTAGGTAGAACACACATGTCTGTGTTGTCCTTGAGCTGTTTGGAGAATAAACACTCCACAGTGTCATGGTGACTGTTTTGAACAGGTTCCTTGTCCAAGCAAGCAGCTGTGGGGCTACTTTGGCAGGACCCACAGAGTTCATACAGGATTGGTACCTGTGTCCAGTCTTCCCACCAGTCTGGGAGGGGTGATGTGAGTACACAAGGATGAGCCAAGGGCTTCAAAATCAAACCTACACTTAGGAACATTCTTCCTTAGGAGCTTTCCCACAATCAGTAGCACCACTGATTTAGTACAATTAAACCAGCAAATGATAAGCTGCCAGAAACATCGCTTGTTGGGAAAGGGAATCATTTCATTAGAAGCAAGTGATCCTGGCAGTTCTGTACAGCTCTCTAATTGTGTTTGTTATAATTAGAATGTCTTTTGTCAGCTTAGTTGGGTTTATGTTTTCTATGGCTTGTTTTTATTTACCAGCAAATAGGATATTTGATTCCATTTATGTACCAAAAGGTGTAAAGCTTAGGAAAATACACAAGACTCTTCCATGTATATCTTTAGTAGAGAGATTCAGTCATGTTCCGCTCTTGATGCAAACTGCAGAGAACCAGTGCTCTGGGGACTAACGTGAATAGCTATGAAACAAATGGAAAATGCACTAATGTATTGAAGCAGCTTGTCTGACTGTGGAAAGGTTTCTCTGGGTTCTCTCCCCGGCTCATTCTGACTGCTGTTAAACTTTTGCGGGCCACAGCATGGAAATTGCCGTCTTATTTGCTGTTTTGAGCCCTTTTGCTGTAAATGAACATGTTCATTTCTCCTATTCACAGTCTGCACTTGGACACACAGAACAAACAACTCTGCTTTGTAGGGCAGTGCTCTTCTTCCAGGAGATTAAGTGGCATTAAGAGGTCAGGGGGAAGATGGGGAGAACACCAGCCAGCTACATTCCAAGAATGCAGAACTGGATCGCTGAGGCCAGAAGCAGCAGAGGAGGGATTATCTCCAGGGTAAAAGGGATGAAGTAGGGAAGGGAGGAAGGCTCCTTTGCCAGACCCTGTGACTCCCTTCACACCCAGGTGCATCGGAACAATAGCAGATTCCCCTGGATCACAGCAGGCATTGTGTGGCACTGAGGTAGAAACCAAAGGGGAAAGGGGAAAACAAGTTCATTTGCTAATATTCGTGTAACTGTATGCTCTGGTTGCAGAGCCAGCTCCTCCTCTGTCCACTCTGAGCTGCTCAGACAATAGCAGGACCTTCATTAAGAAAATGAGCCTCCCTTCCCCTCTTCCCCACGGATGAGCAATGTGGGCTCCCATTGCCTTTCTCTAGAGCCACATGGGGTTTCCTCCCTCTCTTCATTTGATTCTTTATGGATTTAGCAAAAGTATAAGTTCTTTAAAATTATTTTGTCTTCAGAAAGCATATCTTCTACCCTCATTTGTTCTCACTCCTTTCTTTGCCTGTTCCTTTCAGGAAGGAATTCAATGTTGCTCAGTAAAAGTCACCTCGCAAGAAAGACAAATGTCTTGGCCCAGAAGCACTTGTCCGTCTAATGTCTGCTTGAGGCTGCTCAGATGTCTCATCAGGTTCTCAGGGGACAATGTTCTTAGTCAAAGGAGTAAAACCAATGTCAATGGACAAGACAGTGATGCATTGGATTGATATTCTGCTTTGTAGTGTGCAGGATTAGCAGAGCTGGCACTCCATGTAGTGGGAGTTAGGGAAGGCCTGCACTGGCCATGTGTGCTCATCTGGGACAAGTGTGAGCAGCACCTGCAGAGTGGGCCCAGGGTCTCTGCCCCTCCTGCACCTGCTCCCCAGGGCTTCCCAAGGAGCAGGCACAGCTGAGTTGTCTCCAGCCGCTGCAGCACTGGAGTCCCTGTGGGCCTGGTGCCATGCAGGAGTTCATGCTTTGCAGTGGGACAGTGGCCCCAGTCTGCATCCAGCAGATGTGTTCAGCCATGAAAAAGCACTTTGCAGACTATGGCTTTTAGTGTTTTCCAGCTGTCTCGGTGTTTCAGGCACTCCTCACACAGGGACGTTAGGAATCGCTGTCCCGCCCCAGGTACATCGTGTCAGGTGCTGCAGTGCCTGGATGTGTGAAGGGAGCGCTGGCGGAGCTGACCTCCCTGGGCTCGTGACAAGCAACAGCAGCTGTAACGTGTCTGCAGAGTCTCCTTGTTAGTCCTGTTCTGCTGAGGAACCCATAAATATCTCGTAGAGAGAATCTTGGTCCATCAGTGCTGGCATGTGGAAGGAGAGTTGTGCTTTATAAATAATACATACATAGAAAATAAATACATCAGTACATGCAAGGCTACCCAAATCACCTAGACTGACAACTTGAGGAGAGCTCGCAGTGTCTTACGGATGACTTGCTTCTCTATCAATGTAGATCAGCATCCACAAGCTTCTTATGTATTACTTATGAAGTTGATATGTGCAGTTAGGCCAGAACTGTCTGAATTGACCTCTGGGCCACTGGATTAAACCAAGAGATTAAAGGGAAAGAGTATGTGGAACATATGATTCTTCTAAGTGCTGACCCCACTGTGACTGTTTGTTTGGCCAGGCATTTTTTGGGTTTACCCTTCAGAGCTGAGCTGATGAATACCAAATAAAACAGTTGGGAGTGCCAGGCTGCAGACAGAGAGTCCATGTGCTTCCATGGGTGTGTGGGGGAAAGTGTCCCCCCAATTATGCAGCCTGGCTTGGTGAATGATGAAGCTGAGCGAAGCAGAGAATCGTTGCTGTTTATAGAAATCCTTAAATGAGAGACCATCTCTTTTTTCTTTTTCTTTTTCTTTTTCTTTTTCTTTTTCTTTTTCTTTTTCTTTTTCTTTTTCTTTTTCTTTTTCTTTTTCTTTTTCTTTTTCTTTTTCTTTTTCTTTTTCTTTTTCTTTTTCTTTTTCTTTTTCTTTTTCTTTTTCTTTTTCTTTTTCTTTTTTTTTCCTGTGCAAGTATTCCACTTGCTAGAGAGGAATAGCTGTTAAGAGATAATAAGGGATATGTCCGTTTTCCAACATTTTGAATCATGTGGGTTACATGAGCTCTTTGATTTGAATTCCAGCATCAGGACCACAGAAAGCCAATGCAAAGCTGACAAAATGACCAGTTAAAAAAGAAAACACACACAAACCAGTGTGGCTTTTTTCTTTAAATTTAATATTGCATTGCTGGATTTTCTAGTATTTTAAATGAAAAATATATGTAGTTAGTTCCATGTTGACAATGTCCTTGAGGATTTGACAGTGAGATTTTCCAGCAGTTGCTCTTCGTTAGAATCCTGGTGGTGTTTAATAAGGCAGCCAAACTGCTGGCACCTCGGGCTCGTGTTTGTTCTCCGAGGGCTCGGGGCTGCTGCAGTAAGCACATCGACCAGGGCTGATCATTACAAGGGCGTACGCCACCATGAATAAAAATGTCACACGTTCTCCCATCTCACAGCAGTACAAAATGTCAGTCCTGTCAAACAGACATTGCAGGTAGCACTGAGCAGTCAGTACAAATTGGGAAGCCGAATATTCCCCCAGCTTTCTGATATTCTTCATCTGAAGCAGAAGAAAAACAGTTGTTAACCTATTAGCTGTGATTTTAAACTCTGCTGAGGTAGAAGATGGATAGGCTTTAACACATGGGGATAAATATATTCCTGGGGTCTGGGATTTTTTGCAACATGTCTCTCCATCCATGTATGTTGAGGAATAGACAGAATGAAAACAAACCACAGCAAGATGAACCTCATTTTGGTAGAAGTCCTCTGGAAAAAAGATAATCTCAGTGAGATTCTCTTTCAACCCCTTCCCTGTTTTACCTCTGTGAAGAGTTGGACAAAAGCCCTCCTTGCTGGTTTGCTGTAATCCAGAAAGGGCCTGCTTCGATGAGTTAAAGGAGTTTTCCTTCATGGTTCTGTCATTATGCAGCAACATCACAGAGAGTTGGGGTTTTATTCTCCTTCTGGACAAGTGAAGGTTGTGCTGCTTCAGGGTAAGGCCCATTGTGCAGTGTAGAGTCCATAGGATGTGTTCCTTCCTGGCTTAGTATAGCACCAGGAACATCCCGCGTGTTCACTGAGCTACCCATCTAGGATTGAGGCATGGATATTGTCAGTGCAGGATTCTGCTGTTACTGCAGGGTCCAGAAGAAAATCGGGTGCAAAAAGTTAAGTGCAAAGTGGTGCCAAAATATCAAAGAAGTTACAAGAAATTATACAAAGTCACCAGTGGTTGCCCCAGGGGACAAGGAGAACAGGTGAAAGGGGCTGCAGTGTTCTGTGTCACAGCGAGTATCTCAAACAAATGGGCTCAAAGTCCATTCTTTGTGTAGAAATTTCTTTGGTTTTTCTGACACCACCTCAGAACGGAAATCTGGTGTGTGTGTTTATTGTAGTGAATCATGACAAAAGAATCCCTTGCCCAAACAGTGGTGAGTGTTGGAGCAAATTGCCAAGGAAGGCCCAGTGAGGAGCAGGGATGGCAAAGCTCTTCAGGACCAGAGCAGAGCAGGTGGAAAGGGGATCAGCAGAACCCTGGCCTGCTCCTGCCTTGTATAGTTACTGTTGGCAGCATGATCCTTCACTATCCAGGGCCTCACTACACGGGAACAAAATGGAAACAACACGTGTGAGGCTTCTTTGAACCCGAATGACTCTAAATTGAAGTAAATATTTTGTGTTCTATAGGCACCTGTTTGTGGGAAGAGGTACCAACTGCACATAGCTCAGTGTGCAGTGGCTTTCAGACTGTGGTCTGCAGCACCTGGGCTCTGTGCCAGGTGAATAAGAGGCTGTTGACAGGCATCTCCTTTAGAAAATGTCAGGAGTCCTCAAACTGCAAAGTGTCAGATCATGTCAGTTTAATGGTTCAGGGGTGGTTTACATTTTTTCAGGAGAACTGAGTGCACGTATAGATGGGAGGAGGTCAGGGTTGATGTTCAGCTGCTCAGCAGACAGAAAGTGAGCGTGGAGCACTAAGTGGTCACAGTCTCAGATTTTACTGATACTGCCTTCTGTGGGTTTTACTGCTGGTTTGCATAGGACAGGGACTTTCCTGTCACTGGAGCTGGGAAGTGATCAGAAGTCTTGACAGGTCTTTAACCACAGATACCATCATATTCCTCCTATCTACATCATGGAACAACACACGCTGCTTTGGGCATGGCCTGTCTAAGGCTCCTGAACACACATAGCAAAATATATCCATGTCATTCTCAAAATTCTTCCCTTTTTTTCCGTAATTGCAGACAAAAGAAATAAAATACCATTCAGTTCTACAGCCCAGGAGTTTATTGTTTAAGGCATGAGTTTTTAGAATAGCATCAGTTATGAGCATTAATAATCCACAGTGGTGTTCCCGTGGTTTTGGGATTTTGGCTTTAGGCGTTGCTGCATTTTTGCCAGACTTGTTCTACCTTCCTAATCTACAAATGTGGCTTGGAGAATGAGGCATCCCTTAAAACATGGAGATTATTTTTATCACAGGACCCAGCAGATTTCCGTTGAAGTATTTCAGAGTGTAAATTAAAAATATATGCTGTAAAGCATACACTGTTCCTGTCATCCCAGTTTGTGAGCTGTACATATGGGAGCATGTAAAAAGCAGAGTGTGCTGTGCAGGGATCTGGATGGATAATAAAACAGCTGCCTCGTAGATTCCATCTGCTTTCTCTGCTGTATCTTTTTAGGTACCAGACATTTTTCGGTGTTGTTATTTTCTCCCTTTTTTTTTTTTTTTTTTTTGAGTGTTCAGTTGAGGTCCAGCATGTTCTCCCAAAGTCAGCACTTCAGGTCCCTTGTAGCCTGGTGTGTGTGAGCCTGGCTTCATCCAGCACAAGGCATCTCTCTCCTGTGGCTGATTAGCTTTAAAGTATTTTCAAACCAGTCCTCAATTTCAGAAGGAAATAAGATACTCATGTAGAAAAGCTTTGCTTTGGAAATTATTGGAAACACCCTCACTGCTAATTGAGAAAGATAAACACTTCTTTCTCCACATACTGACAAACTCGTTTTCATCTGGCTGTGTTTCCTTTGAGCATTTCCTTCTGCTTGCCACACATGAACTAGCACCTCTAATTTACTCACAAGGCTCTGTTTTGAATACCACTTTAAAAAATCGCAGAAGACATCCACAATTAGTTTGAGATAATATTCTGCCCACAAGCTGTTGCCTTGCAGACCAAAAATTATCCTTTTGTAATGTTTTCTCTAGTATTAAACCCTAAATAGCTGTATTGTGAAAGTTCCTTGGGTTTATAATAGCTACTTTATGAGATGTGGGATCTATAATTTTTAAGTAGTATTTTGATAGTGTAAAAGTGAATGTAAGATTTTTCTTGCTCCAGCATCTCATAGCATAAAGTCACTAGTCTGATAATTAGCAGAGCAGTGCCAGATCCGCAGTCATAGAATTGGCTTTCTACAAATTTTCTGTCTTGTTGCTTCAGAAGTATTTAGAACAAGACAATTAAGCAAATATCCAGAGGAAAAAGGTATGCTAGTAAACAGCTATTGGTGAGAAAGTGCTAATTTAGGCATTTCTCCCCTTCACAGGAAAAGCCATAGTACATACATTTAGGACCATACCTAGAATAGCAATTTAGCAGCTTTTAGCACTGCAGCTATGTGCTGGTTAGTGCCCATTCATCCCTACAGCCCAGGTAATTAAGTTGATATTCCAATACAGCTTCACCTGCTGACCTTTTAGAAACAATGTGTTTTGCTGCATTAACAAATTAACTTCAAATCAGTGGCTCTCCCGGTAAACACAGAGTTTGAACATGCTTGCTTATCCCACTGTGGTGACAGACAGGAGCACCAACACCGGCAGTGCAGCTCTGGTGAAGTCCCTGTTCCCTGCGGGTGCCTCCCCGCTGCCCGGCGCCTGCTCCTGCCTGTGTTCACAGCCCCGCGTTAAGCCAGGCCTGTCCCTGCTCAGTGCAGAGAGCACTGCTGCTGGTGGGGAGTTCTGTCTTATCCTGCTCTGAGATCTGCTGGGGCTCAGCAGTGCAGTGTGTGGTGCAGCACATACGAACCTCCCAGCAAACTCCACTGCTGGGAGCGCTGCAGTGGGTAACTGAAATTGGAATCTGAGTGTTGGATTTGCCTGTGTTGTTACAAGCACTGAGGTCACAGTTCTGAGAATTAACACGATGCCTGGTTAGAAGTCCAAGAGACAAAAAAGTTTCTACACCTTTAATCTTTTCCCAAAGCAGCATTTGTGTGTCTTTATTGTGGAAACATGTAGAACTATTTTTTGATCAGAGATGAAAGCTTAATCATATGTGATATCTAAATCTCAGCTGGAAAAAATAATCTAGTGACAGGATAAGGAAATGAAAAAATTGTCTCCTGCAAAGGAGTAGTTTATTGTAATATAAATATATAGAGTATTTGTAGTATGTTCGTATTCACTTACACAGAACTAAAATTATACTTGCACAAGTAGTTTTGAGTTCTAGGCCATCATGATGCTTTAAGGTCTGACTTGTAATTGTTGGTCACTTTGAAGTGAAATCCAGGACAGGATCTGAACATAAGCTCACCTTTAAGTGCTTGAAAAGTTTTTTTCCATGCTCTTAAATGTCTGGTTTGAGGCTTTCTCCGTAAGTTTTCACTTGCACTAAAATCATTCGAGATTTTAGTGAAAGTGTTTTTGAGTATCCTGGTTTCCATTTGTATAAATGTAGTATATAACAGTTGGACCTCAAGGTCCAAGAGTCCACCTTGAACATCTTTGTTGTGTCAATAAATTTTGGCTGTCTGGTTGGAGTGCTGTCCCTGCTGCCTTTGGTGTGGCAGGAGCTGAGTTTGGCCCAGGCAGTCACCCGTACCTGTGCTGCCGGAGCATGTCGTGGGTCGTGAGGTTTGTCACTGGTTTGGAAAAACAAAATAAGAAAAATGGGGTTTTGTGAGGTGAGTATGAAGGTAAATCACGTGCTGTCACATGCTCATGCCACTTTTGCCAGGACATCAGAGGTGTTTCCATGCAGGTGATTTTAATTTAGTCTCCACTTTGCTGCAGCAGCACAGACTCCGCCCGCCACGGCCGCCGCCCCCAAAGATCCAGCGCTCCTCCAGGCCCGTGAGTAGCTGGGGATTGTTTCACTGCCACAGCTTAACACTGCCTGAGTTACGCTCTTTGTAGCACTACTAAACCCTGGTAGTTTGGATTGTCAAACTCTGCACAAAAGCCATGTGTGAATTATGCTCCTAAACTGCCTTCTCTCTGCTGCGGCACAGCCCTGGGACCCGCGGTTGTTCTGCTTTTCTCTGGCGAGCCCTGCAGCTCTCGGGCAGCTCTGCAGGTAACTGGGGCTGCTCTGGCCACGTCTGGTTTGACTTTTGCGGTGATTTCTGACACACGAAGCCCTGCTACACTGGCTGGCAGAAGTTTTTAGCCAGTGAGCTTTTGAAGACTTGCACTGAACTCAAATCTGAAAGGAAGCAGAAGTCTGAAGAGAAAATATTTATTCTCTGCAAGTTACGCTTTAAATTAATTTGGGATGCCTAATTTTTCTCCATGGGACAGATGTGTGAATAGACTTGAAGAAAGCAAGGTTGATCTTTGGCAGTAGAACATTGGTACCATGTTATGGGTGGCACACACTGGGCAATTCCATGGTGTAAAACAAAGGCACAGCAGGTTGGCCAGAGGAAGGGACTCTTCCATGGAAGAACTGCACAGAAATTATTGGCAGTGCAGTGCCTGTA
This sequence comes from Eulacestoma nigropectus, assembly GCA_013397775.1. Lineage (NCBI taxonomy): Eukaryota > Metazoa > Chordata > Aves > Passeriformes > Eulacestoma > Eulacestoma nigropectus. The sequence continues at coordinate 1,426,651 of VZTE01004704.1, forward strand.
CTGTGTTAGGTAGGGATACCTTATCTCAGCAGTTTTTCCCCCAGAACACTCACTGTAGGACAGTTTTTACCTATGGACTATGCAGGATGGCATTAAAACTGGACACCCTGCTGGGTCTGCACCAGATTTTTTTTTTTTTTTTAGAGTCACGGGCAAGAAGTATCAATTTAGGAGGGGTATTGGTTTTTGCCACAGCCTTGGAAGATATTTATGTGTATTCAGGACTTTAGCTTTATGAATACAGTTCCCCCCAAGAAATCTTACTTCTTGCTTCCTTGTCCATACACATACATGCATAAGAAAGAGAGAGATGCAAGTTTTCAAATCTAATCTTGCTAAAACTTGTTAAAATGTGTTTTGGATGAGCAGGTAACTGGTTAACAAGTGCAACTGGGTGTGTTTTAACTTTTGGTCTCTGGTGCATGTTGCTGTGTGACATTTTAGTGGCATGTGTTTCTTCTCCTCCCTCTTTTTAACTCTGGGTGTTTAGCTTAACAGAGTTCTTTTTATGGATTGTTCCCCTGAAGATTTCTGTTTTCTGTGTTTAAAAAGTAGCATTAACTATGATTATGTGTGTTCTCTTAAATGCAATGGGCATGGGAGACCATCCCAGATGTGTTTCACTAGAATCAGTCTTTCCATGTACTGTGGGGTTCTTGTAGTGCTTCCATGCCCTCGTGTTCCACATTTGGCAGGTATAAGGGGGCATGTTGTGATTCCTCTGTACCAGAGTTGCTGAACTGTATTGTTCAAATGGAGTCATTTATTATGTGGAAGTCTTGTTAAGACTGTTTAATCTCCCAGCTGCAGTGTATTAATAGTCCTCACTGTAACATGGTTGGTTCAACTGTCTTTGCTCCCAATGTGATTGATAAAAGGTTGGAAATGTAATAATGAAAGCTCCTGTTGCATTCCTCTGGCTGTGTCAGTAAGTGGAACAGAAAGGCTTCATTCATCAAGAGGAAATTCAAGATAAATGTAAATTATTATAATCAATCCCAAAAATATGCTGGTACCAAATATACATAAATTTGTTGTTGTTCAGAACTGTTATTTGGCTTTTAGTAGTTGCAACACATTTCTGTATGTGTAAATAATACTTTGTGCAGGCTGCGTTTTCCCCTCTCAGGCTTGGCAGCTCCTACAGAGGTGGGTATCAGCAAGTGATTTATCCTGGCCTTGTACACAAGCACTGAAGGAGGAGACCAGGTCCCTCTGCTCTTCCAGCCAGGGCCACATAATACCGGAATTCCTGAGAAGTAGTTGTGCTGCAAGGAGGAATCCATGGGCACTAGTGCTTGCAATATGAGTAATTGCTAATAATAAAGCCAAAAACACAGACCAAAGAAAGGTTAAGGAAGCAGAAGAGATGTTCTTTGCATTCTGCTGCTTTGGAAATGAGTGGTAGTGGTATTATGAAAGAGAGAGGGTTGTTGCTTCTAATTAATGGAGGTCTGTTTGGATTAATAGTGGCTGTTTGGAAACTTTATTCAATTAGAAAAAGTTAAAATATAATAATTATGCATAAAGTTGATGGGGATGGTAATAAGCACATTCAACCCTTCTGTCCTGGAAGTTTACCTTTTTTCTTTTGGCTGTATGCTCACGTAATTGTATTTCTTTGATACTTTTGCATTTGATAAGCACTTAACCTTGCCTCTGTGGCTATGTGAGACTCAAAATCCAGCAAGGAATTGACTTGATTCCTGTCTTTTCCCTGCAGTTCCCCGTGAACAATGCTCTAAATCCCGCTTAGCTTTGTCACCCCGCGCCGCACTGGGCTGGGGGCCCCTGGAGCCACCCCAAACTCTCATCTCTCTCCCTCCTCGGCAGCACACCCACCCGAAAGGTGAAAGTGTTCCCAGCACGCTGACAGGCCAGCTTTACACATCAGCTCCCAGCTCCCATTTAATTAAGCAGCTTGCTTTCTTCCTCTCTTTCCCTTTCTCCTTCGCGCTCTCCTCTCCCCCATTCCTCCTGCCTGTCGCCCCCCTCTCCCGCACGCCTCTCTGCGGTCTCTCCCTGTTTTATCAGCCCTAATGAAGCAGTATTCTTCATCGATCCTGCTGATTGCCAGCCCATTCCTTTTGTTTGTTGGCACCGAGCCATTCTGCTGCGCTCTGACAGCTCAGCTCCTCTAATTAGCTCTGTTGTTCTTTTCCCCATGTTTCACCACGTTGCAAGTTCAGTTGAAGTTGCCACAAACTTAATCCTTCCATTCCTGCCATAAATTCACATTCTTAAGCTGTCTTTATTGTAGAGAGGAGCAGCCTTGTGTGGGGACTGATCTCCAAGACCTTAACATCTGACCTTTTCATAAGCCCTTTTTCCTAAGAAATAGTGGCAATACAGCTCTGGATTTCTTCATCATATCTGCTGTGCACCATTTCCTTTGAAATGAAAATTCAATGCAATAATGTTGCTGCTATTTTCTGCATACTGGCGTGTAGGGCAGAAGCACTACACACAGTTTGGTGGCTTTCTCCTGGCAGGAAAATTTGAGGTTTATGTACCTGGGAAGAAAAATTTAAAAAACAAAACAAAACCAAAACAAACTTGGAAAGACCCCCTCCCCCAACAAATAATATTTTTTAAAACTTCCTTAGTCACCCCAGAACATTCAGGCTGTAGGCCGTGAACAGCTTCTTTCTCTTGTCCCTCTTAAGGGAACACAAGCTCTGAGAGGTCAGGAGCTGAGTTGTATTTCCAACTTTATTTGGGTGTTTGGGGATTTCTGTTGAGATTAGCATTGAGCTGAGCCAACAGATGCGGCTCTATTTCAGGTAGAGTTGTACTTTCTTAACAAAACAAGTGAAACTGGTGTGTACAGTCTGCCCCTGATGCTGCAAATTTCCACATTTGACTCACAGGGGTAAGTTCAGCACAGGATTCCTCACCAGTGTAGGCTGGCACATACACAGACTTTGAGCATATGTGCTTATTCCTTTCCTTGAAATAAGACTTGTTTGCTTGTGGAGATCCTGGTCAGAAATCAAGCTGAATTTCCATACATTAGAAGGTGGTGGATATGTATTTGAGATTGCATTGGCAGCAACATCATCTTCGACAGAAAAGCTTTGGATTTTATTACAGACAACAAAAGATTAATGTAATACCAGGAGTGATAATGATGATATGGATGGTGAGGGTTTGTGTTCAGCTGCTGGAAGAAAGCAAATTTTTGATGAAGAATGAGCTGGGTTTTTCATGTTAAAACATTTATCCTAAGTACGCATTTTCCAGCACTCCCTTACACAGAAGTCCTCACCTGAGAGGTTGAGTTCCTAGGAGCAAGTGGCCAGAAGGGTCGTGGTGTCAGAGCTGAGCCCCACTGCCCAGTGCAATGTCCAGAGCACATGGACATTGCCAGCTTTACTCTCTCCACTGACTGCACAGGGGGAAGCTCACACTTACGGAATCTTTTCTCCAAAATTCAGCCCATACCAAACAGGACATTGCAGAGAGTGACAAGGATATATATTTCATTTGCAAGTTGTGGGGCCGTGTGGCTTATGTTAATACTTTAGATTCATTGATGTATCCACATTCATGTGTAACATTGTTGTGGCACAAAAGACAAAGCAACGCTGGATGGAAGATCCGTGTAGGATACTGGTGGTTCTCCACATCTGTTATCTGGGTCTGCTGTTGGATCAGGGGAAGTGTTTGATGAGATGTCTCTGTGCATGCCACAGGTTCGCCCCCCAAGACCTCATGTGGTTAAGAGGCCCAAGAGCAACATTGGTGTGGAGGGCCGGAGGACCTCAGTGCCGAGCCCAGAACAGTAAGTACTGTGCTGCTCTGCCTCTCTCTGCTTGCATCAGCAAACAGTGTGTTCAGAACTGGGACTCACCAAAGGAGACATTAGAAAATACTACAGATCAAAGTTACCTAAGTTTAACTAAGAAAAAAATTGATTTTTTGCAAAAATTTTTGGAACATTGTAGAGGAAGTGTGACAAACACACTGGAGGGGCATCAGTGGGCATCAGTGCATGGACAGCTCTTTCCAGCCACGCCAGGGTGGGGGCATACTCTGGCTTTGGCCTGAACTGAACGATGACTTCTCCGTTGTACAGGAATATTTGTCCATTTTACGGTGGAATTTGGTTGCCCTCTTGTGGAGCAGATGCAGCTCCTGCAAAGGGCTGTGCTGGCCCTGCACAGAGGTTGTGGAGATTTTTAAACTAAAAGTATTTTCTTAGTATTTAATCTGATGAGTCATTGCATGTAGGTGGAGGATAATTGAATCAATTTAACATTTATGTGTGTTCTTATGGAGGATTCTGCATGTTTGGGTTCAAAAGCTGCTGACATCCCAATGTTGCTCACTGCTAACGTGTGTCTTCAATTCCTGCCGCTATCAGACCACAGATAAACATAAACACAAATAGTAAACATTGTACCAATGCTGGAAATATATTGTATTTTAATTATTTTCTTTTTAGTCTAGTTTATTGCTGCTAATTTTAGTGAGTCTTTACAGTTAAGCTGTTTTCACAAAATACAGAATTTTCATGATGTTTCCCACAAACTGTCTTTTTTCTGTCCCAGTAAGAAGTAATCTTTGTATAAGTGTTCTGAAATCGAAACAAGAGAGGTGGTGTCTCTAAAAAATTCACACTGTTTTCCCTCTCTTGGATAAAGTTAGAATGAGTGAAAACACCACAATATATATTTTCACTAATTTTACCTGGTAGCATTGGGGGTTAGGACATTTATGTCTTTAGCTGTATGAGTTAATTCCTTTTATGTGTGTAAAAGAAATGCATTGTTTTAGGGATGTCTGTGCTCATTTTCTAATCAGTCTTCAGTCAAAGCACAGGGGATCAGGAGCAGTGACTGCGAAGAACACTCAAGATCATGGCTCATGTCTGTTGTTAAACCAGTGTGTTTACAAGCGCTGGGGGGAAGCACTGTTGTTTCCCCAGCAAAAATTTTGGTGGGTTTGTTTTTTTTTTTTCTATTTCAGTAGCAAGTTGGGGGATTGTAGAATTTTGTCAATAATTCAAGATTTGTGATGTCTGATTCTTAAAAATTTGTCATGAAATCTAAAATTATAATTTTTTAGAAAGCTTTTTTCGTTCTAAAGTAAGAGGAATGATTTGTAGAGGAGAGCTCAGGAAATGCTGGATACCACCTGGGGCAGCCCTTGACACGTGAGATGTGCCTCCTTAGACACAAATTAGTTGTTCACAGAAAGAAGATGTTGCATTTTTAACAGACAGGCAGTTTTTTGAGAGCTCCCTTTTACACCCCAGCAAGAGTTCCTGTTAAATGTGGAATAGGCTTCTGGAGTGCTCCAGGATCTGTGTCCTGGCTGGCTCCAGGGCATGCGGAGTGGGAGGAAAGGAACCGGGACACTCGGGGGGGCAGGCTGTGTGCCGAGGTGTCAGAGCTCCGGGGCTGCAGCCCGTGCTGGGACACGTCCCTGTGGCCCTGCAGCAGCCTCCGAGGGCTTGGCAGAGGAGCTCTGCATTCCCTGGCACTGGGAGTGCCCCAGCGGGCACTGCCCGGGATTTGGGATGAGCTCGGTGGGACAGGCTCGCAGGGCACTGGAAATTCCAGATGTAAGCGGGCTCTCAGAGCCCCACCGAGCAGCAGTTGGGCGTGGTGAAGGTTTTCCATGGCCTCGCCAAGCAGGGAGCTCTGGCTGACACTGGGTCTGCAGGATCTGCAGGAAGGAATTCCAGGGGTAGGTCTGTGCTGTGTTCACATGGAGGAGTTCCCAGGTAATCCCCTCAGTCCCAAGCCTCCTATCTCATAGCGGCAAGAAAAAGCCCGTGCATCCAAATCCCTCATTCTCTGCATTTTACTGTCTAAGAGGGACAAATTCTTTAATTCCCTAGAGTTTCTGTGTAGCTGTTCTTTAAAAAACTATGTCAATAAAAAATAATTCTTCCTCAAATCTGAGGAGCCCTTTTTGGGAGAATAATGACAAATCCATACCCCCCTTTGTGCCATAATCTCAATATTCAGGAAAAAGCAATACTGTAATAAAATACACAAATTTAATTTTCTCATAACCAAAACATCCTTTTAAATTATTACAGAATTATCCTTATTAATTCCCGTATCCTGCACTCCCATTTTCTCTATATATTTCTTTTGTATCTCAAGTACATTTAGGTGTCAATTAAATTTGAAATATCTACATTTGTCAGCATTTCATTTTTGGCCAGCATGATGTGCTGCTGATTTGTCCATGCATCCTGACACATGAAAAAAGCTCCCGAGATGCAGATCTTCCTCATTAAAAAGGAGCCCCCGCTCCGCGCCGGTGCCGGCGCCGTGGAGCGCGTCCCGGCCGCGCGGCGCCGGGGCTGGCACGGGATTTACCGCGAGCGGCGCTGGCAGCCCGGGGCACGGGCACGGAGCGGCACCGGGGCAGCCGCAGCCCCGGCAGCCTGCCGCAGGGTGGGGTCCCACACTTCCCCTTCCCTTTCCCTTTTCCCTTGCCTTCCCGTCTCCCTTCCCCTCTCCAGCCCCTCTCCCGCAGCTCTGTTCTCACATCTCTCCATGCAGGGGGTCCTGTGAGGGCAGGGGCAGCCGCGGGAGAGCTCCCGAGCTCGGTTAATGAGGGAACGAGCACTTTCGGGCCATTCTACTGCCTCAAGCCAGTAAAAAATGTAGACTTGGGCAGTTTTAGATTGTTCACATCGTATCTTGAACTGAAATCTCTGACGGAGCACAGCAACAGCTAAACTCAGGGCTCGTTCTTTTCATTTAAGCTCTTGCCACACGACCCAACCAGGGCCTGTTACCTTGCTCTGTAGTTAAGTTTATTTGTACTGCACTGCTGTAGGTGATCTGGCCAACACAATCCATGTTATTTCTTCAGAGTTTGTTCCCGGTTCACTGAATTGCACACCAGACACAGTGCATTGGGATGGGGCATATCTGGAGGCAAACAGACGGTACCTGAGCAGTGCTCTAAGGGAATGCACCAGTTCAGTTGTTATATGCAGTTACCAAACATTGATTGTATCAGCAGGATGTGTGGAAATTTAGTGTGACTCTGGATTTCTGCACATAATTTTAGATTTTCTGGAATCATGTTAGACGGTAGTTTACTCTTCTAAGGAACACAGACACATGTATCTAAGTACAAAACAAGTATTTTTTTAGTATCTTTGCTTTCTTCTTTATTTAAGGTGGAGATTTTTGTTAGTGTAAATTGATTTTTTTCAGTCACTTTCTAAAAAAAAAAAAAAAAAGGTTAAAAAAATGTTATAACAAATGCTTCCTGCTGCAGTGGCCCCACCTCCTTCCCCTGGATACCTGTTACTGCAGGAGGGGCGAAAGGGAGCAATGCACCAGCTTTAATTGGGATAACACAGAGTGTGATTTAGCACCATCGGCTGCAGCCACTGCCACCTGTTAGAGACTTTTTATTAATTAGTTCTGACCTGACTGTGAGTAAACATTCATTGGCAGTGGCAGCTCAGGCCCTCTTGGGCTGCTGGTTGCAGGGTCCAGCTTCTCTTTTCCTGACCTAATCTTTAAGAACTGATTCTCAGTTAACTGCTGAAGAAAGGAACACATACACCTTACTCGACAAACTGCATTTCATACCAATCCTTGGACAGCTTAGGTTTTTCTAGAGTGAAGCAGTTTCAAATGTGAAAAATAGATACAAATAGGAACTAGTGCCTTGTAGTCAGCTCCTCTTGTGCATCGGACTAAATGTCTGTAAAGCAGAGAGGGAGATGTAATGTTTGTCAGAGCTCAGAGAGCCTGAGGAGCAGAGCTGTCTGAAGAACAGAGAGGTGCCCAGCTCTGTAGGGAACGTGGTGGGGAAGTGTGGTTTGTGTATTGTCCCCTGCACTGTGGTGTGACTGTGGGCAGCAGTCCCTTCCCTTGGGCACCCCACAGCGCCCTGCCCTTGGGAGAGGGGTTGTGTTCTGTGCCTGGGCAGCAGAGCTCAGCGTTCCCTGCCGAGCTCTCCGCTGCGCAGTCAGTCAGGGTCAGGATGATCTGGGTCTCTGGATCCCCTGGTTTCTCTCCTTGGGAGCTGTCACTGTGACCACTCGATAACTTCCTTTTCTCTTCCTGTTCCCCAGCCTCGTAAAGCCCATGCGACACTATACAGTCTTCCTCTCTGAGGACTCCTCTGATGATGAATTTCAGCAGGAAGAGGATCCTGTCTCTGGCTTCTCTGAAAACTTTTTCTTCTCTGCTCCTTTCGAATGGTCTATCCTTCACTCTTTTGTTGTGTTCATGCCAGCTTCGAACAGTGGGGTTTGCATTGCTCAGGGCACCTGCTCCTGTACTGGGATTTTGGAGATGCTCCTGGGGTCTCTGTGCAGTGCTTGATGAATGACCAGCATTTCTCCTGCTTGTTTGTTTTGATGTTGAGCAGCATGAAAAAGCATCCTCCTGCATGAAACACTGCAGCAACACACAGCTTATGGGCTTCCATCGACTCGAGCTCTGTGGGATGTCACCCTTCCATTTGTCCTTTGTTCCAACATGCTGCTTGTGCTCCTGTCCAAACCTTCTGCCATTCATTCTTGTGTGGTGCTACTGTGCTTTTGGGTTGTCCTGTGAGCAGCCTCATTCCAGTGCAGTTATCGGCCTTTTCCAGTGTCACCTGTTTGATCCCAGCCTCTCTGGTCTGTCAGGTATCACATCCCTGCAGGTGTCCTCTGAGGGCATTGAGTACAATCTGCAAATTATACAAGAAGCAGGAAGTTTGTTGTGTCGGTTTCTATCCAGGTTTTGAATTTGTAACTTATGCATTCCCAAACCTCTCTAACTCAGTCTTGAAAGATGGTGCTGAGCAACTGGGCCAGAACTGCTCACTGATGCTGTGGCTGGAGGGTTCTGTCCCCTGCCCACAGTGCCCGTGGTAGGGGAAGGAGCACAGCATGCCCAGGGTGCCCATGTGAGGTGAGAGGGCCCTGCCAGCTGCAGGTTCAGCTGCACTAAATCCCTCTTGCTGTCTATTGGAACATCCCAATCCCAGCTGGCAGCTCTGAGCTGAGCCCTCACTGAATGTCAGCAGAGGATTTGTTATTTCCTAACCTCGCCTGCTTGAGGATTTCTAGGGGATGAAAGGAAGATAAATTGCACAGAGTTGCATTCATTCTTTTAACAAATGCACTCACTGTTTTGACCAGAACCTGTAGGAAGAGGGGCCAGGGTACTGTGAGCTGCTGCTTCAGAAATCCACAATGCCACATCCAGGCAGTTCAGGAGCTGGGAGATGGATGATGCCCCGTCACAGCTGAGTAGCTGAAGCCTAGCAGCCACAGCTGGGTCAGACCAGGCTGGAGAAGGAGGCTGCCAGTGGGACAGAGGGGTCTGCACTTGCTAAAATCCATTGTGTGCTGCAGACACAGGTTTGGAGGCTGACAGGGAAGAGATGTGACTGCCAGCAGGTGGGATGGGGAAGTTCAGTAGGAAAGGGCCAGAAAATGTTCCCCCACTTGTGTTTGGGGTAGAGGAGACCCCAAAGAGTTTTGTTTGCAGAATATCCCTTGGGGGGGTTGCAGTGTGACCTAGAGGGATGTGAGACTAAAGACACGACTGAAGTTTGTGAGATCCCCTCCTGAGGCCGTGTGCCATCACTGTCTGCCTGGTACCTGCAGTGTCCCTGTCCTGGTGCGGGCTCTGTGCCTGCTGTGTGTGTGCTGGGGAGGGAAGCCAGCTGGGCTCTGTGTGAATTTGCATGATATAGATGTATTGTGATAAAATATGGAAAGGGGAAGAGGGTTCTTCCATAGGATGTGTTTTTGCAGGTCTCACAAATACTTTCTTTTAATTGAAAGCTTGTTTAAATGCCACAGTACAACTGGCTGCCAGTCAAGTGCCAATCCCTACAGCCATGTATGGCACTTGTTGTTATTAATTGGATGCACATCGTGCTGCTGTTCTCTGTACACACACCAAAATGCAAATGTGCTGGTTCAGTTTTTTGCTGAGGTATGTGCAAGAGAAGCATCCTGCTAACTCAGCCTTGGCTGGGAATGTAAAGGAGGTGTCTCCATAATGGATTGTGGTGTTTCTTGATAAGATGACACCAATGAAATCATTGGAGCCTGCACAGTGTTCCCAATTATTGCAGGAAAACACAGACTTATGTCATGTGCTGAGTTAGCTCGAAGCCTGAGGATGTCAGTGCCTGCAAACACGGGGTGCAGAGGCCGTGCCTGGCCCGAGGGGAGCCCAGACAGCCAGCATGGGGAGCTGGTGTCCCATTATCCCTGCTCCGAGAGCTCCCTCCTCAGCCTGGCTGTGCCTGCATGACCACAGCTTTCCTCTGAGCAGTTCCCACTTGGCTCTTGCCCTTCTGAACACCCTTGGGTGCCAGGTCCCCTCTGCATGTCCCCCTGCCCTTGGGCACTGCTCCCAGCCTGCTCTGCACGGGGCTCTCTGAGCTGTATTTGCCACTGGGGAGCTCATTGTAACACATCCAGCTTCTTAGGAAATTGTGTTCAAAACAAAGAATTAGAAATATGTTCATTTGCAACGTGATTTTTGGTTCTGTGCCAGGCCTCAGCCGTACCGGGCCCTGAAGGAGTCGGACAGTGCCGATGGAGAGGACGTGGGCAGCCCAGAGAAAGCGAGAGAGCCGCTGCCCCCGAGCCCTCTGCTCTCCAGCAAGGCCTCAGAAGTCAACCTCCTGGAAGACATCTTCCCCAGCTTGGAAGTAGAAGCCCAGCCCCAGCCCCTCAGCCAGGCCAAGAGCCTGGAGGACCTGCGAACGCCCAAGGAGGAGGTGGAGCAGCGCTGCTCCTTTGAATACCAGGTCAGGGGGTTCCTGTGCCCTGGGGGTGGCACAGAGCTCATTCTGAGGAACTTTTTCGTATTATTGGGTGGATCCTAATAATCATCATCATCATCATCATCGTCTATTTTCCAGGGGTTTGCTCATGTGTTTCAAAATTAATTTCTGAATTAAGAAATGGCTTAAATGGGACTCAATTATAAGTAACTGTTTCCTCTAAAGCCTTTCCTTCTGAAGGAGGGGATATTTGCCCTGTTCCTCAGAATCTGTTTTTCCAGTGGCTGTCACACAGTTATCTTCGAAGTTGATGGGCAGCAGTGAGAATGAATAACTGGTAATTTTCAGGTGCCCTCTAAACTTTTTTTTTTTCAATCTGGCTATTTTGGGCTAAGCATCATTTGAACAATCTCCCTCTGAAGAAACAGGAGGGGGTGTGAAGGACCATAGCTCAGAAAGTGTTAAACTAAAGCAGACTCCAAGATCTTCATCTGACATTAAAGAAGCAAATGTCATTTCTACCTTAAAATAATATTGAATTTAGTGTTACATTCAGGTATTTCATTTGTCAGCTTTTTCCATGCAGCAATTAAGGCTTCTCAGCTTCTGTGCCTCAGACACAGGTGTGTGCTCCTTACTGGGCTGTGACAGATGCACAACATGTCTCAGCTGAACAACCCCTTGGAGGCAGGGCTGGAATTGGAGCTGCAGAGTCCTGGCTGGTTCCCGTCTGTCCTTCCTGGCCACACGCTGTTGTCCCTCTGCACTGCTGGCAGCCTGGGGACAGATCCTCTTCCCTCACAGCAGCCTGAACTCACTTGCTGCTCTGTGTTGGGGGGACATCACTAAGAGTTAATGTTTATTCTGCTCTGTTGCAGAGAATGGATCTTGGTGTGTCTGAGAGGAACAGGATTGTGCCAAGCATGAAGCTGTCCCACCCTTACAACAAGCTGTGGAGTATGGGCCACGATGATATGGCTATTCCCACCAAATATTCCCAAAGCTCGCCTGAAAGACCCTTGGCTGCCCTGGGTAACATGCCCCCCATCACCAGGAGGCCCCAGAGCAGAGACAGTGGTCTGGCTACTGCAGAAAAGGATGAATCCAATCCTGCCATTCAAGGGAACATCACCATTCCTAGGCCACAGGGAAGAAAGACTCCAGAACTGGGGATTGTGCCACCACCACCAGCACCCAGAGCTTCCAAGCACCAGGCTCCAGCTGGGTCAGCAGAAATCCTCACCACTCATGGGCGCAGCCCCTTGGTTTCAGATCTTATCCCAGAGCCCTTTGGGGCTGGGACTGTGTCCTTAGACCCTGAAATGCAGCAGTCTGTAAATTCCTCCTCTCACCCATCGCAGCTGCTGAGCGGTGCTGCAGGCACTGCTGAGATGCTGCAGCCCGTGCGGGTGAAGACGGAAGGTGCAGGTACCGAGGGCGACCTCCTGCTGAGCCTGCTGGACCCGCTGAGACCCACGGGCTGGCCGGGCAGGGCCCCGCAGGGCTCGGCCCCCGCGCCCGCCTTCGGCGCCCTGCCAAGTGACTTTGTGCCTCCTCCAGCTGCACCATTTGCCCAGCCCCTTGGCTATACTGCCCCAGCTCCACCACCTTTTCTACAGCCCTCCCCGAATCCATTCACCCAGACACTGCCAGGAGCCCTTCCAATGTCCCTGGTCAGACCCCCAAGGGGCTCCTTCGCCCCCTCCTTAGGTCACGCATACAGCTCCAGCTTCATAACCCCCACTGCCGGCTTCTACCCACCACAGAGACCTCAGCCCCACATGGCCACGCTGTCCATGCCAAACCTGTTCAGCCAGGCTCCAGCTGTGCCAGCAGCTGGCTCCTTGCTCCTGCAGAGCCACAGCCCTTCTCCCACCAGCTCCCTCCAGCCAGCGTGTCTGGGTGGTCCCTCCAAACCCCGAACGTTACAGGTGGGCCAGCCCAGCACAAAGGTAGATCCCAAACAAGCGCTGCCTCTCCTGGCCAATGAACCCCCTCTGGTCCCTGCTAGGCCAGCCAAGGGCTTGGAGTCAGTGTTACTGTCCTCAAAATCTGAGGAGACAAAAGATCCATTTGAAGATCTGTTAAAAAAGACCAAGCAGGATGTGTCACCCACACCAGGTAAGGTGGAGCAGCTCAGAAAGCGATGGGAAACCTTTGAGTGACGCACCCCATGGCCTTGGTGTCCTTTTGGAAGTGGCAGAGGGGTTTTTTGGTTTTTTGAGCCAGCATAAAACCAAGCATTTCTTTTAAGGAAGGCTGAGCCAGGACCGCTGCAGGACCATCACTGAGCTGCAACTCAACACGAGAGCTTTTTGCCCACAGGTCAGAGTCTCCCGTTGTCCCAGTCCCTGACACTGCTCCCTCACTCCCCACCACTGAACCCTGGGATTCCTGCACTGACCAAAGCGTGAGGGGAGGTGGGTTGGGTTGGGCTTTCCACACACAGCTTTTCAGGCAGTACTACTGATGCACAAGTTACTCCCTCCCTGCATTTTGAGTCCTTGGCACACCTGGAGCATGACACAGCACACTCTGCTGGGGTTCATTCTTGCCTCTGGGAATGGGCGTCAGTTTTTCTGGCATTACAGAAATACGACGTTTTGTTTCCACATGCAAAGTGCAGCAAAGCAGCCTGACTTGTGAGCTGCACTGAACTCATCCATCGAGCTCAGTTTGTGCTCCTTGAACCCCAGCCACCCCCGGAGCTGTGCTGTCAGATGGGTTTTGGTGGCACTTTCGACTCCCTCCCCGAACACCGACGGCCAGGGCAGAGTTGTCACAGGCCTGGAAACCACAGCACAGAGCAGCTGCTCAGGGATTGGTCCTGCATCTCTGTTGGGAAACTGGAAACACCAGCAATTGTTTTCATTTTTTTGACTTTGTTTTTGTTAAATACATCAGAAAATAGAGGCCATAAAGAGTATCCTAGTTCTTATATGTGTATCTTAATATTATCTATCAATATAATACATGGCAGTATATGAATGGAATGTAACAATATCTTACTTGATTATTACAAACAAAAAAGAGAAAAAACTTGGGGTATCAAGGTTCCCAGCTCCTGAGTGCAGGTGAAGGCCGGTGTGCCGACGGGGCTGAGGGCAGGGTGTGTCCAGGAGGGGGGACTGGGGTTCTGTGGCCTCGCTGGAGCCTCGGGCTGGCCCCACCTGGCCCGCGAGGCACCGAGCGCAGAGGGTGCCGGGGCAGGGCAGGGGATGCTCAGCTGGGTGTTCTGAGCCCCCTCTCTGTGTTCTCCAGACATTTCACACGAGCCTCGGCATCCCCCAGGAAAGCTGCTGTCTCTGATCATTTCTGTTTCACTTCAGTGGTGCTTTTTTGGTTTGTTTTGTATCTGGGCACACTCTGGTGTAAAACCTGTCACTCTCGCAGAGGGAATCACGTCACCATTGAGCCTTTGATAAAGGAAATCATCTTGGACACGTGGGGAAATTCTTGTAAAGCTTTATCTGATTTCCAATGTATCTATTTTATTCATGTAATCTTGGAAGCTTTCTTACTCTGGGGAATGGGAATGGCTGTCTCTGTGTTCAAGTCTGGGCAGTACAAAAGAAAAATACTCTTAATATCTGAAATGCTGCCGGTTTTGGGAAGACCACAGTATTCCAGGAATATTCAGTTTCTGTGCAGTGATGTTCCTCTGACAAGCCATTCACTTGGATTTGTATTTTCTTTTTGTGTTGAAAGACAGATGGGTTTAGTATTGCATAGTAAAATATTTAAAGTCTAAGATACCAGTTCCATTTTATTTTATACAGTTCAGAATATGGATGTTACATATAATTCAGTCTGGCATTTCAGAGCTCCTTTGCTATGAGCCGGATGATAAAACTTTCTGGATTATGGTGGATGTGAATGGGCATTGGACAGTCCTGCCTGTGCCAAGCAGGGCTCCACAGGCCCTGTTTAAACTTGGTAATGTACACAGTGCTCACATACTGAGGAGCCCATTAGAGATGCTTAAAACCACTCAGGAAATTCTGTCCCACCGCAGTTTATTTCCATCTCTGGTTATTTTGCCCATATTATGGATCATTTGCTAAGTAAGTTTTGGGCACTGAAAAGTATTAACACCCATTTATTCACCCTTCACTTTATTTAGCACCTCTGAGATCCAGGAGGACAAGGAGTTTGTGACTCCTCATGTCTGGAGCAGGGTTTGCAAGCAGGAGACTTTTTTAGGAGTTTCTTGTAACACAGGAATTGAACTATCCCTAGGACAGCATTTAGGGACTTTTTGTCTTATTTAAACTCAGGAATTCCTAACATGATTCATTCTTGATAGTGCCAGATGTAAAGAGTTTGCTTGTCTGAACCAGCTCTGGTTCAGAGCTGGAAGGAATTTGGATGTTTTTACTAATCCAGTATAAAAAGTGTTCCTGGTATTATTCATCAGTGACTTTATGCTCAGCTTTGTCCATGTTCCTGTACTCGGCCTGTGGTTGGTACCACTTTGCTTATTTACAGCTGCTTCCTGCCATGAGAAATAAGTTTCTTTTTAAAAAAACCAACCAAACAAGGAAAACCTCTTCAGTTTGTGATGCACGTGCTGCTGCAGAGGAGGTGAAACCAGTTCTGTATCTTGTTCACTCTGGGTGGGGCCTTCCAGTTCACTGCACATGGATGGGGCAGCCATTGGACACAGAGTCCCTTTTTCCCACATTCCAGTCTCTTTATTGCCCATAAAGTCAGGGATTAATGGTAAAATGCAGAGCACAGCTCAGTGAGGTGAACAGAGAGAGCAGAGGTGTCCCCAGCTCCCCCCCTCGGTGTTAGCAGCTCTGTCCTGCTGCTGGGCAGAGCTCTGCACCCTGGCCTGGGACAAATCATCACAAAATGAATCCTTTAACGGAAGAGCCATCGAGGTTTGCAGCTGGGCAGGGGGTGTGGCACAGACGGCGATCAGCCATCGACAGCAAGGTGTTCTTCAGGGAAAAAGTCGCAAGTCAACAACCAGGTCTGTTTTTAACCAAATTTTATTGTAAATTTCTTTTAAAGGACGTTCTAATTATTTACAAATTATGAAATTTACAATTAAAAAAGAAATCAGGATCATGATCATTAACTACAGCAAGTCCAGTTTTGTGAAAAAATATATTCAAAAATTAAATATCAAAAGAAAGTTAAGTTCATTGTTGAAAAAAAACACCTTCCATAAATTATTTTGCAGAAATGCTCAAGACACTGACAGAGTATTTTAACACCTTTGCTAATACTGGCTTTGGGTGCTTGGAATGCAGCCCTGAGGAGCCGCTGCCGGGGCACGGCCGGACCTGCCGGGGGCTCCAGGGATTTGTACCTTCCACGGATTTGCAGGAACTCGGGGAGCTCTGGGAACACGGCCTGGTGTTCAGCATCCCGCGGGCTGGAGGAACAGGGGCTCTTCTAGATCCTGCTGCTGCCTCATTTCTGTACAGTGTAAACACCAGATGTGGAGTGGAGCAAAAAAGCAGAAGCAGGACCTGCCCTGGGGTGCTGGGCTGGAGGTGGCAGAGACCCCAGACCCCCCTGGAGGTTACTGCACCCCCCAGGCCGCAGGAAACCACGGTGGCCTTTGCCTGCCAGGGCCCCCGGGGCTGTGCCCGCCCCTGCTCCTGCCAGGAGAGTCCCCCACTCCCCTTCCCTCGGGCCAAGGAGGAGTTTCTGTCTGTGCCAAGCAGCCCCAGCCTGGTGTGGGCCCTCAGCCCCGCTGTCCTGGCACAGCTCTGCTGCCCTGGAGCCTCCTGTGCTCAAAGCCCGCTCACCTGCTCCCAAAGCCCCATTGCCACAAGGGCATGGGGCAGTGCCACTGGCTCAGCTCCCCAAAGAGCAGCTGGAAAATGCCCAGAGCAAACCAGCGACAGAACAATGCCAGCAGAGTCACTGCTGCTAAACAGAGAAAAGCAGCAGCAAGCTCCCTCCTGCAGCCAGGGCATCTCTGTCACTGCCAGCTCCAGCTGCCTCCCAGACAGGCAGCTGGGATCACACCTTCAGCTCTTCGCTACTAGAGGGAAAGTGATCTTACAGACAAAATATTGTCTCCCACTCCTTTGTTTTTTTCTGAAATTTTCATTCTTCTGTCAGCAGCTGCCTGTGTGCAGAGACCTGTTCTACACAGACACATCTGAGCAGTAGTTCTGCGCTCCTCCCTTTGCTTGGAATTACAGAAACATTGACAGCTACAGTAGAAAAAACATAAATCCAAAAGCAGACCAGAATAAACAGCATTTTTTTGTGGCAATGAGCTACAGTGGGCAGGTTCCCACCCTGAGTTTTAATAGTATTTTGGAGATTAAAAAGCAGACACTGTTCTAAAATATTCCTCATTGACAGTTGTAGTGATTATCCTGAAATGCCAATGATTTTAGACCTTACCTGGCCTGCTGTGCTGCATTTCCTTCCACAGCCTCCGCCACATTATGCTAAAGAAGCAGCACATTCAATAGCTAAAACAGTAATGCAGGAGAAGTGAAGCCACAAAATCAAACCCCTTTTTAGGGCAGTGGAAACAGATGCTGTGTCACACCAACCCTGGTTTGGGTTAAAGGATTGGTTAACTGAATTCCACTGTTTTTTACCAACAGGCCCAAACCTGTCAGGCCAGAGAGCTCAGTTCTAGAACTATTTCTTTGTCCCCTCCCCAGCAAGTACCACCTGATGCTCAGCTCCTGGCTCTCACAAGGGTCTGTTCTGTGGGCAGCTCTGAGCCCCTGCTCGGGGTGTGGCAGAGCTGGATCAAACAACATACAAACATCCTCCTTCACAAAGGTTAAACTGTAGCTGGCACCTCAGGAGCAGAAAGGCACTTAAAATATTCCTGTGGTTTGGTGTGGTCTCAGGGAAAGCTCCAGCAGCCATGTCCAGCACAGCCCAGTGGGCTTTAGTGCCATGCCAGCTCTGGCCCAGCTGGAAGGGCAGCAGCAGCTCTAGGAAGGAATTCCCACCACTCACTCACCTGGCTTAGCCTTGCAGAGGAGCCACAGGCACGTGTCTTTTTGAAAAACCGTATTATTCACATTATTTCTGAATAGAGTGGTTTCATTCCCATTCACTGCACCTGCCTCAGGGTGGTTTTGCTGTTGCCTGGCACGGCAGTGACCGTTCCCACAGCTCTGAGCCGCGCAAGCAGCAGGAGCAGGGGCCCAGCCGGCTCTGGCTGTGACACAGCCCTGTGTCCTGTCCGAGACCGTGTCTCCCCTGTGCCACAGCCACTGCTCCTTCCCCCTCCTCCCCTGGCCCTCAGCAGTGGGGTTTTTCCTCCCCAGCGCTGCCGCTTTTGCTGCCAGAGCAGTTTGATAGGAATGGTTGGTGGGATGAGCTGCCCTAAGCAGCCCGCTGGAGCGGTGGGAGCGGGCAGTGCCAGCGGGCAGTGCCAGCAGCCCGTGCGGCAGCTCAGACTCAGCCGTGCAGAGCTGCGCCCCCCCCCAGCCCACGGCCCCTGGGCAGCGCCTGCGGCAGCTCCGAGGGTGACCCCGGCCTCAGATCAGCCGCTCGGTCGGGGGCATCTTGATCACGTTCCACATTTCCACTCGGGCCCCGTCTTTCTCCTGCCGGCTCGGGCTGTAGGTTCCCTGAGTCGCTCTCCTCCTCTTCATGGCAATCGCCGTGGCTACAACCAGTGCGAGGAGCAGGGCAGCCCCCGCAGCCCCGACTGCTCCCACCACGGAGGAGTGGCTGAGGTGCGCCCACACTCGCTGCTGTGGTAGAACAGGGAGTTACTCAGAGCTTCCACCGGGACGCTGCTGCATTTCACACCCCCTCAGCCCCCAGTGCCTCCCTCAGCTGCGCTGTGCTGACAGCGCTGCAGGGCAGGAGCTCCCCCTTCCCCTGTCCCCTCCCTGTCTCACAGAGCCCAGGGAATGCACAGGAGGCTGGTGACCCTTTTCCTGCTCCCCTCTCCCCTCCATGCACACCCAGTCCAGCTTCTGGCAGCTCCAGCACTGGCCCAAACCCCCAGAGTCCTGCCTGCCCCTTCCCTCCATGGTACCCATGGGAATGTCTAACAGCACCACGTCATTCAACACTGATTTATACAAGGATTTTGATCCTGACAATTCCCTGTAACACGGGGCTGTCACACGGCAGGAGGCCACAGCTGCTGTTGCTGTTGAAGACTGTGAAAACCTCACACACCTGAGCTGAAAGAGTTTGAATGTTTTTCAGCTGTTGACAAAACCAGAGCAGAATGTACAAACCAGCCATGACCTTCCCAAGCTCCTGAGCGGGACCCAGGGAGCTGAACCTGCACAGGTGCCTCGGCTCAGCCTGCCTGGGAAAGCAGATTTAATGTGCCTCTCCTGCCTGGGAGGGGACTGCAGCCAGAGCCACTTTAGCTCCTGCCCAGCTCCTGCTGAGGTGAGCGATGGCCAGTCCAGGGCAGGGCAGGAGGGAGGGCAGAGGCTCCCTTGGAGCCACTGGTGTGCGGCAGTGCCGGGGCCTGGCTGGGGCGGCACTCGTGGCACCGCTGCCCCGTGTGTGACGTCCGTGTCTTCGTGGCCAGGCCTAAAGGGAACTGGGATGGGGTGGATCTGCTGCTGCCAGTGCTGGAAGAGCTCAAGGTCCAGGCAGACCTTGCAGGTGCAGGTGCTGGGCACAGCAGGGCCTAGATTAAGCGCTCTTCGGGTGGCACCTTTAGGACACTGTCCATCTCCAGCCGAGCTCCTGCCACCTCCTGCTGGCTCGGGCTGTAGGTCCCCTCGGACTGGCGCCTCTTCCTTGCCGTGAGAATCATGAATATGAGACCAATACTGAGGAGCAGCACAGAGCCACAGGCTACAGGGACAGCTACTTCAATTAGTGGGGAGGGGAAGAGAGCACCTGGAGTCCCTTTCTGTAAAAGAAATTAATGGAGAAACAATGAAACTCCAGTGGTTACAATAACTGCAATAACTGACCCAAATGGTCAGATTAGAGGGAAAAAGATTTTTAGAAAAGCAAAAAAGAAAAGCACTTTTTCACAGCAGGACAGCTCCTTAAGATGTAAATGCCAGTTTACTCAGCATCTATGGTGGGAGTCTTTAAAGGTGCCTTCTTATCAATATCAGACTAAAATACACAGGGGCCACTGGCAAAGCTGTGACCAATGTTGCAAAAAAAAACCCAAAAAAACTTTAAAGTTAATGCAGAGTAATGTGAATTTTCAGTAACCCCAAAAAATTTCAAAAAAATACTAAAAAAAAGTTCAATGATGCCTGGAATGGCAAAGCAGATAATTGATTTAGCTGTTCAATTTAGCTGTGAAACAGAATTGAAGAACTTGCAGCAGGAAGAGGGAGATGTTGAAGAGGTCAGGACATGGATGGGAGATGGAGATGATACAAAGCCCAAGTACTGAGGAGAGAAATGAGAATTCCCTAGATTCTGATGGAATCAAGGATGGCATGGAAGATAACAACATAACTAAAACAACTGTGGAATTTTTGTCATGAAAGAAAGCTTTAAAATTACAGTAAGTTAAAAATAAGATATTTCTTATTGCTAACAACCTTATCGGCCACCTTACAGCTAAAACCAAAATAATCCAAGCTGGATTATTTACAGCTTTTGGATGCCATTCAGTCTGTGCTCATGTCACAAAGCAAAGAAGGAATGTTCCCAGGGGATCTGGAAGTCCTTCTGCCCTTTTCAAACATCTGAAGTCCAGGTGGATCCCCTGAGCCTGCCCAAACCCGAGCACTGTGTGGGGTTAGTTCCGGACCATGCGGGTTAGTCCAGCACCACGAGGCCCAGCAGGGCAGCCCCTGGAGCTGCTGCTGTGGGAGGAGAGAGCAAAGGGAGCTCAGCTGAGCTCCAGCTGCCCCTGGTGGCACCGAGCACCATCCCCAGTCCCTCCCTGCCCCACCAGGGGCCTGCCTGCACCAGAGGGAAAGGGAAGAGTGAAGAAAAGCAAGGGGAAGGGTGATGAAAATGAATACAAGGAATCCACAAGAAGTGTCCTGGGACAGAGGAGATAGAGATGCCTGAAGGAGTCTGTGCATGCAAACTGGAAATGTCAGGGTGACCTTGGCACGTGCATTACAGAGCCCTGGGTAACAGCAACAGCAGCAAACCCCGCCTGGCACAGAGCCCTTTCCATGCAGGATGGGTTAGTACATTCCCAGGTTACCCAACAAGCTGCCTATCCATGCAACAGCTTCACAGAGAAAGCCAGGGTATGGATCCCATCTCCCCCCTAGGAAGGATCCCAGCCCCACCCTGAACACTGGGATTATGCACACGGGGACAGCTCGGCCGGGCTGGGGCAGCGGCGGCTCAGGGACAGGACTCAGCTTTTTCACACAGACCTGAACCACTCTTGGCCTGACTCTATCCAACTTCCCTTCTCCAAACATCCATTTCTACTCAGATGATCTTTGGAGAGGGAAGGTGTTTTGTAACTCTTATCCAAGATAAAACCAAATGAAATTCCATTCTCCAGGAACCTGGGCCAACTGCAGGAGCTGGATTACTGTGCAAAGAGTTGTGAAATCTATGGAAACGTGCAGAGACAGCCCCGAACGCCATATGGCAGCACATGCAGATACTGAGGAGTATTTACTGCAGTTGTTTATAAGCTGGAGACCAATAAGCAGCAGCACTGCAGAGAAAAAAGCATTCAGGATTCCCCAACTGTGCTTTAGGCAGGACAGGAGCAGGGACAGCCTCAGCAGTACCCCGGAGCCCCAGGCTCAGAGCGGAGGGACAGGCAGGAGCCCCGGCCTGGGCAGTGCTTACGTTGATGTCGCAGCGCTCGCCGGTGTAGCTGGCGCTGCACACGCACTCGTATCTGTTCTCAGAGTCCTGGCACGTGCCCCCGTTCTGGCACGGGTTCGGGTCACACTCGTTTATGTTGATTTGACAGCTGGAAAGGAAGAGTGTATTAGAATTGTCACATATATTCTTGTGTCGTAGAACACAAGATCATCCAGTCTAAAAAAGCCTCTTTTTTGAAAAACGCCTGTTGCAGATTTTCCAGGTGCTTTCTCCGAAGTCAAACAACATGAAATTCTCCCCCTTTCACACCAACCCTCCCACTGTGCTTTCTGTGGGACTGAGGCCACCACAGGTCTCCTGCGCAGGTAGTGTGCTTGAAAAAACTTGGAAGCAGTTCTCGCTGCAAAAACTGGTGTTGGCAGCTGGATGATCTAAAGCCCCCCTCTGCTCCAAGCAACAGCTCGCGTTCCCTTTAGGAGCAGCTGTTCGACTGGCACAAGGACATGGAGGAGGATGAAGCAGTGGCCCTGCTCTGCCAACCACTGAGATCAGAACCGGAGCACCGGCTCTCCTGCAGCCATCCCAAAGCAGCACTTACTTCCTTCCCGTGAAGCCGGGCCTGCAGGAGCAGTTGGCTCCCCAGCTCTCTGTGATGCACTTGCCACCGTTCAGGCAGGTGAAGTTCTTGCCACACTGCTGAGGGGGGAACGGCCACCTGGGGAGAGCAAGGGACAGCCTTTAGAGCACTCAGGTTTTGGGGAAGGGCAGTGTTCTGGGGCTCATGGGGAATGGGGCTGGCGAGGGTCATAAACACAATCATTGGTATTTCTAGAAGGGAGTTTGACACAAGTAGAGAAGGGAATAGTCTCAGAAATCATCTGTAATATCAGAGTATTCCTTGGATCATGCCCAGGGAACAGAAAGGAGCTCTATCACTACTCAGACTTTTCTCAGACAGGCCTGTTCTTGCTAATGAAAATGTAGGCAGGGACAGGACAGTGCTGAACAGCACAGCCAGGCCCCAGGAAGGATAATGCCAGTACCAGGTAACTGTCTGCAGCAGAATGCAGCAGGAACAACAGGAAAGTCATCCTGGATAGATCAGATAACTGAAGCTCAGCCATGTCCATATTTAATTTCATGTTCCATTTGAACTGGCACATGTTGTTTTGTTTTAGGACTATGGCAGAGGGGAGTCAAGTCCCAGAGAAGATGGACTTCTTGGAGAGTGCTAGAGGGAAATGACAACAGGCCAGAGTACATGCCCTTCAAACAGCTCTGAAATGTAGCATGGGGATAACACACACCAAAAGGAAGGATCCTTATCCTGTACGAGGCTGAGCCCCTGGCAGTGAGGGTTTGGACCTGGACAGCACCTTCCAAGTCACAGCAGAATTTAGATGCTTTACCTATCAGATGCTTGCAACGAAAATTTTTCCCAAAGTGTCCCAAAGTAAAAGTCCATTTTATCTGGGGGCTCCTCTGCCCCCTGTATCAAAGCAGCCCCAGCACTTACTCGCAGCGAGGCCCAGAGTACTGAGGGGGGCACTTGCAGGAGTATCCGTAAACGCCATCGATGCAGGTGGCTCCGTTCAGGCACTGGTGCCGCACGCAGTCGTCCACGTTGATGTCGCACCTCTTCCCGATGAAGCCCCGGAAGCACTCGCACTGGAAGTCTGCCACGGCATCCACGCAGTCCCCGTGGACACAGGGGCTGGGCTGGCAGTCGTCGATGTTGGCCTCGCAGCGCTGCCCCGCCCAGCCCGCGCTGCAGCCGCAGCGGAAGGAGTTGAACAGGTCCTCGCAGGTGCCGGCGTTGAGGCAGGGGCTGGAGGCGCACACGTCGGCCCCGGAGCAGCCCAGCTGGACGCTGCCCGGGCCGGCCCGCCGGAACTGCTCGGGCTGTGGGTACGGCCGGTGGGCCGGGAAGGGCAGGAAGATCCCCCCGATCTGCACCCGGCCCAGGCAGCCGGTGAAATTTTCGGCCAGAACGACCAAGGCGTTGTTCTTGAGGAAGTCCAAGTTGCCGGCGCTCCCCTGCAGAGTGACGTTCACTGACCCATCCAAGCGGAGCAGCCACCGGGAAGAGAGCGCGGCCGGCTCCTCCATGGACACGGAGATGCTGTGCCAGGCCCCGTCTGTGACGGGCTGTGGGCTCAGGAAGCTGACACCCTCGATGCTGTTCCCGCTCCTGATGTCAACAAGCAGGGAGGAATTCTTAATGGCTACCTGGAGGGAATCCACCTCTTCCACAGCCCGAAGCAAAACAGCATCTTCATCCCTGGTTCTGAAGTCCATGTGGAAGCTACTCAGAGTTCTGGTGACTGATGTGTTGGTGGTAAATTCTACGGCAGCATAACTATTAAATGTTGCATTAGCCAGACCTATAAATAAAGGGGGAGAGCACGAGGGATTTCAAAGACAGTTGGTGTCCTGTTTGAGCCAGACCAATGGCACACCCCTGGCAGGTTCTCTCCCTAAGAACCCCTAAGCTTAGTGTGAGCAGGATTACAGGCGAGCTGCTGGCAGCCTTAAAGCTTTTCCTGTTTACAACTGCACCTCCCATAATGATATCCTGCTCTTGGGCAGCAATTTTTACTCCTCAGCTGTGCTCAGTCACACTGGGGGCAAGCCCACAGAGCCCCTGCTGCCTGCAGCAGTGTGCACCTGGGCACCACTCCGTGTCCTTCTTGCAGCATGTGTTTGTATTGTTTTCAACAGCACAAACTGGGAATATTGATTATAGATTTTTCCAACACACAAGCAGGAGAACAGAACTTACACACATATCCTGCCACAACATCTATGCAGGTGGTGGCTTCAGGACATGGGTCACTTTCACACCAGACTTTCTCTTCACAAAATTTCCCAGTGAAATTTGCTGGACAGCTGCAATGGAAATCATTCCAAGTGACAATGCATCTGCCACCATTCTGACATGGCTCAGACTGAAAAACAAAACAGGGGAATTTAGGGGCAGACTAATTCATCTTGAGGTCTAAGAGAGTTTGGTAGAATTGTGACAATGAAGACAAGCACGAGCAGCATTTGAATCAAGAGAGAAGGTAAATGGAACAATGACTCAAGAGCAGTGAGGGAGGCACAAGGGTCTCTGTGTAAGAAATTCCTGAGCTGCTGCTCCCCCCTGTGCACAGCACTGACCAACAGGAACTCCAGTAATCTGACAAAAAACAAGGCACAAAAGCACAGGCGAGGGACAGATGAAACAAACTGTGATGCTCCCAAGAAGCTCACAAAGTTCTGTCACCAGAAGGACACCCCTAACACCACGGGTGTGACAATACTTCAGAGCACCACAAGCAAGAAGGGCAAGATTAGGTGGTATGGCCTCCCCATCACCAGGTGTGGCACAGAGGAGAGCCAGGCTCTGATCCAGGGGCTCATGGAGACAGCTCCTTCAGCTGCTACTGCTGAAGTGGCAGATTCCTGGGAAGAGGTTGTTGTGCAATTGGAACAGGATGAGGGGAGGAGCTGGCAAGGTTACAGGTTAAGGAGGGTAGTCTGAAACCTATGTGGGCTCAGCAAAGTGGAGATGAGCAGCACAAAAGCCGCTGCCCAAGTTCTAAAACCACAAAAACTACAGGGGAGCTTGAGAAAATTCAGTGTTTAAATCATATGTGGCATATTGAGTGAGGTGGGAGCACAAAGAACTATGTGTTGTTCAATACATGAAAAAAACTTCTTTCTGGTATCAGCAACAGTCAAACTTCCGTGTAACCACAGAACTACAATAAAGCCCTGCACATACAGAGACAAACAAGACACAGCACATACCTTGCAGGTGTCATCAGAGATGCAGCCATTCACAAGATTTCCAGTTTGAGTCCTATTGAGTTCCTCTGGCAGACTGTCATTCTCCACCTGGAAGAACTGTATCTGGTGGCTGTTGAGTTGGATGTCCTGCAAACAGCCCTTGAAATAGCCCCCCCACAGCTCAGCGCTGTCGGGGTTTGGGTGCCCCCCAATAAACACTTCCGAGCCAGCTACCAGGGCTTGTGCTGGCAGTTGCCCCAGCTCCATGTGTGTGTCTGACTGCAGAGCACCAACAGAGCCTCCCTGGAAGGACAGGGCTACCAAATGCCTTCTCCCATCAGCCACATTCCCTGGGAAGGTCACAGTGTCCGTAGGTGACATCTCTATGCTCAGCTGGCCATCCCTCAGGTACAGGGTGAGGCAGGGGCCTGTCCCATTGCAGATCTGCAGTAACAAACCGTCGGGCTTCCGGCTCCGCAGGAAAAAGGAGAGGTTGAAGTCTGAACCAAGGCTGTCAGAAAGGGTGAAAGAGGCAAAGCTGGTGGAATTCTCTAAGCCAAATGTTGCTGCTGGGTGCTCTGGAAGAGAAAAGAAACAGATCTCAGCTCAGAGATAAAGGGAATACAGCTCCTTAGGAATGGGGTAAATGTTTCTTCTCAGCATTTTCCACATGTGCCAGGGTAACGACGCTTCTCCCCACAGGTCTGTGAAACTAAGACGTAGGTGAATGTGTCCTTGCTTCCTCTGGCGGGCACAAATTCAAGCACTGAAGTAGCATGAGAGTGAAATACAGGTCTAGCAGAGCCCTTGCCAATCCAGCAGATTTAGTCAAGGTCTTTTGAGATACAGAGCTGCTTTTAAAATTTGTAAATTTGGTAACAGCAGCACATTCCATATTTAGGGCTCAGAAGTGTTGGGAAAAAAAAAAACCAATACTAATACAAGCCTTGCAGGAGCAAAAAATGCAAATAGATATGACTTTAACTCAAAATTGTCAAAGCGCTTCCTTTAGCACTTTATAGTTTATCTATAAAGCAATTTCCTATTCATCCTCAACTCAGCAGCTCAGGATCAACTTTTCACAGTAAAACAACTTCCCTGCTCCCCTGCATTCACACAGATCTGTTCCAAAGGTGAACTCAGAGCCTCTGGCCCAAGCAGGAATAACCTGCACCGCAAAACTGACAGTCATTCCTGCAGGAGCAAGTGACAGGAAAGGGATCAACAATGATTTTATTCACAGAGGCTTTTGTTTTATTTTTCCCCCTGGTCAAGTAGAAAGTACTGTTTCCTGAGCTAACATCCAAGCTTCTCCAGTACCTGTGGAGCTGGCAGGTGTCAATCCCATGGCACTTACCATGCGAGCAAGCTGGGCCTCCGTAGGGCCTGGCACAGTCGCACCTGAAGGTGGCCCAAAGGTCCACACAGAGCCCTCCGTGGAAGCAGGGCTGGGAGAGGCACCACTCGGTGCGGTCACAGCCTGGCTTCACTGGGGACGACTCCCCCAGCAGCAGATCCGCCGGCAGCACGGCCTCAGAGTCCACCTGCAAGTCTTCCAGGCAGCCCACAAAGCCTTGCTGGCTCTGTGTGTTGTTGGCCATTGAATCCTCAGCACCTCCAATATACATATTCAGGAAGGCTTGTGGGATCAAAGCAGTGCCCAGTGGGACAGGAGAGCTCTGCAGGCAGACCCCGGCCTCACAAGAGCCGTGCCAGAGCTTCAGCTGCACCGTGCTGTGCACAACAACTTCCACTTTATGCCACTGGCCATCGTCCACTCTCAGCCCCTCCAGGAGCAGCGAGTACCCAACAGCCTCCCTCTTCAGCTCTGCATGCAGGATGCCATCCAAGAGCTCCAGGAACAAGTACTCAGCTTCACGGCCTCGGTAAAAAAGGACAGCGCTGGGCAAGGTGGTTCGGAAGCGGAGGGACACGCTGGCTGCTCCTGCGCCCCTCCCGCTCTCACTGTTCTCGGGCAGCTCAATGAGGAGATACCCTCTGGAAGCAAAGGAAAACGTTGTTGGTGTCGAGCATGTGGCATCATAGAAACCAGGCTGGCACTGGCACAGGTGGCCGTGGCTCTCAGCTTGGTAGGTTGGGATGCACAAGGCCTCGTTTTGGCAGTCGTGCGTCTGGCACCCAGTGAGTTGGACAGAGCAGTTCTTCCCTCCCCACGTAATGCCATCCTGGCCAGGGGCACAGTGGCAGGAATAGTCAGCAATGCCATCCTCACAGACAGCTCCATTCTTGCAGGGACCCTCCTCACACTCATTGATGTTAACAGCACATTCCACACCTGCGAAAGAGATTCAGAGATGGGATCTCACTGTGGGATCTCACTGTGGGACTGGGACTCCCTCCCAGAGCCTGCCAGGCACAGCCCTCCTCAGCTCTCTCCAGGGAGCAGCTACTAGCAAAGAGCCCAACACTCACTGCAGAGGGTCCTGCTGATGATGCAAGAGCAAGAAAACCAAACTTCTGTGTCCTCCCAGGTGCTGTTTATAGAGCTTTGGCCTGTCAGCCCACATCCTCCCAACAACTGCTGTCCTGTCCCAAGCTCAGATCCCACAGGCAGTCAACATGCAGAAGGTATGGAAGGAGCAAAACAGCACAGACAAGGAATTTATGCTTTTTTCTTAATAGATTTGGTATGTTGAAAGGCAAATTAGGTCTATAGATTTGACTGGAGCATGTTTCAGGCACCAGTGTTGCAGACAGCAGTAACATGGGAAGTTACTGGAAAGCCTCAGTTAAAAAAATTCGAATTCCAAGATGACGCCCCAGTTGTAAAACTCACAAAACCCAGTTCATTACCAAACAACAAACGCAACATACTCCACAGGCACTCTGCCATGGTGGCACTAAGCTGATTTCAGTTCTGCCCAGTCCTGCAGGAATGAACTGGGTGAGGTCCTGCACTGCAGTTCTATCTCCAGATCCCAAGCGGCTCAAGCAAATTACAGGCCCTTACACCAAATCTGGCTAATGAAAATCTGCTGGCATTTTCCTGAGCATCCCCAGACTGACAGAAGAGCCCTGAACTAGTTCACTTTATCTAGCCCATAACGTTGGTTTTCACTAATCTTCAGAGACAGTCCCACAGATAAACCAAGCATGGATTATCCCAATCTAATAGCATTACACCCGATCCAGCCAGCAAGCACAACGAGGGCAGCAGGGAGAAAAAGAAGGAATTCACACACAAAGGAGGGGAATCAAAACACAAAGGACATTTGTAAAGAAAAGCCACTAGACAGAATGTGCATGTCAAAGAGATTAGAGAGCTGCCTGGGGGAGAAAGATGAGGGGAGATGGGGCATTAGGAGCACTGGAGCTGGACTTGATGTGTGATTAAAAATAAAAACTTAGCAAAGATACAGGTTGTTGAATATTTGCAGTGATGGTTTGTCCCCTGAGCTCTGCAGAGAGATGAGGACTCAGCACCAGCTTCCAGCTCCAAACTGTCCGATTGTGCCAGTGTAGAGACAGAGCTCTGAGAAGCACTGAAAGAGAAATGCAAGGCTCTAATTCTGCACTTTCCAGCTATGCCAGAGCTGTTCTGTAAGCAACAGTATCTTCACCACCTCAGCACAGCCCTTTTCCTCTTGCTGCTGGGCTTGCTCAGCAAGGGAACAGCAGGGACAGAAGTAAAATTGCAGCACAAAGCTACAAAGGAAATGTGCTGGAATAAATAGAGTATAAGAGACATCACTGGGCCTGGAGAATCCCAGTTTGGGAGAAGATGGGAAGACTTCAATTGCAACTGGGAGAAATCAGTAGAGCAATATAACTAAGTGGGGTTGGTTTTTCTGGAGGGCTCTCCAAGCTGCAGGAGGCAAGTCTGCAGTCAGATTTCAGGGGAGAGGCTGTTGAATGAGGAAAGACAGGTTTGGTATAGTCCCAAACCCTTGAGATGCTGCTGTTTCAAATTGGAGTTGCTGATATTTACCAAGGCAATGAGGGGAAGATAACATTGGTTTTGATAACAAAAGGAGAGATGCCGTGAATTTTTGCATTTCTGAGAAGGCTGGGAGGCAGTGAGAGGCCCATTTTCCCATTCCACATTCCCAGCCTGAGCAGGTCTCAGCTGTCTCGTGGCACAGCAGCAGGAGCAGAACCTGCCTGGGCTGTTCCTGCCCCACAGATCTCGAGTGCCTCACATCAGGTGGGACTGAGTCCCCAGGGTGGGTGCACCGCCCCAGGCTAGTGGCTGATTAAACACCAGGCTATCCCAGGGGATGCAACTGGTTTGATTTCTTAGATTATTTGTTTGAAATGGGTAAAAAGGAGATTGCACAAGAGTTCTAAAAATCTGGCTAATGACAATTTTTCTCCTGGAAGCCTTGCTAAGCAGTTACCCAGAGCTACATCACTACTGTTTCCAAAAGTACAGAAAATTTCCTGGATATCCGTTAATCCAATCTTCTCCAAGACATGGACAGTTTGTCTTTGCAGACTCACTGGGAAGTAGATATTAAGAAGTTGTTCAACACTAATTGGTTTTTCTAAGAGCAGCATAGGCATCTCTTTTCAGGTATATTTAAAAAAATAAAAATGGGGGACACGACTCTGTTAGACAAAAACAAGCAACAAAACCAAGTTATCTCCTTGTAAACAAGTCGTAGTCTCCTCTGTTCCCTCTAAATTTCATAGCTCAAATGTTTACTATTATTTGAGCCGTCAATAGTAAAAGCAACGTTGCCAATCTGATTCATTATACCATTAGGAGACTTTAAAATGTTTAATGAGTTCCTTATCTAGTTAGAGACTAACAATAGCAAAGCAGTGGAACTTGTTATCTGAAAATCACACAAGTGGCATCTAAAAGGCTGCTGTCTGGAGTCAAGGATTTCAAACATTCCATTAATTCAGCAGTGTCTGAGGTAACAGTCCCAAGCCACCAACCCACAGGGGCTGGGTCAGAAACACTCAGAAGTGGCTGAGCTTTCACAGCCCGCAAGTATATTCAAATACAAATCCTTCACCACATTCAGTGTTGCCGCTGTGGTGGGAACAGTCCTGTTTTGTAGATGCAAGTGTGATTAAATCCACACAGCTCACCACTCCCTGAATGGAGTGAACGATTTACTGGCTGCTATTAATAAGCAAAGATTCATTGTACACAGTGTAAGAATCATATACTTCAACAGATACATAAAATGTTAAAAGAATAAGCACAAATGAAGTGAAATATTCTAATTTAGCTGTCAGATATCAAAAAACCTTGAAGGACAAGGTCTATTCCTTGAAACACGGGAGTGCAGCAGGGCTGCCCGGCCAGCACCGCCTTGCCCTCTCTGTAAGGCAGCTGAATTCCTAACGACCTTTCCCGGCTGCATCCTAATTAGGGATTGTATTATGATTATCAAAAGGGAAAAGGAGGGGAGGGAGAGGGGGGAGGCAGAGAATTAGCCGCAACAAACGGACCCCGACACAATTATATTTGCACAATTACTGCCATTTCCATGGCAACCCCTGCTCCACCGCTCTCCCACCGCTCTCCCACCGCGCGCTGCTGCTCGGGGCGAGGGAGCGGGAGGGGCTTNATTATATTTGCACAATTACTGCCATTTCCATGGCAACCCCTGCTCCACCGCTCTCCCACCGCTCTCCCACCGCGCGCTGCTGCTCGGGGCGAGGGAGCGGTCCTCTGAGCTACCACAAAAACTACTTCTCAATAAGGCAGTTTTCAATCAATAAAGGAAAAATGAAAACTGCAAAAACATCAGTAAAAAGCAAAACTAACGTTTCATAGAAGTAGCCAGGAGGCACCTGTGTGCCTCCAGAGCTCACCTGGGTGCAGACCCGGTGCCTCGGAACACCCGGCTCTGACACTGCACCACAAAGCAGAACTGCAGCACAATGACTGTGGAGCTGTCAGCCAGACCCGTGCAACAAGGACATTCCTCGCCCTAAAGTTTCCAAAACAAAACTTTAGGTCTCTTCAAAATAAAAGCATTCTTCCTTTCTAATCGATTCTGGTTCTTCCTCATGCCTCCAGCCACCACTCACCACACACCCAGCCCCCTGCCCTGGGCAGGCACGCACACAGGCAGGACACACTGCAAGGACTGTACACATCTCATTACCTGCTAGCAGAAAAATTCCTTTCAGGATCACGCCAATCAGGACAGATTTCATGGCCGGCTCCTTGTGGACATTGGTGACAGTAAAGGGAAAAAAAATGGGGGTGAAGGGGGGGAGGGATGACAAAAAAGGCTGGGCTGACAGGGCAGTGCGTGCAGGCGCTTGCTGGTGCCAGTCACACGAAAAGGGATTGGAGTGAAAGAGCCGAGGGAGCAGAGCCCTGCCCTGCGCCAGGTCTAATCCAGCCCGGCTCTGACCCTCCCAGCTGGCCCCTGTCTGTGCTGACACCAGGAATGTGTGCTCCCAGCATATTCCCACTCCGTGCCTCCCAGCAGTGCCCGGCAGTGCCCGCAGCCTCAGCTCAGCAGGGCAAAGCCAAGAGACAATCTCTTGCCCTTGCTGCGTTTCAGGTGAATCTGCCAAATTCCATGAATAAGGCCAAAATGTTCTTTTTATAGGCTAAGCCAAAAAGCTGCATTTCCACCATATCTGTGCAATATCTAAACCACAGGAGCAAGGGGAGTTCCAAATGCAGAGTGAACCTGGGCCCTGCTGCATATTCAACACTGAGGGAATCAGGGTCCATCAGGCAGTTTTCCTCCTCCCTGTGCCCTGTTCCAGGGCTCTGTGAGCACAGACATTTCCACTCCGCTGTATTCACAAACAAAAGTCTCAGGTTTTAATGACCGTGATCTGCTTCCCTGAAGTCAAACTGGATGGAAGGAAATTCCCTGCATTATGCTGAATGTACTCGTTCACACATAGCGCTGCACAATCAAAACTCTCTCTTTCCTCATTAGCCACCTTATTAAATTAGCTGTAGCTTTTTCCTCTATAGTTCTGGGTTTTGTTTTTGTTTTGTTTTTTAATATAGTTACTTTCATATAATAAAATTTCTGGAAGCAGAGTTGTATTTTTGTGTTGTAAGGACCCAGAGAAGTTTCTTATTTCTGTGAAGAAATGTTATCTGGGAGCTTTTCTCCAAACTTGGAGTCTCTGTTTCTATCAATGTCAGGTCCAAGCAAACAAAACCTCCCACATGTCAGTTTCTGGAATCTGCATTAGCAGTATCACTAAGATATTAAAAAAGGCATTCCAACAACTCCTGTAGCTATTTCAGTTTCATTATTTTACTCAATCCAAACAAGCCAGTCTATTTTACAGATACTTGAAGTGGGAGGGATATGGTGAGTGTTTGTTTGGAGTCAAAACTTCTCAGATAGCCATGGACCTGTGCACACACAGACCTATCCCAGCACAGATTTGGAACATTATCTCTGTTAGCTACGCTGACCCTTCTGTTATTGTTCAGGAGAAAACAAACAGACAGTTGTGCACATTCAGCCACTACTGCAACAACAAATTGTAACAACTGTCAAGACTGCAGAACATTCAATGTCTTCAAAAAGATGCCTATTTTGGTTTATGCACCCACACATTTATCTCCACATTCACACACAGAGTCTACCTGGACACTACTGCCTGGAAATCCATCACACCCCAATGCACCCAGCACAGATTCTGCTCTCACCTGGCACCAGGCACAAGCAGGCTCTGGACTGCAGCATTCACAGCCTTCTGATCAGATGACAGGGAAGTCAAAAGGTCTGATTAACATGGAGCTGTGATCCAGCAGGGAGAAGAAACGTGGAGCGGAAGGGAAGGGGGGGGAGCCTCACCAAGTGCTGCCTAGCTCCCTTCAGCTATATTTACCAAAAGGGATTTGGTTGAAGGGGGAACAGGCCTCTAATCTCTTTACTATCTTAACCTTTTAGCTGCCCTTGCTCTAGAGGCTCCATCTCTAAAACAAATCTGACTTAAGAAATACCTGCACAAAAAAATTAAATCTATCCGAAGGTGGTTAGAAGGAAGAAGCATCTCCCATTTATTTCCTGACCCGTGACCCAGGTATTCAAGCCCATTTGATCTGGGCTGGCACCCTCACAGAGTCACCATTTAAAGCTGCTGCACAGAAGGTTTCTACTTCTTTAAGGAGACAAAGACATTATGGCTGTACAAAGTGAGGTGGTCAATAAGCCCTCCAATTATACTGGGACACATTCACACCACATCACCTTCTGATTTCTCATGAAAGTAGAAGTGTTCCTCAGCCATGTGCAAAGAAGCTCAGAATGTTCCCATGATCACAAGGTGCCACTGCCTCGGGCTGGATGTCTGCGATGGCGATGCCGTGCTCGGCCCCCCTCATCGGGGCTGCCCAGTGCCACAGTGCTGCTGCAGGACACGGCCTCTTCTCGCTGGGCACAGCTTTAGCAGGACAGGGAGCACTCAGGCCATTAAAAGCTTTTAAAGAATGAATGATCCAAATTTCAGTGACAACATTCTTGCAGGCTAAAAATCAGTGTCCATGTCAAATGGAGGTACCTGCCTTTTTCCTGTCCTGGCCTAACCTATTGCCTAAAAAATACATGATGGACTGAAACCATTTCTGAAAAAAATCAAATAAAGAATTCATTTTGTTGGATTTCTTTTCCCCCTAAAAGACAGACTTTTCCTAACATGCTTTTTGTCTTGACCACAGTTGACATAATTTCCAAGAGCATGCAAGATTCTCTCTCCTTCGTACTTCATTTAGTATCCATGCAATCTTTGATTCATACTTGCATCCTCTCGGGGTACCTATATCCTCTGCTAAAGCACAAACCATGTGCTGAACAGACTCTTCAGGACCTGTTAAGTTGTCCTCTCAGGAATGAGGCACTGCTTTTGCAACAACTACATTTCAAAGAGAAAGTTCATCTGCCTGCACTGCACTGAGACAGCACTGAGGCAGTTAATTTGCGAAGAAAGAATTTCTCCTGACTTGCATTGTTATCCCAACACTCCCCAAATTCCTCAGACTGAAGAAGCAAACACACAGAAGGAACCCCCTGCCGCCCCAAGAAAGCATTCTTCATCAGAGTAGCAAGTTCACTTTAATCAGTGGAGGCAGCTTAAACCCAAGTTCATGGCAGATCTAAGCTGCCACAGAAATGTGTTTTGAAGAGAAACATTATGGGAAGCTTCACAAAGTTGTTCTGTGATCCTAATATGAAGTAATAAGCTGTTTACCCAGCATGACAGTACTGGGATTAATTGACAAAGGAGGGGAGATTAATTGCTATTATTTCCCTGTCAGCTTCACTCCTCCACACGCACTCACTGATCTCACAGACTGCTCCCAGCCTTTTGCTGTGTTAATGTGTCAGAACTACCTCAGCTGAGACAAAGTCCTTTACCAAAAGCAATATCCAGAAGAGCAACCTGCTTCTAATCCCCTTCAAGTACTAATGAACCCAAATTTGATGCAACAGAATGAACTCTAGCACTCCTTTGCCCATCAGCCCGTGTTTCTGTCAGCTTTTCTGCCCATGAGCATGCTAAGAACTGGAAAGGATTAAACAGATCTGCAGCTTGGCAAAGCACAATGAAATTCTGAGCGCTGTGAGAGTGCTGGGGCACTGCAGGAGGAAAAGAGAACAGGGCACAGATGTGAGTGGGAATTCTGACAAGAAGGATAAACTTTAAACCATCTCTTTGGACAAGATCTCAGTTCACGAGTACAGCATTGTAACTGCCCGAGAAAGCAGCGATAACGAGCTTAGATAAAAGCTGATTTTCAAAGGCCTCATCTACAAAAGCAAATTTTTCTTGATCTGGCCTAAATTAGCAAATGAGATAAGGCCAGAAAACCCCACAAATAATTCAGTTTAGTTACAGAAGGTGTTAACTAGAAGCTGATTTTACATTCTGGGAATGAAAGTAATAGTTCTTCCCAGGGAAGAGCTGGAAAGAATTA
The DNA here is from genome assembly GCA_013397775.1 of Eulacestoma nigropectus. Lineage (NCBI taxonomy): Eukaryota > Metazoa > Chordata > Aves > Passeriformes > Eulacestoma > Eulacestoma nigropectus. The sequence continues at coordinate 1,461,731 of VZTE01004704.1, forward strand.
AACCAACACACCTCAACCACTGCAACCACAGAAGGAGAACAGAAAATTTTCCCATGCAATAAAGGCCTGAGAAAGTCTCTGGAATGTTGTTACCTGCTGTTGCAAGTTAAGGGACCGGGTTTTCTCCCGGCTTCAAGTGTTTCTTTTTCCCACGAGATGGCAGCCTGGTAACACTGTGGAGAGGTTACCCTCACCTCAAATCCAGAAATCCAGGATTGTGCTGGGATCACCTTTCTTATAAACTACTCTGGTGTTAAACTGTCCAACACACGTGGAATTTAAAGATGAAGAAGACTGAGAACGAATATATTTTAAAGGAAGTTGAGGTTTAGTACCAGTTAGCAGAGGACCTTCCCAACAGGGCTGACATTCACCATCTCCCAGATTCTCAATCAGCAAACTGAACCCTTAGGGTCAGGCAGGGCATTTGGGGAAGAATCCAGACTCCTCATTCCCTTGTAAACAGAGAAGGCTTCCTTTGCTCACATCACTAAGACCTTTTGACCTCCTAACATAGCAGATCACTGCTTTCAGCCAAAAATGGCTGGCTCTTATCATCCCAGGGTGTTAGTGAATGGAGATGCTTTACAGATGTTTATGTGCTGGTGAGCCAATCTGCTACAGCCAGTACAATCCATGATGAATGTTAAGCATCCCCTTTTTTATTTAAAGGCTGGTTTTCTATATATTTCATCCTACATGTAAAGAAACCCCCACAGTTCTCCCAGGGAACTTTCACTCCAGGATACAGATGCCCTGGGTACTCTGATCTTAGACTTTTTGTAGTTGATCTTATGTCTCCAAATCTAGTTCATGGCCCATCCACTTACTTGCCCACACTCACACAGCTTTCCCGTGGCATTTGAGCCCTGAACTGCAGACACCTTGCTGCACACTCCTAGTCCAGCTCAGTCCTGCCCTCTCATCCTGGAATCCTGCAGCCAGGCAGCAATGCAGCAGTTCAGCATTAGCCAACCAGAAGGATCTGATTCCAGCCACCCCTTCCCCAGGTTACCTGAATAACCAGGCAGGCACTGACAGAGGAAGCCATTCACCAGGTCCTGGCAGAGCCCTCCGTTCTGGCAGGGTTGGGACTCGCACTCGTCGATGTTGGTAAAGCAGGTCTCCCCTGGAAAGTGAAAACACAAACAGGCCTCTGAAGTGCACTTGTGCAGCAGTGAAACAGAGATTGACAACTGCAGTCATAAGTTTTGCACTTCTTTTCTTTCACCTGAAAATGCAAAAGAATTTCTAGAACTCTAGCATGTCTCTGCAGGCACTGGGACACAGACACCAGCACCGAAACAATGGGGGCAAATGAAGTATGAAATGATTTTCCAGTGTCAAACACTGGCAAGATCAGAACTTCTGAACCATTCCCATCTGTGCAACAGTGGACCAAACACTCATATTTCCCTCATAAAATAATAAAGTATTATTGTTTATGCCTTCCCACTAGGGAATTTCCCTAGCTGTTAAATCCAGCATTATATACATATCTCCAATCCAGGGAAAGAGTGATATTTCAGTGGAACATCCACAGAGCTTCCAGTTCCAAGAGCACCATATCAAGAAACCCCTCTTGTCCCACTCTGATTATATAGTTGCTGTCATGAGAGTAGTCTCACCAAGGAAACACCTAGAATAGTAATCTGTGACTCCAGGGAATTAGCTTCCTCTAATGAATGAGGAATTTCAGAGATATCCCTAGGGGTGAATCCTGCCATATGCATGAGAGACTGACAAAGGGAAAACACCCTGGCACCTGCATAGCCAGAGGGCATTCATGGAAACATGGGGAAGTGCACAGGCTGTTTCCTCAGCCTGGAGACAGGCTTGGAAAGGGAATGACATTGAGCTGTCTGCAACGGGAGCAGAAGCACATTCCTGATGCAGCAGGCTGCCAGCCCCTCTGAAGTCCTTAAGCGATTTTTGTTGCAGAGAACATTGCTCCGTTCCCATCTCCTCAAACCAGCAGCACCACCCAGTGCAGACAGGATGAATATTTGCTGTGCAGCTCACCTGTAAAGCCTGGCTGGCACTGGCACAGGAACCCAGCTGCTTGGCTGTAGCTGAAGTTGCTGGGGAAGTGGGGCTGTGTCCCATAATGGGCTGGGTTGGAGCGCTCCAGGCACAGGCCACCGTTGTGACAGGGCTCTGTCACACACTCATCCACATCTTCCTCACAGTCCTGCCCGGTGTAACCTGCCACGAGACACCGCTGTCAGCACTGTGCACAACTTCCCTGGAGCTCAGCTCCCAAACACTGTGGCTGCCTCAAAGGAGAGAATAAGATGCCCAAATCTGCAGCTCATCTAGCAGGGAGTCTCCAGGCCCTTTACTTTCTCCACTATGTCAAATACAGGAGCCAAAATCATCAATTGGCAGGAAAGCATCACCTCATGATAGAGGAACTCATGATGGAAAATGGCAGAAAAGAGAAAGAAAACTTTATGGTTGAGAATTGGGGTGATTTTCGCAGGTCAATTGGATTTTGGGATGACCTGTAAAGAGCAGCAGTGCAGCCTCACTGTTTCAGACAGTGAGAATCCACATGGGGCCATGCAGCATGATCATTAATTCTCTACTTCTTCAACACAGCAATCAAGCACATGCTGTCCATGGCTGTATGCCCACACACCACACCAGCAGAGAGCCCCCAGCCCACCTGGCCAGCAGGCACAGCTGTAGCCCTTGATTCCCTCCAGGCACGTGGCACTGTTGTGGCAGGGGTCGGAGGCACACTCCAGGATGTCCAGCTCGCAGTGGGCCCCCTCGAAGCCAGTGTCACTGCAGTCACAACGGTACCTGTGGGGCACCAAACAGAGCAAGGCATCAGCTCTGCCTTGGACAGCAAAGCCCCAGGTGAGGAAAGGGCAAAAGAGCTCAGCTGCCACTGCTCACACCCACTTGTGCTCACACCTTACCTGTGGAAAGGTAAATTCAGACACACAGGTATGTTCTCAGCAGTTGCCTGTGCTGTTCATTCTCTGCAAACCACTTCTCTTTGTGTTTGTTCCTCCCTTCCTTTAAGCACCCCTGGAGTTCTGCTGCTGGGAGGGGGCGTCTCCCTTATTGCCACAAATCATCGGTACTGCCACTCAATGTACAAAACACTAAATCCAATTCCCCCCATAGCTTTTTACTCTGATTTTCACAGGTTGCACTGAGTAGACCTTTAGATCAGTCCTGGTGTCTAATTGCCCCCCACCACCGGTTTCTCACCCGTTAATGAGGTCATGACACGTCCCGTTGTTCTGGCATGGCTGGCTCTCACATTCATTGATGTCCACCTCACACTGGGTTCCTTGATAACCTGGTGCACATGTGCAGGTGTAGAACCCAACATGATCATTGCACAGGGCGCCATTCTGGCAAGGGTCTGAAGCACATTCATCTATTTCAGTATCACAGTTCACACCTTTGTTAAAAAACAGGAAAATATCTGTGTTACAAATCCAGAAAATTTTGTATGTGCTGCCTGGAATTCTGAGGTGGAATCACAAGTGTCATGTTATCAACCCCAGCTGGCTACCAGAGTGATCTCTACCTGCTTCTCCAAAATGTTGTTCCATTTATTTCAATTCTGTTTGTAACTTGCTTTGTGATACCCAGGAAGAAAGTACTAAAGCAGTGCAAAACACTGGCTACAGTGATACCTGGTGTTAGTAAGTGATTTTATTGGGAAATGCTATTAAAAATACAATGTTGGCTCCACTACTCCTGGTCACAGATAACAGCAACTGACACCTGTTTGGTACTAAGTCCCAACCTCCCTGACAGAACAGACCAATGCAAGATTTCTATGCAATTATCTCATCTATGTTCCACCTCTTTGAGCTGCCTGTGGCCTGGCATCACCTCCAAACCCTACTCACTACAGTGGCACCTATCAATCCATCTAATCTGCCCTCCTTGGCGAAAGCTCCCCACAGAGTGGGCATGGCCATCCTAATCCTGGCGGGATGTGGGCCCCCTAATCTGGTTCAAACCCCTCAATACCCACGCAAAACTTCCTTCACCCAAATTCCAGCTGCAAGCACCAGGAAACAACCTGGCCTTGCCAGACAATGGTGCTCGAAACTCTGGATGAAGAACTAAATCACAAGGCTAAGCTTCATGTTTGACATCAGAATAACTTGAAGCACAACAAACGCCTCCAGCTGCCTGGGTCACTTTATTGCTCCTTTGGCAGGGAATCTCACAATCCCAAATTGAGGATTCAGCATAAAGATAAAAAAAGAAACTGATTTGCAAGGACGGAATTATGCTTGATACTCAAAATCACCAGAAACCTTAGGGCCCACATAAAAATTCTGCCTTGTTTCTCCGTCTCTCTTCATTTTTATCAGAGAGTGAGCCAGCATCAGGGACTGCATTCCTGATGTTGTAACTTCTCCTCATTCCACTGGTAATCAGCAGCATTCCTTCACAGCAACCCAACTCCTTAAACACTTCAGTCTGTGAACAGGAGGAAGGCTGAGAAAGTTCACGTGCGAGGTGGTACCAGGCAGACACGGACACATTCCACCCCATTCCACTCCGATAAGCAGGGCTGGGGGAAGGAGAGCCCCCCACTGCCTCCCTCACAGATAACTTACAGGTGTGGATTCCTCTCTGAGTCACCATTAGCACAGATGCACAAAAGAGAAACACTTAAATCACATGCCAAATAAACATTTGCCAGGCATGAAAGAATTGGAAATCTCCAACTAAAAGACACTTTTTTCCAAAAGACAAGTACTTCCTTTGGAAAAATCCTGCTGGACAGGACAAAGAACTAGAGGCCAGGTTGGCAGAGCTAAGTTATATCTGGAAACCCTAAATATCCATTTCCTGATACAAATATCTTTTTATGTGTATCTTCCATAATTTAATTACAGCTACTTTGTATCTAGTACTCCAGTGTCAGGCAGTCCTCTCTGGGGTCCCTGTCTCTCAACACCCACACCATCCATGGAATTCAAGGCCTCAAGCACTGCCTGGCAGCCACTGCAAGCAGCCCTACACCATTACTCACACGCAGCCCCGGACACTGCGGGAATACAGAGACTCAGTGGGGCAGTGAGGCAGCTCCTCACCCCGGGACCCCCGAGGAGGCAGAGCAGCCCGGCGGTACCTGTGTATCCGGGCGCGCAGTGGCACTCGTAGTGGTCCATGTGGTTGAGGCAGGTGCCGTGGTTGCGGCAGGGCCGGGACGCGCACTCGTCGATGTCGATCTCGCAGTTGGAGCCCTGGAAGCCGGGCACGCAGAAGCAGCTGTACTCGCCCGCCCTGTCCCTGCAGATGGCCCCGTTGCGGCACGGCCCTGACGCGCACTCGTCGATGTCGTCCCCGCACGCGGCCCCGCTGAAGCCGGGCTGGCAGAGGCAGCGGTACCCGCCCGGAGCTTCCACACACGTGCCGTTGTTCAGGCAGGGGTGGCTGGAGCACACGGAACTTTCTGTCTGGCAGCCTTCTCCACCGGGGCCCGGCTGGCATCTGCAGGTGTATCCGGCCGTGCTATCCACACATTCAAATCGAGGGTCTGTGCAAGGGCTGCTCTCACACTCATCGACGCTGTCGCAGTCGGCACCTGCGGAGCCAGGCGTACACACACATTCATATTCCAGGAGTCCTGGCGTCCGGGTGCAGGTCATGTGGGCAGGACAGTCATGTTTAATGCAAGCATCGTAGAGGAGTTCACAGTTTATGCCCATGTAGGCTACAGGCTCCACAGGGCAGGTGCACTGGTAACCCTCTTCCAAATCCTTACAGCTCCCCCCATTCTCACATGGGGATGAGAAACAGCCACTGTCATTTTCAGAGCATGAAGTTCCTGTTGAGGAAAGGGACTTTTTGTTAGTCAGCATTTGTAGCTCTAAAGAAAAAAGTTCTGCCAATCCCCACATACAACTTGGAGATTGCCACACTCCAAAAGGCTGTTCTAGCCAGGACATGAGAAGGATACTGGAGAATCAAACATTTACTATAAAGCCCTTCATTTGGTGGCAATCAAGAATCTCTTGCCAGTTTGGGTAACGAGGTACCTGCTGTTTTAGGAGACACCCACAAACCAACTATTTTACTTGTGCTTATTCATCCATGAGTCACTTTGAGAGCAGTGACACACATAACCTTAAATCCATTCACAAGATTAACTTAGTGTAAAATTCCATGACCCCTTTCACTGGCAGGGCATAGCATTTGTGCCTGGAAATCCAGAGAGGCAGGGTGAGTTCAGGTATTGGCCGTGCCTCTGTATGTCCCAGCTGCTCCTTCTGGGGATACAATTTTTTCCTCAGCTAATCCAGAAGTGATTTGAAGATGCTCCCATAAATAACCCAAGGCAAACTCCAAATGGGCACATTTCACAGAGTCTCTGATTACATTAGGCAGCTCAGGTTGATAACCACTGACCCTCACCCTCTCCCCATGTTAGACACATAAATTTACACAGCAGGACATTTTTAGCAAGGAAGAGCAGAGACTGCTGAGATCACCGTGCTGATGGCATTTGAGATCCAAATACTCAGTACCTGCTGAGCCAAAACACCAGTCTAACAACCAGATACCAGGAACTAATGTTGAGACCCGATTCCCCTAAATCTGAGAGCATTTGGATGTGATCAGTTAATTCACACTGAGCCACAATGCCTTGCTGTCCCCACAAAGGCAGTGTTTAAAAGGCTCTTGCCCCATTAAGCAACTCCACCACCCGGAAATGCAATGGGACGGGACATGCCCACCGAACTGCAAATTTAGTTCATATAAATGAGATTACGTAGGATACATGATAGTAAAAAAAAAAAAAAAGAAAAAAAGTGTTCAACGTAGGTACTTCAAAATTGAGCACAATGGAATAATAGGAGGAATCCTCATCTCTTTTCCAAAAGAAATTTTGAATTTACTTAGTGAAACAAGGGGCAGATTGGCCAAAGGGCAGGACAGCCCAGGGGACAGGATATAGTGGCCTTTATGTTAAAATTAGGATACATGTCCTGGATTCAATGCCACAATTAAGCACTTTCCAAAAGACATAAACCAACCAAAAATAGAATAAAGGGACAAAGGCAGTGCAAACAGAGAGCTTCGCCTTCCACAAAGACAGCAGTCATTAGCACCTCATCCCACTGTGGCCTTCTGAGATCAGAGCTTTCCATTCTGCTCAATTCCAGAATAAGAGAGAAGCTGTGTGGTAGAGATATCCCAGCCCGATTCCTGCATAAGTGTTATGAAACATCCAAACTTGGAAGTAACTCTGCAAACAACTATATAACAGATGTTTGGAAAATGTCTATGAAAAACGGTCTCAAAGCAGAGATAAAGCTCATGAAAGAGCAAATGGTATCTGAGAAATTGCTACTGGTGAGACAATCCAGACTTCCCTGGTGTTGGAAGTCAAGCCATCACTTGAAGCCTTTGGGTAAGCAGCTCTTCACCCTTTCTGCTGCCCTCTCTAGGTCGCTGTGGCCCAGGTAGTGACAGGCCTCAGTTTCTGGGAAGTCCACAAAGCTGCAGGTGGAGAGGGCAGGATCCCAAATCCCTGCAGCTCCCTCAGCCCTCCCTGCTCCATGGGGAGTGTTGCTATACCCTGCCATGCTCCATGCTAAGGACTTGCCAGGATCACACACCACATCATTGCTCCCCAGCTGACCTTCCACGTTCTCTCACTGGTGCCAGCATTATCCCCAGCCCAATTCTGGTCACATTTGCCTTGCTCTGGTGCACCTTATCCACCCCCGGTAGTTAATCTGTCTCACTGATGCTCTATCAACTCTGCCCCATCAGCTCCTCAGTCTCTTTGTACCTGAAGGTGGAGACACCGACTTCAGGGGCTGAAAGGGATTTATAGGAGACTTTGGTTTACAAAAGCCTGCCCCTGCCCTGACCTCCCCCAAATTCCTCCCACCAAAGACTGCAGTGTTTCTAAGTCTTCTTTTAAGAGGCCGTGCTGCTGGGGGAGGAAGGGTGCTCAGGGATTTAGGCAGCCTTTTCTCTTCCCAGCATCATCTCCGTGGCCCTCCCCTCCCTTCCTCTCTCATGTGATGCTGGGGAGAGCTGCTGAGCCCTGCACTGTCCAGCAATCCCATTATTCTGCCATCAACCCTTTTATTCTCAGATTCCCAGTCAGGCAGAAAACAAGGATGACGGAATCTGCCTGGAATCTCTGTGGCAATTAGAGTGGAAGCTCAGGAAACTATTTGCAAAAGAGCTTTACTAGGCAGGAGATAGGAGCCTTTGTAGGCTTAATGAGTAACCGGCCCCAGCCTGCACTTTCAGCAGGCCAGGAGCACAGTTTGGGATAAAAAAGGAGCCCGAGTCTGGTGCATGTTGGGAAGGAGCTGCAGCACACTCCATCTGCAAAGAAATTCCCATTTCCACAGAATCCCCAGGCACTGCTGGCGTAGCCAGGCTGAGTCACTGCCAAGGCTCATGCATGGCTTTCTGCTTCCATGAGAAGAACACAGGCAAAATGCTCTTTGCAAATAAAGCTAAACATGAAAGCCCTTTGCTATTTCCTGCCTTTCCTGAAGTTCTTTCACAACAGACACATCTTTTTGTACCTCCTCTGGTTGGGTCCATCATATGGCTGCCATGCTCAATCATCTGTATGAGTCACTACTGCCTGTCCCTTACAGAGAGGTGTGTGACAAATATGTGGCCGGCTGTATCCAGCACGCCTGCACTAATATGGAATATTTCCCAAGGACAAAACATGCCCCTGTGTGAATGTATTCTAACCCTAACACTCCTTCCATGGCAGAGCTGAACTTCCGGCTTGGCAAAGAGCACATCCGATGTTTTCAGTTCTGATTTTGTTCTTTTCAATCATCAGTCCTAGGGCTTACAGTTATTGCTCTCAGTTTTGGAATAGATTATTATATGAATGTGAATAGCACATGACTATGCACCAAACACTAACAAGAAAAATGAATAAACTAGCTTTTCCTGCTGCACAATATAAGAACCATGAAAACATGTAGTTCAGACCATGCTGTTTCATGAACACAGTGAAAATCAGGTCAAGGAAATCACTGAATGACAAGAGTTTATAGTTTTTCACCAAAGTAGCTGTTGCTGGATTAACAATGACATTCAGGAGTTTTCCTTTACGTTTCAGAACGTTTCAGAAGAAAACTATGAATTAGTGATGTTTGTAAGGGAAAAAAGCATTAGAAGTATATTACAGTCATACCATCCTGCAAGCCTACGCTGAATTGAAACTGGAGGAGACCACAGCTCCTTTGAAGAACAGTTCCAGGCATTTAGGGGTGGATTAGGAGGAACTTCAAAGGCTACCAGAGTCCCATATAAAGCATTCATTGAGCTCTGTCAGGACAGGGCTGGTTTTACACTTTAAAGGTAGCTGACAAAGATTTTCCCCGAACGATGAGGTTTGTGACCTTTTGTAACACTTTAAGACAAACAAGCTGCATTACCAGGCTCTGTTTTAATAATTAACTTTAATAATCTCATACTTTTTACCTGCACTATGTGATCTTGTCAAAGTTGCAACAGCAAATTTTTTAACCACAAAAAAAATCAGAAATTAATGAGAAGTTAGGCGATTACTTCTCTGATTGGAGATGCTGCTTTAGCATTACTCACTGGCTTCTGTTTTGGGGAGTTGCTTTTCACAAGTTTGTTTTTTCAGTCTTGGATAACTGATAGAGGACGGATGTTGTCAGTCTGGGGACACACCTGACCTTGTGGAAGATGCTCAGTGCTGCACTGATAACTACCTTAAAGGTGTCTTAATGATCACTTAAAATTCCAGCAGGGAAGAAGCAGCATTGGGGTTATCAGCTCACAGTTTCCTTTGTACTGAAGGACAGAAAAAAAAATCCAAGCAGAGGCAGTGGTACCTACTGGAAATTCCCATCCCTGAATAACTGTTCATGCACATGCCCTGCACTGGGTGAAAAATGAAAATGTACCATCACCCGTGCACAACCCCTGCAAAATGCTCATAACCACAGACACAGCTCCCAGAAGAGTCAGGATGCCATAGTATTATTTCCTGGCCTAGCAAAAACTGAATGTGAGCTTGGACAAGCCAAATTCACCTCGAGTAGAAAGAAGCTTCCTTCAGATGTTTTTCACCTGCCCTCCTCACTACAACAACGGAAAAATCTCCAGTTTACAACTAAGAGGTGAGAACAGCAGGATTCCCAGAGCACCACAGGTCCCAGCTGCAACCACAACAATAACGGCGCTTGAGGGATCTCCAAGCTCCCAAACTGCTTGGAGTCAAACCCAAAGCCTGGGGCAATTCTCACCAGTCAGGCTGTGCTCCTGCTGCTCATCCCAGCACACCTCCCACTGGAGAAAGATCCTGAGGCCAAGGGTAGAAAGGGAACTCTTCCACCAGAAGGGATTCAGAGCAACACAACTACTAAATAAACTCTGAATAAAGCAATGGAGAGTTAGGTCTCCATGACAACAGGAAGGCATGTGCTTATATTAGTAAATCCCTGCTGACCTCTGCTGATCTTTCCCTATCCTGGTCAGTGTAAAGGATTAGTGAAAGGAGACACACTTTGGCCTGTTCCCAGGATCCACACAACTAGAAAGGAAAATGGACAGGCTTGAAAAGGGGCTTTCATATTCACCCTCTCTCTTCCCCACCCCTGCTCACTTTGGAAGGACAGCTATGGAAAGGAATCACAGGATAAAACCAAATCCTTCTTCAGGAAGCACCTTCTATGTACCTGTTCAGGGAGGGTACAAGGCATCTTCAGGTGGCTTCACACATCCCTAGGGCTTTACGAGCCCCATTTCCTTCTTGACACAAAGAGATTAAACCCATTCTATCCAGACCTGAGCTAAGCACCTGCTCTGAGTAATACCAGCACCAGAAAACAAGGCCTGAAACTCTCTGAGACTGCTGACGAGGTCATGACATGCTAATGATTGGCAGTGATATTTCACCTACCCTAAAATATTCCATAACCTGTATTCCCTGTCCTCTTTAACACAGTAATGGCACTTGTGACAGCTGCTTTAACAGCAGGCTTTTCTATTTAGCCTCAGAAAAGGGGATGTGGGAATGGGAAACCCTCCAAAATACCGATGTTTGATCCCAATTACGAAGCCCCCGGGCTGCAGTAGCTTCCCAGAGCCCAGCTCTGCTGGTGTACCTTGAAGACTCTGGGCTCAAGAGTAAAGTTCTTCCTCCCCATTTTTTAAAAGGGAGAAAGGATTGTGAGATATACCTGCTGCTTGAAGCTAAACATTATTGTTACTGTCTCAGGTTATCAGCTATCAGATCTGATAATTTATGTGAAGCAAGACATGGCACTGTGACCAAAAAAACCCAAACTCTGAAAATAAAGATTAGCTAATCCAAAAGCAGTGTTGACAATCAGCAGGCAGGACTTCTAAGACAATACTGAATAAATGGCCTGACAAGATGCCAGGGATCCCAGCAATGCCAAGAAGACAAAAATCAGAAGTCAGTTTTAAAAAGAGTCTTACTATTCATGGCTTTGATGTCTCTTGTAGAGTTTTGGTAGGTTAAACACACAAGCCCAGTGTCTCAGCCAAATACCACCTTGGATACCAACTTTAAGACATCTGACATCCCTGCACACAGGCCAGATTACAGTTTTACCCAAATTATTGTGTGTCCATCACTTCCCAGACTGCTTCTGACATTGTTTCTCTTTGTTACTGGAGACCAACAAATTCCACACCACTTTTGTACGAGGTTTTTGGTGTGCCAGAGTTTTTCACGCCAGATACATGTACACAGTCCATTAGTGTAAAATATTTCTATAGAATTTACAAAGGCCTAGACCTAGACTTTCATTCATTCAGGCACAAGAAGTGTGGCTCAGGTTCTTCTTGTGAAATATGCAGAATATTTACCCCCTCAAAGAAGGAGGATGGTGATTCCTGGCTCTCTGCCCCCCCAGCTTGCCCAGTGAATTGCTAAAAGGTGCCAAACAGAGGGCACCGATCCATGGAGCCCAGCACTGCCAACATCACGGCCCAAGGCATTAACAGCATTAGTCAGAAATACTACTTCAGGGAATTGAACTCATTCTTACCACAGAACAAGAAGCCAGCTAGCTTGTGTTCATTATCTGCTCGCTGTTTACTGCAGATTTGAAGGTGTAACTCATTATCATGCTTCTAGAATGGGGAGGAAGACAGGAGCTATGAATCCCTGGTTTATGACAGCATTGAATATATTGCCACAGTAACTCTTTGATCTTCTGTGCTCAGAACACCCCAGTATTTTCCCTTAATAAACACTCCTCCAAGCTGACCTTCATGTTTCACACATTCTCCTGATCTCTCAGCCATTTCCACAGATCAAACACTGGGACAGGGACTTTCCTGTGTATTCAGTTCACCAGAGTGAGTTACAGGCTTTAATTTCCAATTCTTATTTAAATATACTGACAATGGACAAAACAGCTGGAAAGATTAGGTTTGTTTGTTCCTCGTTTTGAAGTAAGGCTTAAACTGTCCCTACGTCTGAGCCAATCTCAAGAGCTGGCAGGAGAGCTGATAGAAAAAAAGGTTTGTCTTGCACATGCTCTCCCTCAGCAGGCGTCCAAAGCATATTCCAGGCCAAAGGTATGTGAATTCCTGTGCCTGCTGATGGCCGGAGTTGTGGGAACAGAAATGAGAAGACACTCCTTCTGCCCTCCAGAATCTCCTTTAAAGACAAGGAATTAGCTGGGAGCTATTGTGTTCCCATTACACAGGCAGCAGCAGTGAAGGGGGAGTCACAGGCTGAGCCTGCACTGCTGCCCCCGCCCCTCCAAGGTTTCTTTTAAACAACTGGAGATAGAGAGGATCTGGCTGCAGGATGCTGATGGGTACAGATTGCACCAGGCCAACTGTATACTCAGAATTTCCACAAAAATTGTGAACAAGTAACTTAGGCACTCTCTGCTTCAATGACATTTAGACTCAGTCAATTAGAAATAAAAGAAGTAGGTTATATAGTTCATAAGGGCAAGAAAAGACATTTCTTTATGGTCTGAAAAACCTACAAGTGCTACCTAAATAGCACCATTCACTCCAGTTAAAATCTGGCAGAATTCCCCTTGCAAAATAGGAGTAGGTGGAAAGCCTATGAAAATCAGCACTTGCCTCGAGCCTTGTTGGCTCCAGCAAGAAGAGTCATCCACCTGCACTCAAAAGAACACCACATTCTCAGTAAATCAGTGTTCCAGAGAAGAGCTTTCTCCAGGAGTGAAAAGCCATGAGTGCAGTGGTCAGAGAGCACAAACCCTCCAAACCACGTCCCGGCCCTGGCAGCCACACGCGGGCGATCTGTCCATGCAACCGGCCTTGCCTCTGCCCAACACAAAGCCACCATAATTGCTTCACACTCCAAACCAGTAGCTATGGTTACTAGATACAAAAGACAGTCCTGCTGCTTCCCTGTGGCCAGAGGAATTCCAGGCACTTAGAGCAAACACACCAGACAAAGAAGCTGGTACAAGGAAGAGAAAGAAAAAAAAAAAAAAGACAAAAATCACAACATATTTTGACTTTCACATTCATGGTCTGAGGTGGCCAGAGCAAAGGAAATTTTGGGAGGCTTCCGAAGGAAAAATAGACTGTTAGGGAATCAAAGGAAAAGCTGAAAACTTTCTCCAAATCTCAAAAATTACAGAAACATCACCTACTAATGCACAAAATGCCAAGTGCTGTGTCCAGCACACACAAGCAGAGAAAAGGCTCTGACCGTATTTTCTCAATGTTCTTTGTATTTTACATCCACTTCTTCATGTTGTGGATCATCCCTGTACTTCCTCAGTGGAAACCAAAGCTGACTTGTACCTACAGGTAACTGGCCTGGCGTTGCCGGGAACAGGATAAGGAGACCAGTTCAATCCAAATCATACTTTCCAGTAAAAGGCTGGACATGTTCCTGACATGACCTTGTAATCCCTAGATGACTAAAACAGATGTCTAGGCCCAGCAGATCTCTAGGCACCTATTCCAGAAGAAACAGAGATACCTACTTTTCAGGGATCATAAGATATTGTAAACAAGGGTGTCAATGGAACCCCAAGACATAGTCTTGGGAACTTGGAGAAGCCCAATGTACTCAAGTAGATTCTTTGGCTATAAAATCAGTTTTCAGTGTGGGAAAAAATACAAAACAAAACAACCCCCCCACCAGTGTGATAGACTCTTTTGTCACCTCATTGCTTCTCACACTTTGAGGACGGATCTGCTTTCTTCAAAATTTCTAAGTGGAGACACTCCTGTCCTGTGATCTCCCTCCACATTTTGTACCAGATGAATCTGGCACTACACGCACCTGGGTACAATCCTCTTGTGCCCAGATGTATTTCTAGAGCATATGGGATGGAAATAAAGGTCTGTGTTTCTCCTGCATGGGCACAACCAAAATATTCAGACCTTTCCAATGGAGAAAATGGTTACTATAATAGCTGAATACTTAACTACATGAATACGTAATCACTTATAGTTCTTGTGAATAAATGCATATATACATGTGCACAGGGAGAAGGATGAAAAGAGACAAATAAATAGAAGGAAAAACATATCTAGAATGAAATGGCTGTTCATCTTCCAGACTAAAGTCTTCAGGCTACAAATCTAACTGTAAGATGTCAATTTGTTCAATATAAGGGCAGGCCACAGATTTGATCCAAAGTTACTGCATAGTAGATGGGTGAGAATCAGGCACAGAAGACAAAAACTTACCCCAAAACAAGAGGAAAAGTGGCAGCAGGAGAGCAGCATTGTACGGCCTGGAGGTAGTTTTCTTTAATTCCATGACAAGTCTAAGAGTGGCTGTTCTAAACCCCTCCGGGGAGAGACAGGAGCTGGAGCCCAGCAAGCCCCTCCTGTGGCCACATCACGGTGCGGGGCGGGCTCTCCCCACGCCGGCCGCTCGCCCCGTGCTCGGCCGGGCCGCAGCAGCACCGAGCCCGCGGACAGAGCCCCGCAGCCCGCGCTGCCCCGCGCCGGGAGCGCCGGCAAAGCCTGCCTGGATCGCGCGGAGCGGACTGCGCCCGCTGCACCGCCCCACGGGGCTGGCAGGGAACGGGGCCGGGGGGTTCTCTCCGCCCCTCCATAATGCTGAGAACACAGCTGCTGTGTCCCCCATAGCTGTGACAGGGCTCAGAACTGGCTCGGGACCGAAGCTGTTTGGAGGATGCAGGGTTCGGCATCAGCTCATATTTACAAATTCCACAGGAGGATCGAACACAGTTTTCTGAATGAAGCTGCTTTGTCCAAAGAGAAATAAGACAAAAGCACTTTGTTAACCCCAGAGTTAGTCCACATTTCTCTTTACTGCTGTCTCGTCATGGGGTGGGTGATTCCACAGGACAGGTGAACTCATAAAATGTACAGGAACCCTTTTCCCAATTGAGGAACAGTTACAGAGAACAACAGAGGTATCTACAAAACACAGGCACCAAATCACACCACCTTTAGATAAATGGGTTCAGTTTTAGGAGTGGAAAAAGTTATCAGTGTGCATTGTTTAATGACAGTAACTGGAAAAAGACAGCCTGCACTCAGCCTAGACCTACTAAGTCCTTCTAAATCCACATCACAATTGGATTAAACTAACTGTAATGAGAATTAAGTACATTGCCTCACCCTTCACTGACAACTAAAAATAGAACACAGGTAAGATGCCAGACAAATTCCTAGTTTAAACAAGAAATATGCAAGATAGCAAGGGATTGGTGCAGACAGACCTAGGCTGCACATGAGGAAAACAGAAGCAATCCTACAGTGAGTAATCTGTATTATCCCAGCATCCTTGCAGGGCTATATCCTTGCAGGGTGGGATATGTGCATGGAAATGGGATAGTTACTGCAGGGGTTTTACCTTCAGTGCAGAAGCAGAACAGCCACAGCAAGAGCCTTTCCACCACCCAGACTCTGCAGGTCAGGAACAAATGGTTCATCTCACTGTCCTGCCTCGGAATGCTCCGAAGATGATATATCATGTGTTATCAACCTTATCTGGACCACCCTGCCCCCTCTTTCATCTCTGGTGTCCTCAGTCTGTTTTCTCAAGATCAGCCTCAGTATTAGTTTCTTGCCAGTTACCACAACCATCTGGAACTCATTTCTGTCTCCTTAGACTATTGTTTTGCTGTCAGAGGATGCAACCAAACACTGCTGTGTGCAGAATCTTTCTACTCAGAATATTTTTGCCTCACCTGTGTGAACTATGCTCTCTCCAATCCACCTTTTCCAAATCCCAGCAAATACATATGAATCATTGCACAATTAACACTCAACAAAGCACCATTCTTAGCCAGGCACTGCTGTAAGTCGAGTAGTGTAACACCTCACAACACCTGGAAAACACACCTATCCATGGTAATTAATGGCTCCTAGGCTACCTGAAGGACCTGCTCAGATTTCATAAAACAGAATCAGTGTGACAAACCCCTCACCCCACAGAAATGGAGGTCGTCCCACAGAGGCTGAGATCTTGTGCAGTCCTGCTGCTCCTGCTGTGCTGTGTGGCCTGGGACACCCCAAACCCTGGACAGAGCTATGACTTGTGGCACACTAGCCAGACTGAGGGAAGAGGAAAACATTCAACTTCATTATAATAATCAAAATACCTTAATCCATTGTCTACCTGTAAGGATATTAGAATTTAATTTTATCAGTGTTCATGGCTGCAATTTTATGAGATTTTGCCAGCATAAACAGCAAACCATTCCTGTGCTGGACTCCTGGGCATACAAAAGCCAACGTGGGTATTAACCAGCTTAGTCCAATTAAAGGACCCTAACACAACTCTTTTAAGGCCCTGATTTGTTAGGCTTGACTACATTTCCAAAGAAGCACAATTGGGTGGATTTGTTATCTAAAGCATAAGCTCCAAGTCCTTAGTCATCCTTGCTAAAGCCTTCCCCAAACTTGTCATGGTTTGTGCTACCTCCGCATCGCTTCTGTCCGTCACCATAATCTGCTCTTTAACATAGTATTAAAACTAGAGCCAAAGGACACAGCTGCTTTCCTTGGTGTAACACTCATTATGAGAGATTTAAGGACAGCATAACAGCAAGGCTTCTATTCTCAGCCCAGAGCAGGAACCTTCGCAAGCCGGAAATGCATGCCATGGAAATGGGGCAGCAGTGGGCAAGCGGGATTAGGGGAAAAAGGAGAAAGTAGGTCTGGGGTACTCAGCAGAACCTTCCTGCCCACTTACGCTATACTTTTCTGTACGCTTGTCACAAAACAATCCTATACATCTTTCTACAAAAAGTTCAGAGAGAACCATGCACCAAAGTACCTCAGCGAAAGCCTGCTTTTCATTCAAAGAACAATGTACACTTGCATGAGTTTCACAATCTTTCCTCACACAGGGCTTAAAATAATCCTAATACTGCAGATTGGATACTGGAGACGTGTGACAGGCCGGCAAATATCAGTGGTACGAATAAAGCCATTCCTATCTCCTGTCACGTGCACGCTGTAGCTGCCCTAGAGGACAGAGCCTCACCTTCCCTCCTCACCATCCTGGAACCACTGGGCAGAAATCTATTTTACTGAATTGAACAGTGGAAGCCAACAGCATCAAAGTCATGATTTTTTTCCCCAGCTTTGTCCTCCAAGGGTCATTAGGCACAACCATACACAAAGGAGTCCATACTAACAGTGGCTGCTGGCTTGGGAAGTTGAGTTAGTAAAGAAAAACCCTTCCAATTCCACTCAAAAACTGTGCCAAACCTGACTGCTTCCCCACACTCTCCTGTTTTCTGTCACTGCTGAAAAGTGCCAGGAATATTTTTAAAAACTTCAAGTTTTGGAATTTCAAGCCTCCAGACTCACAGGCCAATTCTGTACACTGGAACGTTCAAATACAATTTGGTGCTGTAACGCTCAAGGGTTCCCCAGAGTCCCATCTCTAACTGGAAATTGGCTCTCTCCTGCTGCCCTGAACAGGCACCATTCCCCACTCTCCCATCAGCCCACTAGATGTCCCTTCTGCACTGCCAAAGTCACCAAACGCCCCCGTGTGAAAACGGGAGAGCTGGAAAGACATGAATGTTACAGCAGCACCGGGGAACCAGAGCAACTGGACACATCCTGAACTGCTGCAGGACTGTGCCAGCAGCACCCTGGATGCTGCAAGAACAATTGCAACATCCCCACAGCGGAGCAGCCAAGGCAGAGTTGGGGCTGTGAGCCAAAACTTTAAAGTTGCTATTAAAACCTGGCAAAATCACACAAAATTTCCAGTCTTGAGACATCCTAACCACATTTTTTAGACACAATAAATTTAGTTTCCTATCACTGCTAATCAGAATTGCTGGCAAGCAAATCATCCTGCCTGATAAACGACTGAGTCCTGAGCCTGTGACACTGGCCAGTCCCGGGCAATGGCAGTGGAAAAAGTGGGCTGACGAGGCAGAGCAGGAGGGTTGTTTTCTGGGCACTGGCACGAGTGGGCAGAGTTCTGGCACAGCCCCACTTTCCTGGAGCATGATCACTGATTTCAGATAAAATTGCAGTGCTGAGGAAGAAGAGGGGGGCAGTCCAGCAGGACAAGGGCAGAATGAACATGTTTGTCTGAGCTCTAAAATCACCTTCTTTGCCTTGCAGCATTGGCTGCTTGTTCAGAGATCTTCATGACACGCCTCATCCCAAAAAAAGAGCAAATTGTAAGGACCATAACAAAGATATCCAGCATGTGCACAGCACCTCTGCCTTCCCCTCCAACAGATAAACCATTCAAACACACACAGACGAGGCTGTGGTAAAGACAGGGCCACACTCCTGCAAAGTTATCTCTCGAGGAAGTCTCAGAAATCAGGCTCTGACCATGGATGTACCCTTTGATCTACGTGAGACCCTGCTAGACTGCTGCAGGTCAACTTCATGCCCTTTGATCCTCTTCCCCTGCTTACAGCTGCCTGGTGGAGGTGAATCCCTTCCAAGGGGCCTCTCTGGCAGATGGGAAGATGAGAATGTTGATCACCTAACAGGAGGCAGCCAAAACAGTGTAAAAAGGGTCCCAGGCAAGATTTTCTGCGGTAAAATGTTATAGCAGGAAGGATGTGCCCAATACATTGCCAGGATCTGAGGGTGTTTTGAAGGTGTTGATTATTGAGAGGCCTTTTTGCTGCTGTTTTTGTCACAAGTGGATCCAACACGTTTCTAAATGGCCGCTTTCCAGCAGGGCTCAGCGGAGGCTCTGGTGCCACTGGAGGGCAGGTCTGTGTTGCCAGCCCCAAAGCAGCCTGCAAAGGTTGGATTAGCAGTGTTTGCTGCAGAGCTCCACATTGCCAGAGCTCTGGAGCTAGGCTGGGCTTCAGGGGAAAACCAAAGGAGCCGACACTCAGAGCCAGAGGGTGGGAGGCTGCCCTGCAGCACAGCCCGGCTGAAGGAACCTCCTCATGCTGAAGTTTGTATTCTGTGAAGGCCAAATGGGGGAGTGAGAGAACGGGGAATTTTGGACCTGGAAAACAAACACATCCAGCTGCACCGTGTGAGCTGTGAGCTCTGAAGATGAGTGTAGCCTCAAAGTCCTGTCTGACATCTATCTCTGCCATGGAAATGACACCTTTGAATTCTGCATAAAATCGGCAAGCTCCGCCTCATTTTCCTTCCAGCTGCAATCTCTGCTTTCCCCCACAGACTTCACATGCAGTCTGCTCAGCAATGAGGCCTCTGGGAAAACTGGACATTGTCACCACAGTAGATGGCAGGAAGTAAAATGGATGCAAACCATGAATGTGCCAAATGCTGAGGAATGAGTAATGTTCTCCAAGATGCCAAAGATCTGGGGCTCGCTTTTGTGTATTTGCACCTTAATGAACACTAAACACTTCTATTAGCTCCAAATCTAATCCAGATAACTAAAGACAGATTTGTCAGCATGAAGGCAAGGGACAACTGTACAGGAACAGTCCCACATTCAGTTTCCTGACTCAAAGGTGGGGATATTCTCCAGTGCTTTCAGGATTTTGGGCTGCCACACTCCTGCCTTTCTGGGCCATGTTGCACACCAGTATTAGCATTATTACTTCACAGATTGAAGCTCCCACCTGACTCAGTTGTTTCTGCTTCACAAATGCCCCAGAATAATGGCCCTACCTAAGGTGGGTGTGCACAAGTTGCTGGATCTGCTCTCGCTTGGATGAGAGGGTCTGGCAGGGATTACCACAGCACACACTCCCATTTTGCTGGGATGCTAAATCCTGGTGTTTCCATCACCAGCCATTTGTCAGATTGCCTAATAAACCTCTAAGAATGACCAATACAGATCTTCACATAAGTGTGAAGCATTCAAGCTTGTTCTCATGGTCTCCAAATGAGTATCTTATTTACTTCTACTTGCAGAACCGGACCAGAGACAAGGGCTTCAGCACTTCCCTCTGCCCTGAGGGAAGCTCTGTTCCACTCCTCTTAGCCAGCATGGTTTATGCACATTTTCTACTTCATGTCTCGCAACAGCAGGCAAACTGAGCTCCTGCTGGGCTTCTGTCAGAAGAGATATTGATCTGCAGCACAAATGCTTGAATCTCTTGCTCTGCTAACCGGTGTGCTGAATGCGCACAGGAGCTCATCAATATGTCTGAAACAAAATCTGCTCAATGGCTTTTGAAAAAAAAAAAAAGAAAATAAAAACTGAGGTTTCTGATGAGGTTGTATACAAAATATTCAAGTGGACGGATCTAGAAACTTTCTAAGAACTGGTAAAAGCACCATGAAGCACCACTTCATCTGGTTTACAACTGTTTCAGTAAGAGCAAGAGTAAACACCAAAGCATCTCTCTGATAAGACACAAATAAGGCTTCTTATGGGGCTGTATACAAAATATTGAAGTGGATCGTTCTAGAATCTTCCCAAGAACTACGGGGAAATACATCAAAAGAATTATAATACTTTAAATCAACTATTTAATGCCAATCCAGCCTTGCCATTCACCAATTATATGCATCATTTCTGGAAAGAAACATAATTGACAGCTTATTGGAACACTACCCATTTCATCCCCAAGAAACTTCACTGCATCTAAGCCAACTTTATATATACCCCAGTAAGAAGCAGCATCTTGTATATTTAAAGAAGCTTTCCATGCCAAGGCCAGTGTGTCAGCACCATTTGTTATGCTTGAATGCTTTATGAGACAGAAGTCACAAACCTGACAATTTAACTCTCATTAGCTTTGGGAGTGACTCCATATGCCAGCCTAGCTACACTCTCTGGGCAAATGATGAACCTTTTTGCTTCCAACTCAGCTTTAACTCCCCCTCTATTACAGGACTTTAGCAAAATTTCCTTTGCTGTCTCTGGGAGCAGAAGGGAAGCCAAAGTACAGATGGCTGAGCTTCCCAGAATCACAGAGAGCAGCAGAAACTCGGCTTCTCTCCGTGGTGTCCCAATCGATCTGTGGCTCCTTGGCTCTGCTAACCCACACCTTCAGCAAGTCACTGAAGGGTCATCAGGACCCATCAGTGCTTTTCAAAGAAAACTTTCAGCTGAAGATTTAAACTCCATTTGATCCAAATCCCTTTTAAGTGCCTGACTCTGAACCGGGGCACTTGCATATTTCTGCCAGTCTCCCTTCCCAGGAGGTCACTATGGCAAGCATGCTGGAGAAAATAGAATCCAAGAAGCAAGAAAATCTATTTAGGTATGTGTGTGTGTGTGTGTGTGTGTGTGTGTCTTCTGAGAAAACGAGAAACCACTGTCACTCGTAATACACGAGACTAAGTGAAGATTTCTTCAATTCCATTTCTGCCTCCTGTAAAGCTTGTTAAAACACAGGTTCCCTTGGCTTCTGCATTTCCTTTGATTCAGGCCAGACAATGGAGATTAATCAGTGCCTAGTACCCAGTATTTCTGAGATTTCACAGCTTCCTTTCACTTAGAAAGGTAAAAAGTCAACTTGTATGGGCTGTTATAACATTTCCTCTTTTAACTTGAGGGATCATAAAGACATTTCCCTGAAATCTTGTATGAGCAAATGATTACTTCTAATTTTATTTTGTTAGTCAGAGTTAACCCTAAGTAATCCTCAAGAGTGCACATTACACTCTGAACGAACCTCTTATTATAGCAACCAACTTTTGAGAGAGCAGAAATGAGAAATCCAAAGCAACCAAAATGCAGGGGGGAAAGCCAGGAATGTCAACACATTGTGTTTTCCCTTGAAACAGTTTCTTCCCATTCATAAGAGGTCACATCCTTCGGACAGGGTTTTAAAACAGTGAATCCCACTCCTGGCTATTAACTTCCACACTGATACACACTTAGCTCCAATTCCTTGTTCCTTTCCCCTCCTAACTTAACCCTATTGCCACGATCTGTTGCAACCAGAAAGCTGAGATTGTATTCCCACCACCCAATAGCCACAGAGTTATCACTGAAGTCAAAGCCACAGTTCATCCTCTTTCCATGACTTTAAAGCTCATAATCCTCTGTTACATCAGCCATAAGGACACTGATTTGTTGAATCTGCCCAGCAGACTTGTCTTTTTCTACTGCTTTGCAGAGATGGTGCTTCCATTACAGGCACATCCTCGAGGGTTGCCAGAATCTCACTGCTAGGTCAGAACTGGCCCCTACAATATAGGAACTAAATAACTTATTTGGGCAGTAGCACAGAGGAATTGCCCCAGCAGCAGTGGACACAATGCTTCCCAGTTCATTCATCCATCTGCAGCTGAAATGGAGCTTCCAGAGGTGAAATAAGGTCACGAGAAAGTAAAGGGGGAAATGGAATCTGTCCAACAATAAACCAGGTGTCAACACGCGCTGCACAGAGCCTGACCAAGGACAACACGGTCATTCTCTGTTAGCTGTGCTGGGATGTTGGGAATTTTGAGCAGATGTTAATAGGATGAATACATACCAGTCGCACAGTCTCAGAATAATAATGCCTGTGAATGCCAAAAGCATATTGATCTCCTGAAGTGCATAGTCAGAGCATCTAATGGCTCTAGAGAGAGCAGGGAAACACTCAGAAGGGGAAGAGAAAAAAAACCCAGATGCTTCTGATTGGAGAGTTTTATCCACTAAAAGAGCCTTGGGGCACACAGGGATGTTAAACTGCTGCTGCACAGACACATTCTGAGGGACCCAAGAACATACGGTTTGTGCACAGGAATGGAAGAATGAATTTACAGAACTTGTATAATTGTAACAGGTCTAAAACACTTCTTCTAGGTAGAATATTAGAATCAGGAAGAGCCTAAAGAGGAAAATAAATTCTTCCTGCACTGTCCTGATGGACCAGAACTGTGGGAAAAGAAAAGCTAACACCAGCAACAGAGAATGCAGATGTTCAAAAGAAATTCAAAGGGAAATTCTTTCTATTTTAATGACCTCAGCTGTTAATAGTGATGCAGATCAGGGCTTTGTTCTAAAAGGAAATCTCATAGCTAACCTGAGGTGTCTTTTTCAAGTGGGAGACATTGAAAGGTCCTTTTTACACAAGGGCTGTGTAACTGGGAAACTCAAGTCATTCTCTTTGCTTTGATATCTGTTTAGTTCAGCACTACACACACTATCAAAGCCAAACGTTATCCTCCACTGCACCTGAGGGCCCAGTGGTCCAGTGGCATATGCTCCATGGAGCTGATCCAGTGTTTTCACCTCCTCACAAAGAGATGCAGCTCTTTGAGGGAGGACAAGACTCCAGGACAACAGGACTGCAAATTATCAGCTTGTTCAGAGGGCTTTTTCTTTTTCATGAGCTACAAATCAGACCAAACTACACTAAGAGACAGATCCTTGTAAAGTTCACTCCCAGCAGTGCCACCATAGGAGCATATCAGAATTTTAGCAACTCTGGTCAATAGTATTATATATCCCCTGAACCACTAAGGACATTAAGCAAACACATTGAAGAGATGAGAAAAGATTCCAGTTATCCTGAGCTTCCCACTCTCTGACCACAAAACCGCACTCTTGCATCAAATGGGGAACGCAACTCAAGGGACATTTTAATCCTACACCCCTATTCTAATTAATAATCCTACTTTATCAATATTTGATGGAGCTGTTATTGTGTCTGCTCTGACCATTTCACTTTTCAGAGAAGGCTCTGAATTAAGCTGCTTGATAGCAATGCAAGAGCAATGTACTCCTTTCAAAGTAGTACAGACTGGAAACACAGCACGTCCTTTCTTAAGCCAGTGCCTCTGCAAAGGTCCTGCTTCAGGAGCAGCCTACGGGATGGACTGGCAGCTGTAGCATCTGCAGCTGAGCACCAGCTGATGCACAGAGTTCTATTGACTCAGCCTTAATGACCCCTCCCCATTGTGGCCCACTATGTCACCATCAGATGGGAAAGAAAATAAACTCATATCCTGAAAACCAAACCACAACAGAGACAATGTTGAGCACAACAGAGCCCAGTCACTATGTATTCTGGCACAGAGACTAACAGTTAATAAGGAACAAAACCAATTATGACAAGAAAAACTCACAATTTTTTGTGAAGTGTTGAGGAGGAGGAAGCAGACTACCCAGTGCTAAACACAACAGACACGCCTGGCCCTCACCACAAACCTTCACTCATATCACACAGCCTCACTCAGATGAGTATCTGACATGGGCTGCTGTTGGGATTGCTTTTCCACAGTCAGGAGGTTACTGCTTCTCCCCAACTCCTCAGCAGCACCATCCACACGAGTGTCCTCTCCCTCTGCTCTGCCACTGCAAACACAGGAACTGCCCCAACAGCTGCCTCGACATGAGCAGCAATATGAACTCAGCAATTGCAAGTGCTTCAACTAAAATCAATTGCTTAGGGAAATGCAGCTCAAAAACAATTACATCCTGCTACAGGAAAAGTAAAACATTCCACAATCCACATCCCACTCTTTAAGGATCCTCTTTGGGAAACAGAATACTCCGAATTCTCCAT
Organism: Eulacestoma nigropectus; assembly: GCA_013397775.1. Lineage (NCBI taxonomy): Eukaryota > Metazoa > Chordata > Aves > Passeriformes > Eulacestoma > Eulacestoma nigropectus. Next base: position 1,486,576 of record VZTE01004704.1, read on the forward strand.
CAGCGCAGAATCATTGAGATCAGACCCTGCTGCTGAAGAACTGAGACACAGGGAAAGGCAGTACAAACCCATGGGTACAGAACGGGCTTTTCCTGTACGTTCCTCAGACTTGCAGTTTCTCCATCCTGTACCTTCCACCTGTACGTGCATTTTCTCAGTGCTTGTTTCTCTACAGCACAAGTGGTCCCAAAGCAGAGGTAGGGACTAAAGTATGGAAAAACACTGGCAAGCTCTCACTTTCTTGTCATATTGCACACTTTCCCAGTTTTAGTTTTTTACTGCATTATACAATGTTGGTATCATAAATGCAAGTATCAATTAATATACAGTGAAGGAGCAGAGAAGCAGATGAATTCATCCCAGTTCAAAGGCTGGGAATAGTGGCTATTCGTGGGACAACAAGTAGCAGTCAGAGTGCCAGGAGAAGCCAGACAAACCACTAACTACTATGTGCACTTAGCATCTGACTCAAAGCCCAAAGAAACAATTAAAGACAGCTAGCAGTTACAGTAGGCTTTGGTTCAGGCCAGTGGAGAACCTGCTCCTAGGGAGCTCTGTCCTTCCACGTTCCAGCAGGTTGTGAGGGTCACGAGATTGTCAAAGGTCAGAAAAACTATGGAGAGAGGGAATAAGTTCTGAATAACAGCTGTCCAGTGAGTCCAAACCACTGGATCATGCAAGCTTTGAGGGAAATTTTATGTCATCTGTTCTGTCTTTAGAGAGAAGAAAAGATGTGATGGCATTATTTTTTTCACAGCAATGATACAAGCACAGAACAGCAAACAGATGGAGGTGTCATAACAAAGTGTGAAACACAAAAAAGAATAAAGTGAGAGCCCCTCTGCTTGAGATGCTTGTGCTGTGAAATCCTGTCTGTAGTGACCTGTCAGAAAAATGCCTCAATTACTACAGGCTGGGATAAGCACAGGCACTTAACCTCAGAGACAGAGGGTCTGACACTCCCAAGGATGGGCTGCGGATCCACACCATGGAGCAGGGCAGGTCCTGGCACTGGGCAGGGTGAGGGCTACAGCAGTACCACAGCAGACCCATGGCTTGGTGTTGGAAGCAGCCCTGGAATTAAACTGTTTGCAGGAGTATTCATGCAAATTCTGAGTAGTGGAGCTCTTGAGAGCTGCCAAGTGACAGAATAATGCTTTGGGTTGTTTGTTTCCAGGAGGAGAAAAAAATGGGAAAGTACAGAAGAAAAAACATCCCATAAGTGGAAGGAACTAAATGTTACCAAGATAAAATGGAAAATGCTTAATACAGACTATCAAAGACAATGTATCCCCATCACAACACATGCTAGCAAGGTTTAGCTGAGCAGTATGAACCTTGAAGGACACTGTTTCATCTATAAAAGGTTTGGAGAGGTTACAACTTAGTCTTTTTGCCAGAAGATACTTTATTAAAATTGCTGTAAACAGTAACTTGTTCAAGCAAAGAAGAGGCTCTTCCTGCTACGAGCTTAAAAGGATGTTAGCCTTCAATTCTGTTTTTGAAGAATGTTTCAGATATTGATTTCTACCTCATACTCAACATAACTTATGTTTTCTTCACAGTTCTGGTGCTCAGAGCAGAAAGCAACAACATTTTCCTGAATCTCCCGAATCTCCAAACAGATCTTTTTTAACACCGTGTTCTCTGAACAGATCTTCCCAATACTTCTCCATCCCATGACCCAGCAGCTGTAGCAAACCAAAGTATTTGGCAATACTGAATTACTCAAAGAAATCTGAGCCTTCTCTCTGTTCATAGGTCTCCCTCAGGGCCCTGAGTGGGTTGCAATAGCACAGACAGTTGCCCTAAATAGCTTGGATCCAAACACTCTACTCGATGGTGATTAAATATATAAAATGTTACACATCCAATGTTTGAAGTGCAAAGGCCCAGGGCACCTCAGCAATGCTTTCCACACAGAACAATTATAGCACTGGAAGTACTGGAAATACCATCATGTGATCCAGTCACAAACTACTGATCTAAAGAGAAGGAATCTAGAACACAAAGGAACAGTGAGAAAGTTCAAGAAGTACGATTGATGTTTTCCCTTTTAATTCCATGTGTAAGCCAGTTTTTGTTGCAGACCTGTATGAGAACACAGATGTTATACACAGTCAGCTGCCACACAGACACTGCTCCTAGGAAGTATAACAGTCTAGGCCATTCAAGGCAGAGCTTTTTTGCTGCTACTGTGAGATCCGTACCCTTCGAAAATTAAGGTTTTTTACTTTGAAAAGGCTGTACTTTACAAAGATGTTGCTAACAGAGGAAGTGAATATCTGATACTGCAAATTAATTAGACTTTGTTGTATAGTTATACTTTTTTCTAATAGAATACTAATCCTGACACTTGGCACTGATTAATATTTTGGAAGTGATTCTCAGGAGCTGCTGACTCACTGGGCCACGGTCCCCACTGTTTCAACAAACTACAGAAACAGGCAAAGTAAAAGCATAGACAGGGCAAAACCCATCTATGGCTCATCAAGTAATTTAAATACATGAAAGTAAGTGTGGCTTTATAGTTCTTTAATTATGCATTGCATCTGAATTATGTATGGAGCAGAGGGCACGCAAGAGTTCTTGCGGAAGGAAGCAGCACTGTGCACTAGCACTTCCTCCCCAGGATAAGACATGACTGTGCTCTGCACCGGGCTCTCTCCAATTTAATGAAATCCTGTCATTCCAAGACATTTTGCACACCCATTCTCACGGCAAGGAGAGGTTTCATCCAGCACAGCAATCCCCTGCTGCCCCCTCAGAGGAGCACATTTCCCTTGCTGGTGAGCAAACACTTCCCTAGATCCTGCTGTGCTCTTAGTTAGCCCAAGTACTCTTCAAGAATAATGTAATCCATAGGTACTTTAAACCTATAAAACCTAAGTTACTTAATGTCAAGTGTTTAAAAACATCATGCCTTTCATGTCAGTCAGTGGCTTTGTAATGTATGGCATTTGTCTAATCTGCAGTTTTACCATTCTCTTGACTGTAATGACTGTTTTTGCCACTCTAATTCAATATTTACACCTTCACCATTTTTGTGAGGGACAGATATTAATCGCCTCTTATAATGCTATATAATCTGGCTGTAAGGTCCCTTGGAAACAAAAGTCAACTTTAATCATTATATCATTACTCAACACTAACCATTATCCCAAGTTCTGCCATTGCTACCTATAGTGGATCTATAATGAATGTGCACATACACAAATCATGCATGAATACAAAAACTCCATGTTCAGTCCTTAATTTCATACTCTTATCTCCATTTGCTTTTGTTTTCTATTTACTATTTTTCACTTTAAATGCACAGTTGTGTATTATACATGAATAAATACCGACTATTTAGAGAAGTGATAGTGGATAAAGGATTCATCCTCTGAAACAGTTTTGCAGGTTGGTCTGTCCTTATGTATTTCCATAGCCAGACATCAACAAAGAACATCTCTCCACTTCCACCCCACCTCCTCCTTAGACTGTACCTTGCACTGGGCAAAACACTAAACTCTGCTCCCTAAAGCAAGTTTCAAGCAGAAAACAGACACTGTCAGCTTCAGATATAGCCCCACATACAGGCTGACATTTGGTTTATGGTGGGAAAACTTCTGAAACTCCAGGTGTGATTTTGCAGAAGGACTATTTGTGCTTTTGTCTTTCCCTGAGGCACAATGACCTTCCCTTGAGCGGGAGCAGTGCAGCTCTGCAGCCAGCCCCGGCCCGGCACTGAGCTGCAGCTGCCACGCGGTGGCAGAGGTTGGGTACCGTCACCACAACGCGGCTTCCCAGGAATGCACTGAGAATGCTTATTCTCTGCTCAAGGTGACTCTCAAGATGATTTCGTGCCTCCTCATTAATTACTATACATATTTATACACAAATTAAAGATTCAAACAAACGTTTATACAATTAATTGCTTCGAGTTCTAGTGGAATAAACAGTATCAAACCAATTCATCAGCTTGGGGGCTTATGACAATTTAACACAATTTTATTTTTTTCTGTTCCCTCTCTGGTATCATGTCTCACACAAGAGTTAAAACACCAAACACTGGCAGAGTTCTTTGTAACAGAAGGAGCATAAGGAGTTCTGAACCATCAACTATTTGCTTCAACTCACAATGAAGAGAAAATGGATTTGATGCAATAACCAAGTTAGGCTTGCTTCTACACCCCTCTCCCAAAGATACTGTGTCTAATCTTTAAGTATTCAGCTGATAATTCAATTACCAGCTTATTGAGAGCCACTACAAAGACAGTGTATGCTACTCACTGCAATTTGGATCACGTGAATGAACAGTATTCCACACAAGGTGCTTCTGCTTTGTGAGACCTTGCCATCCTTCCACTTCAGAGGAAGCTGCATATTTTATCTTTTAAAGATGCTACAACAGCTATGACTCCATATAGCACATTCTATGTATTTTTAGATCACAGCAGGTCAACCAAACCCCTTTTCACCTCTCTGCCACACCATTCATGAATGCCCTAATAATGCAGCACAGCTTCGTTCTGCCCTCAGTATTCCAGCCTTGCTTTCACACAGTTTGTCCCATTTCATTTATTCAAACCCTGTACACTCTTTTGCTTTTCAAGTAATTAAGCACTTGAGCTGTGCTAATGCATATTTTTATTTGCAGTTCTCCCGGGGTTTGCTCCATGCAGCACAGCACCCAGCTTTAACCCAGGTGTGCACTGTCCTGGGCAGGGCTGTGGGAGCAGCCCCAGCCCTGCACATGGAGCCCTTCCTGCCGAGCACAGCGCCGGCACTGAGAGCCCCAGAGAGGCCCCTGCCGTGACAATGACAGGGACTGGCATGGTGCTTAATGAGCGACACACCACGGCACTGCCACACTCACAGTCCGGCGCTGGTGCTTGTCAAGGTTTTTTAATCCCAAATTGCCATCGCCTTTCTAATCGTAAAGCACCTGAACTAACCAAGAGTCAGCCCTGAGAAAACAGCATGAATGATTTAAAGCACTTGTGCAAAAAGAAAACAAAAACCAAACACATGGATGACTTTCAAGGCCAGCATGACAAACCTTCTGCATAGAAAAAAAAAAATTGAGACGATCACACTATACTTGCTTAGGAATCATTTTGCCTTTACACAATCTGAATAGGATGCTGCGTTCTAATAAAAACAGAAGTGGAACTACAAAGTGAGAAAAGAGCAATTTGCAGGATAGGGCTCACTCACAAATTGCAGGAACAGGTCACAACGGACAATCTTCTGCTGTCAGTCCTTTCCAAGTTTCAGACTTCTGCAGAAACAAAATAGAAGATCCAATAAATTAAAATGTTTGTGAATTTAAAAAAATATAATCCTGTCCTAGGTACTTCTACTCTTCCCCTTTAAATTTTCCACAGAACACTGTTTCTGTAGCTGCCAGTTCTGTGACCTTGCTGGAAGTGGCCAAGCCAGAGATCAATTAGTGAGCACAGAAGAGAGGAGCAGCTTTGCCTGCGTTGTGCTGTCCCTCGGGAGGAGGGCAGATCGTTATCCAGCGGGAGTGCTAACACAGGTTGGGACTGGCTGCAAGATGCACAATGCAGCAAAACCGAAAGGAAATGGGAGAATCTCTTTTTTCCTTTGGCTGTCACATTTTACATTTCCCCATAATTTAAAAATACTTTAATTTTGCAGACAACAAAACCTTGTTACACTAAATGGTATCTACAACAAACACACCATGCTGGCTTCAAACACATAAATTAAGAAGTAAGCTCTCTAAACCCTCAGGAAATCCCCACTGTCCCCCATTTCATAGCCAGGATGAACTAAAGCACAGAAGAATTTAGAGATTTTAGTGTTACACACTACAAACCACAGTGACAGAGAAGGCTAAAAGCCCCAGTACCTGAGCTTCCAGGTCCCTAGCAAAGGGCCCCAGCTGCTGAATGCCTTCAGAACACAACTGGGGGGCTTTCCACTAAAGACACAACTGCTGCCTGACACACAGCTGTGCTCTCAGGACTGCACGAACCCCAGCTCTAAAGTATTTAAATGAGTACATAAATATTTCACATAAAACTTAGCCTAAAATAAGCCACCTGCCTGGTTACTACAGCATTACTACAGTCTGTCTGCTTGCCTTAATTTGCAGGCAACTATAATGCTGCTTGTGGGACACACTATTCCTTAAGCCCTCCCAGAAAAAAACCTGAGATCAATAGTCCTTAAATAAGTAATTAGAACAGCTGAAATAATTTAGGTCATCAAAGAACAAGCAGGATAAATAAAAAGTTATAGTTCTGTGAACACTTGCATCTAATAGAATTTTTACATTTATTTGAGTTAACTGATAGAAAGGCTGAACACCAGAGCACGAGGTAGAACTGCTGCACAGCATCTGTAACAGGAAAGCCAAATAGGATAGCACTACACGCACACACTAAAATTATTTGGCAGGTTAATTAAAACAAAAAAAAAAAAACCAACCAGGGTACAAAATACACCAACAGTGCTCAACTTCCCACTCCTAAAGCAGGCAAACTTAGATCAAAGATTTGACAGGAAGTTTCTAATCTAAGGTAGGAAGCCAAGACAACATTCTGTGTAAAGAGGCATTTCTACACTCACAGGTGTTCTACACTAAATGTGGGAAAGTACATGTAAAATATACTCTCCCCAAAATACAGGTACATTTCTGTTCAAATGCCTAATCTGACCACTTTGGACTTGCACTGGGGCGAGTAGACCCTGGGAGATCCTTTACTGGTAAATGCTCACCACAAGGATAACTATTTGTCTAAACATTTGAGCTGTCCAGGGAATCATCTTTACAGACTGGGCTCAATTTTCCCGTCAAGAGAAATCTGATACACTTCAAAATTGATAGTCATCATTGCAGTCTCCATACCTCCTACAACACAGGCATCCAAATCTTTCAGCAGACACACAGCTCATTTGCTAGTCACAGCTCACTGACATCTCCAGCTACTAAACATCCACATTTAGATAACATTTTGACATATCAAAGTTGATGAAATTTTGAGCTACATGCCTAAAGTCTGGAATATGACTTGTATCTGTTGCAGATCTGTTTTCCATTTATCACATTATGTGACAAAACTAGTTAGCTCAGCAGCAGCTTCATGGGTACACAGAATAAAGTGTCTCAACTATGGAAAGGTTACTTCTAGTTTGTGCAGTGTGAGGGGACAGCACATCATCACAGAGGAGACGAAGCAGACTGCAAAGGGTCCTCAGTGTTGGTCAACATCCATTTGTCACATGCAGGCTTCAGTGTACTGGACCTTCTCTGTTTGCTCTGGAGCTTCAGCTACTTGGAGATGAACCAACAAGAGGCTGACAATCTGCTCTGAGCCACGTTCTGTGTTGGGTTTGGGTACTGGTGCATTCAGGAAACACCCTCACCAGCTTCAGCAAGGTCAGTTTTATCCCAAGGGTACATCTTGGGAGCAGTTTCCAAATGCTATTGAATTCTGGCTCTAGTATCACAAAATTTTTGATGAAGTTATAACACTACTTCATTATAACCAAAATTCTCATTATAGCAAGATTTTTAGACCGTACTTCTGACTACAGTTCAAAGTGAGACAATTACAATTATTCCTAAGAGTTCTCCACTGTCTGTTGACGAAAAATTAATCTTGGTAAAGCTTTTTTTTTAAAGATTCTTATAACTGTGCTGCCAGCTGCACTCAAACTAACTCTGATTCAAGTTCTAGGCTTCAGGGTCATTGATAGACACTCAGCTACTGCTGCCACCAAAAAAATACTGATTACCAAGATAAAAACAGGTATGAGAAGGAGAAAACATGCAGTTAAAAAACCAAAGAGGGAAGAAACCAAACCCACTGAAAACAAAAACTTTTTGTACCAGAAACAGATTGAAAACAGAAAGGAAATTAGCATTTAGGAATGAAAAAGCCTATTCACTGTTGATGTTAAATACAACACCCGGGGAGAGAGAAGCTGGGTTTATTTTTGATAGCAGCATAAACATTAAAGATAAGCCAAAAGCATTTAGAAAATATGGGTGCAGTACAAAGGCTCATGTGATGAGAGCTGTTTTGCTTTTAATCTTGACCTGGAAAACCTCTTGTATGACAGAGCCTCTTTTCAGTGGAGTCAGTCCTGCCTAGTTGCTCTGCCTATTAGTGATAAAAAGGCCACCCAAGTTGTTTCTGCTTTGGAACGATGGCAAGTTTTCAATCTTAAACTTCAAAGCAAAAGGAAAAAACCCACCCTAATATATCTGTCTAAGGACCCGCACCAAACTCCTGTCATCCCTTATCTGGTCCAATCACACTCGCCCCTAAAACAACAATCCTTACAACTGTATCTCTGTTTTTCTAGAAAGGACGTATGTATTCCCCCAAATATTTATCTACTTGCCACTGATATAAATGAAAATACTTATCTCATATTGATATGAGATAAACACATATTGTGTCCTACCCACAAATGGAAAAAACAGCTGATTTCCAGATTGGTTCAGCATGTCTACAAGCCCAGTAACACAGAAGTGCAAACCACATCAACCACAATCATTGGGAGCGCTCAGCAATCACAGAATCACATCTCAAATGTGTATTACAAAGTATAAAGGCTGAAAACTGTGAAGCTCTGTGGAGTTCAGTCCTGTTTTTGATGTCTGTTCACACAGTCCAGGCGTATCCAGAGAGCAGAGCTGCAGACCAGTGCTCACTCTTTGCAACTTCACCCCCTTAAATCGCGTGTGTAACTTGCTGCATAAGATACTGCCAACCCCACGGGCTCAGTGACAAAGGGACCCTAGAACTTTCTTTCTGCCCCTTTTCCCCCACAGCCCACACAGCAGAGATGCCCTGCAAGCAGCTGCAGTCCTCCATTCCCACAGGCACAATGGGCAAAAGCAGTTTCATTCACAACAAAAATGTTGAGGTCCAAATGAAGTATCAACACCCCACGTTGATAAGTCATGTTACACCATGTTACAGATCAGGACACTTCACATGACCACTTAGGGCATCACCTTAATTAGAAACTGTAATTAAATGCCCAGTGAAGGTTGCAATATCATTTGCTTCCAGGCCTTCTTATTTCATGAGGAATGCTCTGTTGGCTCAGACCAATTCTCCCGTGGAGCCTGGTACTGTCCCTCAAAGCTATGTTTACTGCTATGAGTTTTGTCATGGCCACCAGAAGAAAAGTTTTATACATTCAGCAGTTGCCAGATGGGGTGAGAACACAACCAGAGCACTGAGGGCAGCACTACACAACAACTGAGCTCTCAGGAATGCCGAGCTGCACTGCACTCTGTCCTAAAAAGCACCTATTAAAATAAGATTAAAACACTTGCGTTTACAAATGATTCAGGAAGCTGCTGGCCTGCACATCACTACAGACACTGCCCTCGGGCTGGCTCTGGCCAAAGCAGGTAAGTGTGGGATGGTGTGACAGGGCCACACCACAGGGGCTGGCAGTGCTGCTTTGCTCAAGAGCAATTCACGTGCTGGTTTAAGGAACACTCTGTATCACGACTCTGCAAAGCTGAGACATCTCAAACAAGAAAGTGAAATCAGAAAATTAACAAGGAGAGCACCACATATTGAGACATGCACTCTTTTTTTTAACCTAGACCTTTGTCGTTTTTAATAATTGATATAAAGTAACAGATGACTCACTAATTGCACTTCTAAATTGTAACCCAACCTCGAATCAATCACACATGGCATAACTTCTGTTCTTATTTGAAGCTAAATCCACCACAGTGCCTGCAGTAGCCTCTCTAATAATTGCATTAGTCATAACCTGAAAGTATTTCCCATTTCCTTAGTTCCAGTTTTACTTGCTTTTCAAGCTGATCTTCATCCCTGTTGCTTAAAAGATCTCTGAAATGTTACCCCGCAGAGCCTGCTCTGGGACTTGAGGAGCTCTGTGCAACATTTCATGGTGTGAATCCTCCTCTCCTGGTGACTAATTTTCCTCCAGTACTATTTTATCTCCTTTGCTCTAGCTCAAAGTCAGAGAATCATTCAGGGTTGCAACAGATATTAGCAAGCACTGTGTAAAACTTGGTAAAGAGTTAGGTACACAAATGACTGCCAGCATAAACCATATCATCTTTTGTTTTGCAACACAAATTCTCAATTTTCAAGTATCCTCTACACTGGATACTTATCTGCTTGATTCTCTCCCTTCTATGCCTGAGATACACTTTAAAATAAAAACTAATACAGGTCTTGTAAGCATTTTTCAAAATAAAACTCTCATCTACATCAATCTTGTAAGACTAATTTCCCATGTAAAGACAGCTTTCTCTATGAAGATTTTTAAAAGACATGCACAGAAAGTTATTTTTTGCAATTTGAAGTCTGTCCTCAGCTATCTTTGCACGAATCCCATTAACTTTAGTATACGTCTAAAGGCAGAATTTGAAACCCATAAAGAACTGGGTCACTGGACAATGGTAAGTCTCAAACAGAGATTTCTGAGTTATAACACGAAAAAAATCCCTCTTCCCTGGGGCACTACATGAGCATTCCCATTTGTCTGTAAACAATACCAAACACTTGAGGTCTGACAGGCTGCATTTCAACCTTGCTCACTGAGGGGTTTCCCCTGTCCTGGAGCTAATGGCCACCTAGTCCTCAGTGTAGCATTTGGGGCTGACACCACATCCCTCAGTGCCCATCCTGTGGGGCTGCCCCACTGCACAGCCCAGCACCTGCCTCACTCCAACCTTAACACTGGCACCCACCAGCAACTTCTTGTAGAGGGCCCCTTGTTTGTCTAAGGGATGCAGGTAGCATTCAAGAACACATGATAATGTCTGAACTATTTCTATGAAAAAATCTGTAGGAAACACACGTTATTCCCATCGTAGTTATATATTTTAAAAAATAATTCTTTCTATGCCAGTATTTTGTCCCAAGAAAGAGCACAATTATTGTTAATTACTTCAACTTTCATCAAGGTAACTCTTAATTCCATATTGCTTTTGGCACAATTCAATCCCCATTTTTATTGACTATACTTAGAGCTATAAATTCAATTTTCTTCCTTTTCATTCCATGAAGCCTAAAGACAGATGTTAACTTTTTTTCCAAGCCTCAGATGTTCTTTTCCTTGTTAAATGTATATCCTTGTACTGCAGCGCCAAAGCTCTTTCAATCCCCTGTATTCTAAATTAATCCATCAATCCCCTTTCCTCTGTGTTTCTGCCCTTGGCAAATCATTAGCCCAAGGGAGAACTCAACAGAAAAATTCAAGATTTCACTCAGACCACAGCTGAAAACATCTTTTTTCTACCTCTGCAATAACTTCACTACCTGAGGTACCATCTCTTGCAGATTTTTCCCTCCTCACTACATTTCCAGCTGCACTGCACAGCCACTCATTTCACAGCTGCCCCTTCTCATCCCACCATCCCCCTCAGCAGCCTTTCTCCAGGCTGTATTTGTGCTGTCTCTATTTGATGCAATCAATTTCAAATAAAACCGTTCTCACATTAAGTTCTTGGACCAGTCCTTGGTTTCCAGCTATTATCTTCTGCCTCTTTTCAAGGCCCACACTAATATTTTAAGGTCACACAGGAGATTTAGCTAAATTCATTCATTGCTTTGAAATCTCTCGATTCGAAACATGAAAGCAGTAACTGAGATTCCTCATATTTGTTTCTCTTTTCAATCCTCAAACATGACAAGATAAAAGTCTGTTACAAAGGCAGAGCAATGTCTGACTGTTCAGAACCAGGGTGACACTTCAGCCACAGGCTAGCAAAGGAGTATACAAAACGTAAGTCTAATTGGAACAAGGTGGACCTCTCCCTGCATGTAAAGTTATTAACGCACACGTGCTTTCTACTTCCACTCTAATGCTGAAATCACTCTTTTGAATGAAAGTTACTGTTTCACTTTAGCACCACAAATCTCCTGATCCTACATCCTTTGGCCAAAGTTCCCCCTGGGGCTGCTTCAGCACAGCACGTTGTGTACTGGTTATTTTGGAATAGAGCTCCCCAGTCAGCAGTCTTTCATCTTCACAGCCTATATAAAATCAGTTTTGAAAAGTATAAAAAATGATATCGAATACGATTGCCATGCACTTGTATGCTGAAAGCTGAGTTCGAAAAGGCACTTAACCTAGAAAATCTGGCAGAAATTTTGAAGCATTCAAGTGACTATATTGGCCATTGAAGTGTTGAAGCACATGCAATGCTGAAGGATTATGAAGTTCTATAACTGTTCTGTGTAACGCACATACAAAGAAGAAAGAAAATCCCATCAGACTCAACCGTCTCTCCTCATACCTAAAAGTTCTGCTTGTCAGGGCTGCTCTGGAGTGCGATGAACATCAGCTTTGGGAGCTCTCTCCACCTCCACTGCAGTGCCCATCTACAACAGCCACCTGTCTGGGATTGAGAAGAATTATTGCAGGGAGCTGAAAACTAAACCCATTTGTCTTGATTTCTAGAAGAGAAAGATGGAAGTCATTGACCACCACACTCCTCGTGCAGCCCAACCTGCCCAAACATACCATGAAGGTGCCTTGATTTGTCCTCAGCCAGTGAGGATTCCACAAACAGCTCAACCGCTCACATGGAAACTCTATTCCTCAACTCAGTTTAAGAACCTACTCTTTCTGCACTGCTTTGGATTTGGCAGAGGGATATTAATCCCACCAAGATCGCGCGCTGCGTGAGGGGCCGAGGCCCTGCCGCACCCCTGCCCTGGCCCCCTCCCCTCAGCCCTGCACCCGGGCCCGCTCGGCGCCCCCCTCAGCCGGCGGGGCTGGGGCTGCCGGTGCTATTCACGCTCGCGGCCGGGGCCGCTGTAGGGCCGGTGCCGCCCCATTGCCGGTGCCCGCCGCAGAGCCCCGAGCGCGACCGGGGCCGGGCCGGCCCTGCCCTCACACACCTGCCCGGCCCCCGCCCTCAGGGCTGCGCACTCTGCGCCCGGCACGCTCGCGCCTACGCCGTTTGCGCAGCGGGAGCCCTCAGGTGCGGCGCCCGCGCTGACGACATTACGGAGAGTCCGTAACACACACCGACCTCTCGGAGGGGCTCTACGCAAGCGGCGTTTCCAGGTGCGGCTCGGTCGCTCCCGTCCCGCGCGGCCGCGGGGCGCTCCGAGCAGCAGCGCCGCTCCCCAGGCGGGGCTGGGACCGCGCGGGGCGCGCGGGGTGGAGCGGCCGCAGGTGGGGAGCCGGGCTGGCCGAGCCGCCCTACGCCGATTCCGTAAGGCTGCGCCGGCCTGCAGGAAACGACAGGGTCCGCGGCGCTACGGAGCTGGCGCAGGGCGGCGCGGCGCCCCGTACGCAGTTGGCGTAGGGCGCTCTCAGGTGCAGGGAAGGGGCGGGCGCGCGTTGCCCGGCAGCCGCAGCCTATGGGGGCGCGGGGCGCGG